>VDFB02271358.1:1150887168-1151089036 GCA_007258455.2 Sequoia sempervirens
CCATCAAATCTTTTGTTCAGCTTCTCTTCCACCTTCAGAGCAAACTGATACACATCCTCAATGGTGGTCATTTTGACTAGGCTTAACTCCTCTTGAATGCTCGGTTGTAACCCATTAAGATATCGGGCTACCTTCTCCTTATTGGCCTCTTTGTGGCCTGTTCTGATGATTATCTTGTGAAAATATTTAGTATATTCTTTCACATATCTGCTTCTTTTCTTCAACCCTTGTAATTTCTTCAACAGATCTAACTCGTAGTCCACTGGTATGAAATTCTTCTTTAGTTTCTCTACCATGCAATCCCATGTGGTGATCTTTCCTTTTCCTCTTTGATTTCTTTCTAACTGGACCTCTTTCCACCAAATACTGGCATGTCCCTTCAGCTTCATTTTCACAAACTTAACCCGATCTAGGTCCTTTATTTCCTCATACTCAAAATATTCTTCTAGCTCGTTGATCCAGTCGATCAACTCTTCTGAGTTCAGACTTTCGGAATAACTGGGGACTTCTGCTCTGGGTCTTTTCCCAATATTTGAAATGGCCCTTATTAGCCACATTTGGTCTTGATCAATTGCTTATTCTTCCTCTTCTACATTTGAACCTTCTTCCTCTCCTTCATCCTCACTTTCCTCCCTCGAGTTTAACCCTCTTCTCAATTGCTATTGTAACGCGTCAATCTGTCTCTGGAGGGCTGCCAGTGCATCTCTTCCACTAGCATTTCTACCACCTCGACCACCTCTGGCACCACCATGCCTACCAGGCATCACTCTTGGAGGCATCTTTCTTGACCTTGACCCACAACCATGGTCCTAGTGTGAACTACCTCACGATCGACGATCTGTCCACACGCTCAAGAAAACCCGCTCTGATACCACTTGATGAGGGCGCAGCCCGAGACTTAGAAAATAACCCACAAACAAGAGAATAATTTTCTTATTTAGAAAATGGAGCTTCTTACATGTATAGGATCTCAAACCCCCAAGTTCTACAACACATGAAAGTTACAAAAAGCTACAGAATCACCCTTTCACAATATGCGAGCTTGTCCCCAAAAAGTTACCCAAAAATTAGAAACCTACCCATAAATAGAGCTCCTCTTTAGTTTGGAGCCAAAACAACATTCAAATTTGAGTTTAGGTGGTTTGGCGCTGAAAAATTACAACTTGAAGTTCAAATTTCAAAAGAACATTTGCAATTGTATCTTCTAGAAAGTGCGGCAACTTCCTGGGGCCATAACTTTTGATCCGGGACTCTGATTTGCGAACCGTTTGAACCATTGGAAAGGTCTCGAAGTCAACAATGCACTTGAAATCTGCTACATTTATTTCGGCAAGTTTTGGGGCTGATCCAGGAACTCTAAGTGCCTCAAATCTAACTCAAAAGATTTTTAGGTGCAAATATGAGAAACTAAAACTGCAATATCTTTCAACCCAGGAATAGAAAATAAAAACCATAAATTAGGAATTTCATTATGACGAAAAGGGTATCCAAAAATGCAAAAACATTTAAAACTAAGAAAATTGAAATTTAACTATTTTTGGGTGATGCAAGATTGCCCTTACACCACTGGATGCTCCTACATCAGTTGAGTTCAAGGGGTTCCCTAGGGAGTTGCATTAATGCTTGGATACAAAAAGATATTCTAGAGTGGGGACCCACTATATCATATGATACAGATTGCAAGGAGTATTTTGGATTGCAAGCACAAGTTTAGGATTATTGTCTAGAGATTCTGGTTGATGTGATGATGGATGAGTATGTTGAGTATTTCTTCACACATGTTGTACCGAGGATATCTAGTCCTAATGAGCCAATACTAACCATTGCCTATATTTCACCTACAGTTAAATTAGGCAAGATAATCATATGTTAGATCTTCGAGAGGCCAATGGAAAATTCACACGAGGTCAAAGACTTTACATCTGTTGCTAGGTCATGGGGAACTCAGTGGGAGAAACTGCCCTAGGGAGATTCGACATCAAAATCATCTAAGGAGAAAGTCGGTAGGACATTTTAGAGGTCTTTTTGACTAGCAGGGTTTCCATTAAGTCTGAGTGCTTCAAACCAGGGATCCTATCAGCATGAGATCTCTTTCGGCATATAGTCTCAGTGACTAATGGTATCTCATCGACAACAGTGAACCTTCGGTGTAGCTTTCAAGTTGGGGTAAGGTCTCCCTAACTCGTAATGTCTTGCCAACGTATGAGGAGCCTCAGATGGAGAGATGCTTTCCGCATAAGAAGGCGGGCTTTGCTAGGAGGTCTTAGAAAAGCCAAAAGTCTCTTTGAAAGGAAGGGAAGGGGCCTCAATATGTTTGTCTTCAGTAAGAGTCCCACTGACACAAAGAACCCCTCGGTATGACTAACAGACTTCGTCGGGATGCCTCCTCGACTCGTAATGTCTCACCGAGATCAGAGCTCAGCAAGAGTTGAAGGGCTTGACAAAAGGTCTAGCTGAATGGAGACTATCTTTCCAATCAAAGGGAGGCCTCACCAATGCATGAAGGGGGTCGTCAACAGTTGAAGATATCACCCTAAAGTCCTACCGACACTGGGAGGTCTTGGCAACATAGAAAGTGTCATCGGCAAAGGTCTCACTGACCAGTGGAGCCTCCAAAATGAAAAGAAGTTCACCAATGGGAAGGGGTTTCTACATGATGTCTTGGCGAACTGAGGGGATCTTGCCGACATGGATTAACTTTGATACAGTGTTGTGGTCTTGCCCTGAGGTTTCCCCGAAGTGAAGAAGTCTCCCCGACAATCACTCTTCAAGTGGCGTTGGCAAAAGGAAGCGGGCTTCGGAATAAGGTCATACCGAAGTGTAAGTGTCTCAACGACAGGAAAGGAAGCCCACCGAAGGACAAAGCATTCGGGGAGTGTCTCAGTGACCTATTAAAATCTCACCGATAAGAAGGCCTTTGGTATAGCATTCCAAGTTGGAGAGAAGTCTCCCCGACTCATGATGTCTTGCCGATAAGTGAATGACTTGATAGAGGATGGATTCTTCGGTTTAGGTGGGTGCCTTCAATAGGATGTCTTATCGACATCATGTAGTCTTAGCGATAGAAGCGGGTATCGGCACAACATTTGATCCTCACTATGGTGTCTTCCCGACTCCATGATGTCTTGGCAAAAGGAATGCGGAGCTCGATAAGGTAAAATGCATTCGGGGAGACACTAATGGTCTCTTACCGACAGATGAAATGGGGCCTCACCAAGCTAAGGTACCTTTGGAACAACCTCTTGCTGATCAGTGGGTGTCTCCCCAACCAGGGGGTCTGGATGGCTGAAGCAAACAAGTGGGGGTCCCACCAATGAAACATCCGGTATTGACATAAGTTGGGGCTTTCACCATGAGGTCTTGGTGATTGTCTAAAGTCTTGCCGAAGGTGACAATACTTCGGCATAGTCTTGTAAATTCGATAGGATGTCTCCCCAATTGATGGTATCTCGCTGACAGTAAAGTGAAAAACTCGGCAGAAAGTGAGGACCTCGGTGTAAGGTTTGGGCGATAGAGGAAAGTTATTCCCAAAGGAAAAACCCTCGCCAAAGCAAAGTGCCCTCAGTATGATATTTTCCCGACCGGCGGGAGTCCCAGTGAAGTGAGGAGAGATCGGGTAGACAAGGGGAGTTCATCATGATGTCTCAACAACTGTGTCATGTGTCACCGACCAAAAAGTAAAGACCTCACCGAAAGAACTTGACATTGGCATAGGGTCCTATCGATATGAGAATGTCTGGCCCACAAAAGGAGGGGAGTTCAATGGTATAACTTATGGGGAAGTCGGCAAGGTTTCCCCAAAATAGATAGTCTCACTAGGAGATAGGATTTTCGTCATGACGTCTCAGCAATAGTTTGAGTCATGCCGATAAGTTGCAGAGGAAAGAATCGCATCGATGAGACACTTTTAGTGTCTCACCGAGGTGCGATTCTTTTGAAAAGAAGTTTTGACCACCTACAGAGCCTGCATGGAATATGCTTAACCAACTAGGAGGAGCTCAAGAGAGCCATGGAAGTTTGATTAGAATGAAGAATGTCAACAAGATGAATGCAGCATGTATCTATTGTGAGCTCAGGGCATTCAAGCCATTTAGCCAAAGTGGTTCGAACAGGACACAATGCCAGGGTCAGAATGAATGCGGTAGCTGTGAAATATCTAAAGAAGACTTCTCTGGGGATGACTCTTCACAGCAAGGACACATAGGGTTCTACATTTAATTCATCCAAAAGATCTAAGGAGATATTTTTTTGAGGACTGATATTTTTTAGGCTCTAAATGGCCAGCACATTTTGATATATAAGGCTTTTTTGCCTTTTTTGTAGACAATGGGAGTAATGCATCCAGAAGAGTTAGTGATTTTTAGCTATCCTTCCTCAACTGATGTATATTTTGTAACTCAATCAGAATCTAGAATGCAACGCAGAGTTTACCTTGGAAGCTAGTGTTCATGCTTGTACTGTTCTCATTTTTGTATCTTTCTTTTGATTATGCAAGTCTTTAACTATGCTTTATAAATTCTGCACTTATATCTTAGAGTTGTGAAATTAATCTTTCCTTCCTAAGATGTGTATGTAGATCGAACCTGTTAAGATTGATGCATAAGTCTAGAAGAAGTCATGTTGAGCACATAAAACATTTACAGTTAGGTTTCCCAGTGTATGTTGATCTTCTTTTTTTTTCATAATTCCTCATCATTTCAGTGTATCACCTTAGATTTTAATCTTTATTTTATATATTCCTTCTTCCTTTTTCCTCATAAGAATTAGTAGTTAGGTGACACCAAAGGAAGCCGGCCTTCTTTGGAGGTTCATTTCAACTATAGGTGACCCACAGCCTTGAAATGATCCCATGTTGCTCTAGGAAGCTCAATTTCAATCTTTGTGCATAGGGTGCATTTCTAGGTGACAACAGTTTCTGCCACGTCCGATGGGACAGAAATTAGAATGAACTACTGGTTTGGAATGCAACCAGTGAATTCCAGACTTTATAGAAGTCCTTTGGCATACTTGGCGACTCCATAAAGAGGAAAGAACTCTAGAAATCAATGCCTTCTACATTTTATGAGAAAAGTTCAGAAAAGAGGTAGCTCAGGTCCCTTTGAATATTTGTAGCTATCACCACCAAGAAGGAAAGGCAGAGCAATAGAAAAAAGAGGAACAATAGTTATCTATTCTAGAAGAATTCAGTCTACTCCTCCATCAGTGGGATCTCATTTTACTATACAAATAAATCCAATTCAACTACCTCCAATGGCCGCTCCAAGGAATCAACCCTTTGTTGCTTTCAATGGAGGAAACCCCTTAAATTTGGCACAGCACAATGACATTCCAATGGTAGCCTTAAAGAGTCTTCCAATTTTTACAGGGGAAGACCAAACTACTCCAATTGAACACATGAGAGATGTGGCTTCGTTATGCGGAGTCCATCACATAACCCAAGAGGATGTTGCAGTGAGATTACTAGCTACTTCACTGAAAAGAAGAGTTGTGCAATGGTATAGGAGCCTACCATTCAGTTCAATTGCAACATGGGACAAATTTAGAGATAAGCTACATAAGCAATTCCAAGACAGGTCTGACAACTTGTCTCTACTGGGGCAATTGACTACAATTAAGAGGGCTCCACAAGAGCAGATGAATGATTTCAACTTTAGATTTTAGAGAACTTGGGATAGGATCCCTGCAACGGTGAGGCCACCTCCAGAATACTCATTTTTATTTTTTTCAGGGCTCTGAATAGCGACATAGCTGTCATGATACATTCAATGGGAGGAGTGTCATTGCCAGATGCTTTCAAAATAGTAATCAGAGCAGAGAACAACTTAATACAAGCTGGAAAACTCACTCCTAGGCCACCAATTCCTATATTTCTAGAGATTCATGCAAACATCCCTTTGCAAATACCTCCTTTCACACCTCTACCAGCCATACCAACACTGCCAGTTGTTGTTCCAACCATTGATAAACAAGAAGGTGTTGCTTCAAGCTCATCATAGGAGTTACAAGAAATCAAAAGTCTTTTACAAACTTGGCAACAAGTTGGTGCACTTGGAGAAACAATAGTCCTATTCTAGGCCTTATCAACAAAAAATTTAGGCCTCAAGTCAGCCCCTCCAAGGTCAACAGCAACAATTCCAATGGAATAGACAGCAATATTAGGGCAATTATCAGGGCCCAAGATAGAGTGTGAATATAAGGCCTTTTCAGGCCTATGCTCCAGCCCTTGTTAGTGTGACCAAGGAGCTGGTTCCTATCCAAAACAACTTAGCAACAGACTATGAGTGGTGTTACCCTTGTAACCAACCTCATAATCAAGCCACTTGCTCGAACGGACTGATCAACCAAGCACTTATGGTATAGAATGCTTCAAGTTTGCAATAGGGTGCAAGCAATGATGCATCTTCAAAACACCAGGACCAATTTAGCAATGATACAACCTTGCTTAACTAGCAAGGCCAAGAGTTATGTGGGTTGAATGAAGATAGTTCTCCAATTGAAGCTAACACCAAGGCAAAGAAGAGAGTTTTTGAGCTTAGTCAAGAGGCTGACAAAGGAAAGGCAACAACTACAGAACCGACTACATCTTGAGTGGCTCCTATTTGGCAAAGAAATCAGCAACTCCCAGACAAGGAGCAGTCACACCCACAAGCTAATAATACTGGTATAAAGGTACATCCTAAATTAAATCTAATTGTACCTTATAATATCCTTGATAGTATGAAAAAAATGAATGTTACAATGTCCATGTGGGACTCATTATCCATCCCAGGTCAAAAGGATATGTTAAAGTCAGCCCTATCAAGTTTGAAAATGTCTGATGAATCTGAGGCCCCAATAGGTCAGGTTAGAGCTATGTTAGCAAATAATTCTCATGGAAATGATTAGAAGCCTTGCATAGAGAATGAAAAAAAGTTAAACCACCTCCTTTCTACATGTTAGTGATTATTGGTGATAAATTAGTCCATAACTATATGGTAGATAGTGGAGCTAGAAGCTCTGTCATGCCAAAACAGATTGCTGACAAACTTGGACTAAAATACAAGCCTTTAGAGAAGGGAGTGATCCAATTGGATGGTACTTTGGTTAATACTTTGGGTATTATCAAGGATCTAAATCTCAACCTCCATGCTTGTCCAAATTTTTCAGTTCCTTAAGACATATGTGTCATAGACCTTCCACCTTTCTTTTCCTTATGTTTATTTAGAGACTTGACAGCCAAGATAGGTGGTTATGTATTAGCTGATTGGTCACATATGCTATTTAGAACAAGATATGGGACCAAGATTACCATTAAATCTGAGAGATTGGCCAAGGATCATATTGAGCCATATAACCCAAGTCCCTTTAATGTCGTTCTTTCTAACAATGAACTAGCTACTGCTTAAGAACTCCAATCAGAAGTTGTTCCTGACATGCTGCTACATGAATGGGTAGTTGAGAATGTATTGGACAGTCGTGGGGACCTCATTCAAGATGCTAGTATGGGAAACTATGTCATTCTTGAACCTGACACATAGATTCCAAACTTGGAGAAAGATGCAGATCAGTTGTTCCAACCACTAAATGGACTTTGGGAGATGTTCTTCAATAGTTCCAGAAGTAAGAATGGGGCAGGAGGAGGTGCAATGTTGATTTCTCCACAAGGTGATAGGTACTACTTTGCATTCTATTTTTCTTTTGCATGCTCCAATAACACTGCTGAATATGAGGGCCTTCTTCAAGGTCTAGAGTGGGAAAGGAAGAGAGGAGTAACCAGCTTGAAAGTCTATGGGGACATCAAATTAATTGTTAATCAAGTAAGGGGCCTGAATGTGGCTAAAAATGACACACTGAAGTCTTATAGGAATAGAGTGTGGAGCATGCTTGAGGAATTTTGTGCCTTTAATTTAGTATCTATTCCAAGAAATCAGAACAAACATGCTGATAGGCTTGCAGCCATTGGAGCATAGTTTGACATTCCAAATGACATTAGAAAAGATAAAGTGTAGTAGTATGTGAAGGTTGTGGTCCGACCATCAATTCCTGATAACAACATTCACTAGCAAGTTTTTGATAGTGATGAGCAGATCCTTTCTTTCTTGCTTGAGGAAGATCAGTTCTCCATGGTGAATCAAGCAAAACTCAAGCAGCAGTATGGTGATCAAGTCATACAGCTAAAGACAAATAAATTACCCAAAGGGCTTGTTACCTTAGAGTCAATTTTTAGTACTAATGATCAGCTTAAAAAGGGTAGAGCTGGCTTGCAAATCAAAGAACACTATGAAGAACTGGAGATTTTCAAAGGTAAACTTCTTAAGATAGGCAAAATTTGTTCACCTGAAGATAGACAAGCTTTTCTTGCTTTATGTCAAGAATTCTATGATGTCTTTGCTTGGGAATATTTGGATTTGAAAGGGTTTGATCCCCATATTGCTCAGCACACAATTGAGTTAGATCCTGATGCTAAGCTAGTAAGATAGAAACAAAGGCCCTTGAATCCTAAACTTGATCCTCTAATGATTAAAGAGCTGACTAAACTAGTTGAGGGGGGTATTGCCTTTCCTATCAAACACACTTCATGGGTTTCTAACCTTGTACTGGTTAGGAAGAAAAGTGGCGAAATAAGGCTTTGTGTAGACTTTAGGGATCTTAACCGAGCATCTTTGAAAGACCACTACCCATTTCCTCCATGGAACAAAGCTTGCAAGAGGTTGTTGGTTCTAAAAGATTTTCCTTATTATATAGTTTTCCAGGGTATAATTAGGTGCTGGTTAAAGAAGATCAATTTAAAACTGCTTTTACGACTAAATGGGGCACCATGGCATACAAAAGGATTCCTTTTGGTTTGTCTAATGTTGGTGCCATGATTCAGAGGGCCATGGACATGGAATTTCAAAGTTTGATTAACAAGATTATAATGATTTACCTAGATGACATTATAGAATATTCTAAGAATACTGATGAACATGTGTCACATGTTAGGCAAGTTTTTGAAAAATGCAGAGTTTGGGATCTCTCTCAATCCAAAGAAGAGTTTCTTTGCTATTCATGAAGGAAAATTATTAGGACACATAGTGTCAAAGCAAGGAATTACTATTGATCCTAAGAGAGTCAAAGCCATACTTGAGTTGCCGCTACCTAATCACAAGAAGGCTCTACAAAGCTTTCTCGGCCAAATCAACTTTCTAAGAAGGTTCATCCCTGATGTTGCAAACATGTTACAGCCTTTGATAGCTATGTTAAAGAAGAATGCAGTTTTTAGTTAGACAAATGATGCCAAGAATAGTTTTGAAAAGGTCAAGGAGGCCTTAGCAGCAGCTCCTACGATGGTAAATCCCAATTTTTCTAAATATTTTTATCTTTATGCTTATGGTAGCACAAGTAACATTTCTCCAATATTGGTCCAAAGAAATGAAGATAATTTAGAACGACAAATAGCCTTTTTCAGTCAAGGTTTGGTCGATTATGAACAAAAATACTCCTTTGTAGAGAGGCATGTTCTTGCTATGATTGGAAGCCTGAAGAAATTCAAGCCTTTGATCTCTCATAGTAAAATTCATATCATGGTGGCACACTCAAGTTTGAAGGAATTCTTATTGAATAAGGATCTGAATGAAAAAAGAGCAAGGTGGATCACTAGGGTCATGGAGTACGATGTAGATATTAAGATCACCAAATTGGTTAGAGGCAGAGGTCTCTTTGAACAACTTGCTACTGGGTCAAGCAACATAAGTGAACTAGAAAAGGATGTTATCCTTGCTAATACAAATGAGTTTCAGAATGCTCAAGATGATGTACCAATAGGGACATCCAATTGGGTTCAAGATATGATCCAATTTTTACAAATTGGTGAATGCCCATTAGGATTAAATAGAGCTAAAAGGAGATACTTTAGATTGCAGTCCGTACCATATGTGCTGGTAAATAATTTTCTCTTCAAAAAGGATTTGAATGGTGTCCTATTAAGATGCATTCACAGTCACCAAGTTGAGAAGGTACTTCACGAATTTCATGATGGAGCTGCAGGAGGTCACTTTGCTCCTAGAACTACTGCTTGGAAAATCATGAGAGCTGGTTACTACTGGCCCAGCTTGTTCAAAGATGCATATTCCTGGTCAAGAAAATGTATCAAATGCGCTATGTTTTCAGGAAAGGAAAAACTACTTGCTATGCCTCCACATCCAATTCAAGTGGAGTAGCCCTTCATGGGATGGGGCATTGATTTCATTGGGCCAATAAATCCACCTTCTAGTCTTGGTCACAAGTGGGTACTTACAACCACTAACTATTTTACAAGGTGGACAGAGGTGGTTGCATTGAAAGAAGCAAAAGAGTCTTCAGTTTTGAGCTTCTATGAAGATATAATCACTAGATTTGGAGTCCCTGACTCTATCATATCTGATAATGCTCTTGCATTCATGGGATTAAGACTGACTAATTAGGCTATCAAACATGGCATTCATTTGAACACCTCAAATTATTATCCTCAGGGTAATGGTTTAGCTTAAAGCACAAATAAGAATCTCATCAGGATCATTAAAATAACTATAGAGGATAATCAAAGGACCTGGCACAACAGTTTAAAGAATGCACTTTGGGCAGATAGAGTGACCCCTAAGAAGTCTGTTGGTAATTTTCCATATATGTTGGTCTATGGAAAAGAGGCAAGATTACCCCTATCTGTGGAGCTTCCAGTTCTAGACATTGTTCACTAGTTGGAGATGCTTGAGGGATAGGACCCAATGTCTGTAAGGTATGCAAATCTCATGGAGCTCAAAGAATCAAGGGACAGAGCATTGAAAACTTTGGAGTATCATCAGCTCCAGACAAAGAAGACATTTGCAAAAAAGGGCTACAACAAAGTCTTTTAAGGAGGGAGACCTCGTGCTTAGGTGGGACATTCTTAAAAGTAGGCCTGGCCATCACACTAAATTAGACAATATGTGGACTAGTCCATTTATTGTCACAAACTGCAAGGAGCACAATGCGTATCAACTAGCCACAACAAAAGGTGAAGTGCTTCATATCCCAGTTAATGGGATACACCTCAAGCCCTATTTCTGATTTTGACAGGTCCATCTATTGTACATAATAGTTTAGGCTTTATGTTTTCCATAAGCATTGTTTTAGCACAGTAAATCTTTTTCTTTTTAGTTTCACCTATCTTGCCGTTTTGGCAATCTGTTGTGTTCTATAGGTCTCATGCAAATTGCAACCATGTGCCGACTAACATTTTTTATTTGTTCTCTGAGATTTTTAATGACTCCATACCCAATGGACAAGTTGTAGTTACTGGTTCTCATGTTTAGTAGGCAAACATCCCGCAAAGGTCGCTAGAATTGTTGCCTATATTTCACCTACAGTTAAATCAAGCAAGATAATCATATGTTAGATCTTCGAGAGACCAATGGAAAATTCACATGAGGGAAAAGACTCTACATCTATTAATGCTAGGTCATGGGGAACTCAGTGGGAGAAATTTCCCTAGGGAGATTTGGCATGAAAATCATATGAGGAGAAAGTCGGCAGGACATTTCAGAGGTCTCGCCGACTAGCAGGGTTTCCATTAAGTCTGAGTGCTTAAAACCAAGGATCCTATCGACATGAGATCTCTTTTAGTATATAGTCTTGGCGACTGATGGTATCTCGCCGACAATAGCGAACCTTCGGTGTAGCTTTCAAGTTGGGGTAAGGTCTCCCCAACTCGTAATGTCTCACCGATGTATGAGGAGCCTTGGATGGAGAGATGCCTTTGGCATAAGAAGGAAAGCTTTGCTAGGAGGTCTTAGCGAACATGAAAGTCTTGCCAAAAGGAAGGGAGGGGGCCTCAATATATTTGTCTTCGATAGGAGTCCCGCCGACACAAAGAACCCCTCGGTATGACTAACGGACTTCGCTAGGATGTCTCCCTGACTCGTAATGTCTTGCCGAGATCATAGCTCAACAAGAGGTGAAGGGCTCAACAAAAGGTCTCGGCAAACGGAGACTATCTTGCTGATCAAAGGGAGGCCTCACAAAAGCATGAAGGGGCTCACCAATAGTTGAAGATATCACCTTGAAGTCCTGCCAACACCGGGAGGTCTTAGCGACATAGAAAGTGTCACCGGCAAAGGTCTCACCAACCAGTGGAGCCTCCAAAATGAAAAGAAGTTCACCAAAGGGAAGGGGCTTCTATGTGATGTCTTGGCGAACTGAGGGGATCTTGCCGACATGGATCAACTTCAGTAAAGTGTTGTGGTTTTTCCCTAAGGTTTCCCCGAAGTGAAGAAGTCTCCCCGACAATCACTCTTGAAGCGACAGCGGCAAAAGGAAGCGGGCTTCAGAATAAGGTCATACCAAAGTGTGTGTCTCAGTGACAAGAAAGGAAGCCCGCTGAAGGACAAAGCATTCAGGGAGTGTCTCAGCGACCCGTTAAAATCTCATCGATAAGAAGGCCTTCGGTATAGCATTCCAAGTCGAAGAGAAGTCTCCCCGACTCATGATGTCTTGCCAATAAGTGAACGACTTGATAGAGGATGGATTCTTCAGCTTAGGTGGGTGCCTTCAGCAGGATGTCTTACCGACATCATGTGGTCTCAGCAATAGAAGCGGGTATGGGCACAACATTTGATCCTCGGTATGGTGTCTTCCCAACTCCATCATGTCTTGGTGAACGAAATGCGGAGCTCGGTAAGGTAAAATGCATTTAGGGAGACACTAATGGTCTCTTGCCGACAGATGAAATGGGGCCTCACCAAGCTAAGGTGCCTTTGGCACAACCTCTTGCTAATCAGTGGGTGTCTCCCCGACCAGGGAGTCTTGATGGCTGAAGCAAACAAGTGGGGGTCCCACCAACAAAACATTCGGTATCGACATAAATTGGGGATTTTGCCATGAGGTCCTTGCAACTGTCCGAAGTCTCGCCAAAGGTGACAATACTTCGGCATAGTCTTGTAAATTTGATAGGATGTCTCCCCGAGTGATGGTATCTCGCCAACAGTAAAGTGAATAGCTCGGTAGAAAGTGAGGACCTCGGTGTAAGGTCTAGGCGATAGAGGAAAGTCATGCCAAAAGGAAAGACCCTCGCCAAAGAAAAGTGCCCTCGGTATGATATCTTCTTGATCGGCGAGAGTCCCAGTGAAGTGAGGAGAGCTCTGGCAGACAGGGGGAGTTTGTCATGATGTCTCAACAATCGCGTTATGTCTCACCAACCAAAAAGTAAAGACCTCACCGAAATAACTTGACATTGGCGCAGGGTTCTGCTAATATGAGAATGTCTGGCCGACAGAAGGAGGGGAGCTTAGCGGTATAACTTATGGGGAAGTCGGCAAGGTCTCCCCAAAAGAGATGGTCTCACTAGGAGATAGGATTTTTGTCATGACATCTCAGTGATAGTTTGAGTCATGCCGATAAGTTATAGAGGACAGAATCGCATCGGTGATACACTTTCAGTGTCTCGCCGAGGTGCGATTCATTTCAAAAGAAGTTTCGACTGCCTACAGAGCCTGCGTGGAATACGCTTGACCAACTAGGAGGAGCTCAAGAGAGTTGTGGTAGTCTGATCAGAATGAAGAATGTCAACATGACGAATGTAGCACATATCTGTTGTGAGCTCAGGGCATTCAAGGTGTTCAGCCGAAGTGGTTCAAACATGACACAATGCTAGGGTCAGAATGAATGTAGTAGCTATGAAATATCTGAAGAAGACTTCTCCGAGGATGACTCTTCACAGCGGGGACATGCAGGGTTCTGCATTTAATTCATCCAAAAGATCTAAGGAGAGATTTTTCTGAGGACTAATATTTTGTAAGCCCTAAGGGGCTGACACATTTTGATATATAAGGTTTTTTTGCCTTTTTATAGATAGTGGGAGTAATGCATCCAGAAGAGTTAGTGATTTTTAGCTATCCTTCCTCAACTGATGTATATTTTGTAACTCAATCGGAATCTAGAATGCAACATAGAGTTTACCTTGGAAGCTAGTGTTCATGTTTGTACTGTTCTCATTTCTCATTTTTGTATCTTTCTTTTGATTATGCAAGTCTTTAACTGTGTTTTATAAATTCTGCACTTATATCTTAGATCTATGAAATTAATATTTCCTTCCTGAGATGTGTATGTAGATCGAACCTGTTAAGATTGATGCATAATTCTAGAAGAAGTCATGTTGAGCACATAAAACATTTACAGTTAGGTTTCCCAGTGTATGTTCATCCTGTTTTATTTTCATAATTCCTCATCATTTCGGTGTATCACCTTAGATTTTAATCTTTATTTTATGTATTCCTTCTTCCTTTTTCCTCACAAGAATCAGTAGTTAGGTGACACCAAAGGAAGTCGGCCTTCTCTAGAGGTTCATTTCAACTATAGGTGACCCACAGCCTTGAAATGATCCCATGTTGCTCTAGGAAGCTCAGTTTCAATCTCTGTGCATAGGGTGCATTTCTAGGTGACAACACTAACATTTGATGATGAAGAGAGAGCACCATAGCACACACCGAGATGGAAGAGGGATGGAGGAGATGATGATGAGGAGGAGGAGGGAGATGGTAGGGATGGAGGGGATGATGGAGATGGAGGAGATGGTGGCAGACATATGTTGGATTTCAGAGTACATTGGAGGAGATCTATGGTTCCCTCAGGGACAGCCGTAGGAAGGACCATCCCAAGTTTGGATTCACATTCCTTCCCATCAATAGTAGGAATAAATAGATGTCTTACAGTTATAGGTGGAGGGCTTATAGGGACAACTAGTATAGGAAAAAGAGTAGATTTCCTCTCTAACAACAAAGAGAGATGCCACAAGACAGAGATGTGAGCATGTGAAGGCCCTAGCCAAGAGATTGCAGAGAGTGTCCAAGGGGACTACTATAGGGGATATGCTTAGAGAGGTTTGACATGTAGCTCGAGAGGAAGATTACTATAGATCATATTATTATCAGGAAGTTCCTATAGAGTGGTGTGCCCCTAGTTATGCACAGTCTGTCAGTGCTAGGTTAGGTCAGAGTCACTCATGGACTACAAGCAATGGTGTGACTAGGCCACTTCTTAGAGATCCATCAGGAAGAGATCCAGGTGTAGGTCCATCTGGTGGTGCAATAGTAGGTGCAGCAAGGCCTACAACGTTTGGGGAAAAAAAAAGAAGCTTTTGTACCCATATTCGATGTACTGATACTTGATGTATTTACCTATTCAGTTGGGGACTTTATGTTTTCCTACCAATTTTTTGATGTATCTCTCCAGATTTTGTTATATCGTTGTACACTTGACATTGATTATTTTGAGATTATATGAGATGTAGTGGAGACTATTGATATATGTTCTCTACATGCTTTTATGATGAATGCATTTGATTTCTGCTATATAAGCTATGTGATGTTTATATGATTATACCATGGTAGTGTATGGATGCAATAATGAAATGATGATGCATGGATTATGATTCTATAGGGATTTTTGGATGATGCTTTATGATATCTGAGATGGATTTGATCATGTAGATAAGATGTGATGCACTTTATTTTTTTGTATTTTTCTAATGCATGGATGGATGGCCTATGATAATACTTTCTAATGTATATATGATATGATAATGATTATGCAACTACATGTGAATGATATTTTTGTTAATGTCAATTGTACTTAATCCTTTAATGAGAGAGATAAAATCATTTTGAAATTTTCCAGCCTTGGAAAACCTACATGCAAAAACTAATATGGATGCAATCTATCTTAACCATGCAAATCTAAATATGCAATGTTGTCATTTTGTCAACCGATTTGTTGTGCTTGTTATCATCATTGAGATTTTGATATGTTGAAAGTTAGTACAAACACTGATGGTATAATTAAACGATGATGACCTGAGTACAACTTCCATTGATTTTGATATTGCAAAGTAATACAAGCATGTCTAGGTATATTTGAACCAAGATGACCTAAGTATTGCTTGCATAAAATAGAAAAGAGTTAATACTTTTCCTATGCAAATATGGAATGTCATCAATGATACTTTGTAGATCACGTCCCACAAAAAATTTATATATTAGTAATTATCAACTCACAAATAGCAGACAAAGAAAAATATCATACTCCATTGTAGCTTCTCTAGTCCATGACATCCTTGAGTTGCTCCAGAGAAATGATAACAAAAATCAAGATACAAAAGTTGAACATTTATGCTAAAGTGATTAAACCATGATTCAGAAGAACATCATCCAGTGAGATTTGGTATATTGATCTTGATGTTGATTTGGATGGTTGGTTTTCTAAAAATTGTGATTGATGTCCAATGTTGAGTCTCGTTGTGATCATTGTGTTTACTATGTTGTCTTATTGTTGTTTTTCTGTTGTTTTAAGCTCAAAGTAGATTTCCCCTAGCGAGTTCAATATTTTTTCCCCAATGAGAAACCAACCATTTATTGCCCAATGATCACCAAGCTAGGGTGAGACACAACCACAATGCCCAGATATGTACATGAGGTTCTATGATGTACATGCATAATGATGGTGAAAAATGGAAGATTGACACACATTCCAATAGATGGAAAAGCCAATCTATCACAAATAGCACCTATTGCCAGGTTTTCACTACTTGTTATTATTGTTCTTTTTTTTTTTATGATTTTTTGATTTTTCACTTTTTATTTGAATTTTTCCTTTTTTTCTTTTTTTTTTTTTTTTGCTTCTTCTTTTTTCAGCTGTTTTGTTTTTTTGGATTTTTCTGTTTTTTGGATTTTTTTTGCTTTTTTTACTTTTTTTGGATTTTTTCTACTTTTTGAACCATGCACTAGATGAGTTATGCATAAAATTCTTGATATGAATTTTGTTGATAGGTTCTTCAAATAGGTCCCCTTTAGGTGTAGATAACTGATATGCTCTAGATCCATATACTGATATAATGACAAAAGGACCTAGCCAATTAGGTTCAAATTTTCCCTTCTTTTCTTGATCTTGTTGATTGTGAGGATTCTCTTTTAGTACCAAGTCACCAACCTGAAAAGTTCTTGGTCTTACCTTGTGATTATAGCTCCTTGAAATTATTTGTTGATAAGATTTCAAATGATCAACATCATGCTGATAGTGTTCATCTAACAATTCCAACTCTTGTAGTTTGGATACTCGATAGTCTTCCTCTGAAAAGAATCCTTTCAATGACACCCAGAGTGAAGGTAACCCAACATCAATGGGTAAGATGGCTTCTAATCCATACACAAGGTCATATGGTGTGGCTCCTGTAGTGGTGTGGATGCTAGTACAATATGCCCACAAGGAAAAATTTAGTTGGATATGCTAGTCATGTCCAACATTGTTGACAATTTTCTTCAAAATTTTCAAAATAGTCTTATTTGAGGCTTCTACTTGGCCATTCCCTTGAGAGTAATAGGGTGTGTAAAATTGGTGTTGGATATGAAATTTTTCATAAAGTTCTTGTACATCTCAGTTCTTGAAGTTTCTACCATTATCAGTGAAAATGGAGCTAGGTATGCCATACTGACAGACAATGTAGTTCAAGATGAAAGAGGAAATTTGTTTACCAATGATCGTGGTTAATGGGACATCTTCCATCCACTTTGTGAAATACTTAGTGGTTGTGATTATGAATTTATGTCCATTAGAGGAAGGTGGATGAATCTTACCCACAAGATCAAGTCCCCATTAATAGAAAGGCCAGGTCGATGTGAATGGTTGCAGCTCTTGAGCTAATGCATGAATGAGGTTTCCATAGACTTGACACTTCTTGCACTTCTTAACAAATTGAAAATATTATTTCTCCATGTTCAACCAATAATATCCCAAGCGTAGGAGTTTCTTTGCTAGAGTAAGAACACTTGAATGAGTACCACAAATACCTTCGTGAACTTCACATAAGGAAATTTGAGGTTCATCACATTCAAGACATCAGAGGAGAGTACCACCAAGACCTTGTTGATAAAGTGTATTAGCTATTAGGGTGTTTCGAGCTGCTTGACTGATAAAGTTGAGTTTTTGGTTCCGGATAGATCAGGTGGAAGGGTATTGTCTCGTAGATAAGTATAAATCTTCCCATAGATTGAAGAATCAACATCAACTAGATGGAACATGACTTGGGATTCAACATTGTCATATGCGAGAGTAAACAATTGTTCCACCATGAATTCATAACGACTTCATTTTTCTATTATTTGAAAAAGAGAAGCAATGGTTTCCATGGCATTTGCAACTTTGTTGTCTACTCTTGGAATTTGTTCAAACTTGATCTCAACAAAGTATTTCTTGAAGTCATCTATCATTCTCTTGTATGACATTAGCTTGTCATATTTTTTTTGATAGTCATCATTAACCTGATTGATGACCAGTTGAGAATCTCCATAAACTTGTAATTTTGTGATTTTCCATTCCATTGCTACCTTGTAACAATGATTAGTGCTTCATATTCAGCCATGTTGTTTGTGTAAGCGAACATCAACCTATAATATTTTGGGATAGTGTGTCCTTGAGGAGTAACAAATAAAATTATGCACCTAATCCATGTTGAGTGTAAGACCCATCAAAGTATAATATCCAATGTTGTGTTGTCATTGTGAGGACATCTACATCTGGAAATTCAATGTGCATAGGATGGTCATCTTGCAACGGTGCTTCATCTAATTGATCTTCTATTGCTTTGCCCTTGATTGCTCTTCTATCCACATATTGGATGTCAAATTAACTCAATATCATCACCCACTTTGCTAATTGTCCTATTCGATTGGCTTTGTAGATATAAAAATGGATCTATCTTGGCTATTAGTTTGACGGTATGTGTTAACATTGTTGGCATATGGATTTGATAGATTTATTTTGGTTGCTAATGTTGTCATTGATGGCAACTAGAGACAGTAGTGTGGTCCATAGTTTAGAAGCAGTTCCTACCGGCAAGGAAAGTAGAAGACAATATTCTACCAACAGAATGCATGAAGAACAGAGTATTCAATTGGTAAGTTGATCTAAATACTTCACCGCATCATTATTTTGTTGTGTGGATCCCCAAGAAATCTTGTCAAGCATGTATGCTACCTGTTTGATAAGTTTTATGATATTACATTGATTCATTTACGAGTTTTGAGATTCGATAGAATAATTTATTACTTATTTTATCATTATAGCTAACCTGTTGTGTATGGAATGTTCTGGATGTATGAGGAGTATGTGTTTAACTATTTCTTATGTTGGGAATTTTGGTTTGGGTCCCTACTATAGTCTAGCTGACTTGTGTGGGTACGCATTAATTCTAATTGGTGATTTGAGCCATCTTGTGGAAGAATATTATATTACGTTTTAAGTTGACATATAATAATAAATTTTTTGTTAGAGGATATAAAAATGAGATCGGTAACTTATTTTGTATATGATGTATGAAGTGGTGAAAAGGTGTGTGTGCGAAAAAGTGCAGAATAGCTACATGAGGTAATATCAAAAGATATGTTGAGTGAATTTTGTTTATGTAGCAGAAGGGCTTTTGCAGATAAAAACAGAGCAGAAGTGTGAATTGGATAGAAGGTCCAGAATCCTTTTCATGTGCTTCATTCGAACTGAATCTAGGCATTCAAAGATGCTATTTTCTCAGTTCATATTTTGAATAGTTTTAATCAAAACTCTTTTTGGATAGTGAGTCCTCTATTGTATTTTGAGCAATGAGCTCGAGGTAGTGTTCCTAAATGCAAGTGCATTCCCTTTTTATCATACTTTTAATAGAGTATACTTTGTGGATTAATCTCCAACATGGTTTTTCCCCTAACAGGGTTTCCACGTAAAAATATTGGTGTTATGGTGTTCACATTGTCTTGTTAATGTGCATGCAAGTTTAATTCTATTTATTTGTTGTTGATAGTTTAAGATCTGATTTGAAATTCAAATATTGTGGAATACTAATTCACCCCCCCTTTGAGTGTTTCTAGTTTCCAACAATTGGTACCAGAGTAGGTTACTCTTCTGAGTTTAACAGCTTGAGGTGGATCTTGGATTACAATGGATGCAAGTGGTCTTCAACAACAAATTATGGCGGAACTGGATGATCTTGATTAGTCTAAAGCAAAATTCATGGAACTAAAAGAAAATATTGTGGTTGCCAAAAAAATGATTCAATCACTGAAGGATAAAATAAATGAGTCAAGGGAAAAGAGGAAAGAAATATGTGTTTAGTTGAAGCAAAAAGGAAGCAAAGTCCTAGAAGATTTTCATCTGAATCAAACCCTAAAAGAAATAACTAAAGAATGTGAAAAGCTTGCTAAGGACAATACTGCTCTAAAGCTTGAAATGAAATCTGTGGTGATGAAGTTGACTAAAGAGATTGAAGAAAGAAAGAAGGAGGATAATCTAGCCCAGTCCTTGAAAGCGAAGTCTGAGGAATGTAGCAGAGTTAATAGTGAAGTCATTCAGCTGGAGATTGAATTGCAACAATCCAGAAATAATGAACAAGAGCTTGAGAGACAGGTAGTTATTCTAAGAGATTATCTTGCTACTGCAAATGAGTTTAAGGAGAAGTTCAGGATCAGTTATGCTAGTCTTGAAGATATAACTAGAGGTCAAAAGGATGCAAATGATAAGCGAGGTCTCAGCTATGTGAAGCATGTGAGCTCTAGATCTGAATAGAAGAACCCTGAAAAGAAGAAAACAGGCATAAGATATCCGGTAAGACAACCCAATGCTCAAAAATTTAATGGATATTGCTTTGTTTGTAATAAATTTGGGCATATGGCTTTCAGTGTAGAAGTAAGATAAGTTATGGTAGTCCATCATTTTCTGGTCAATCTTTTAACTACAAAAAGTTTGGTCATAAGTCATTAGAATGTAGAAGTATGTATGTCAATAAAAGGAACGTTAAATGCTACACCTATGGAAGATTTGGACATATTTCTAATTAGTGTAGATCAAGAGGAAATTAGTGGAATGGATGGTATAGACAAAAAAATATGGTATGCTACAATTGTAACAGATTTGGTCACATTGGAAGATTTTGCAAGAACAGAAACATGAATAAAAGCGGTTCAGAATATCAAGGAAAAAAATCATAGAAAGGTGATAAAGGAAAAGGAAAAGCATCCATGGAAGAGATAAGAGATCAGATGAAGAAAATGTGGGTAAAGAAGAATGGATCTGATGAATGTAACAAGGTTGTACTAGAAGCCCCCTCTAGTAGTTCATCCAGCAATTGATTTCAAACCATTGGCCTAGGGGGAGTTTTCATGAAAATATTTTGTCCCCCCATATGTAGTTGGTTCCGGATTGCAGAAGTTGTCTGCAATTGTGTCATTCATCATTAAGTGTATTGGTGATTGCTTCTTGAAGGTCCACAGATGGATTTCTCTATTGTTGTTTGAAAATAGAGTAACCAAAACTTTTAGGGAAAATTATTTAATGTGACAAAGAAGTTAGGTGTGCAAAGTTATAAAAGGGCATTTGAAACCCTCATTTTTCATTGTGCGTTGAAGGAGAATAGTTGGAGAACCCTTTTTAGCAAAATTTTGAGGGAACAAAAGTCAATTTAGTTGCCAATTTTCCAAGTATTTCTATTGTTTATCAATTTCATACTTATTCCATGATCGGTAGAACCCTGTTCAATACGAAAAATGAAGCAAATCAAAGGAACAGTAATTTTGGATGAATATAGTAGTCAAAATGTTAGGGATATAAGAAATTTGTTGTCTTTCGTCGAATTGAAGAAGCTTGGAGGAGCAAAACACAAGAATTTGGACATCTGGAATGAATTTCCTCATTTCATCAACATGGAGGTAGTTTGGTTTATATTGAATAGATTGGATGGTGATATCCTTACTCTGGATAAACCCTATCAAATTTCTAAGGATGTAATTAGAAATCTAATAGGTTTGTGCAATGTTGGTGATGTCCCAAAAAGTAAATCAATTCAAAATGTTGAGGTCAAAGCCCTAACCAGTGTAAAAGGAGATTAGAGGGCACTGATGATTACAATGATCAAAGATCCATTAACAAGGTATATTGCATATGGAATTTTATACAAGATTTTCTTCAAAAATAGGGAAGGTACAACCTCTGCAGGCACAATCTATATTGCGCACAAGATGATAATAGAAGACAAAGACTTTGATCTATGTGGATTGTTGAAGGATCAATTGATGGATAACGTGCAATTGACAAAGGATATAGATTATTCTTTTAGGTTTGGTACCCTCACTATATGCATTATGATGTATTTCCTAAATTTCTTACCTCAGAATGACAATGTGGTATGTAAGCAAAAGATTCTAGTTTGTAAACAATTTTTTGAGCATTTCAACTCTTTTGAAAATGGTGAACAAGTTTATGAAAACTTCTTTGGAAACTTGTTAGGAAATTTTGGTATTCCTCTCCTAGTAAAAGCAATTGAAATTGGATCATCCTCCAGTAAGATGGAGAAAAAGTAGAAGAGAGAAAGAGAGTTGGATGGTGACACTTCTCCAGTTCCTAAGTCAAAAAAAGTTAAAGGAAAAGGTAAAAAGCATATAGTCGTGGATGTAGTCAATGAAGACTCTGAGGAGTATACACCAAGAGATGAACCAGAACTAGTTGAACCAGTTGTGGTAATTGCAAAAGAAAGTGATGAAGAAGGTGCTTTACTTAAAGCAAAGATATTGCAGATTGTTCAAGAAGAAGATGGAATGCAAAAGATAACTAACATATGGATAAATGGTCCATCATATGAATAGGACCTCATTGAGGACACTCTAGGAAGATACTTTATAGATAACAACATTGAATTAGAGAGTTTTCATAATGTATTTCCAGAAGAGTTTATTGAATGTATCAAGGAGGCTATGGACTCTATGTCTTAGGAAAGAAAAGAGGAAGAAATAATCTCACATCTGAAGATGCAGTTTAGGCTATCTCTCACTAAACAGAAGAAGAAAATGAATGTACTAAGACAATGTATTGACTCAACAAACAAGATCTAGAATTACTGGCTTAGGGGGCCTCACATGGTTGGAAAATATAAAGACAAGTTGAAACAAATTGAGAATGAGCTTGTCAGAATCAAACAGGACTACAGTATGGTTCAGGACAAGGATGGAGAAGTTAAGAAGAAGATTCATGAGTTGCAAGTTGATCATGCAAAGGTTCACTATGCCAGAAACACTCTTATGGACACTTTCTAGAAAGTGAAGGATTTGACTAAATTCAAATTAGGGAAAATGGTTGAAGTTGGAAGAAACCATTTCCATTCCTAAATCCCTTGTTTAGGTCATCAATAGAACATTAGAAATAGCAGTCTGAAAATTGCTACTAGGATTGCAGTGGACTCTTGGAAGAAATTTCTCTTGAAAATGAAAGATAAGTATAAAATAATTTTCTGAATCTAGCAATAGTTGCAACTTTTTTTTGAGGAGAGAATGCAGTGAGGAAGAGTGCAGTAAATAATCTAAGGGGAAAATAAAAGTAACATAATTTTTTGTAATTGATGTCAAAGGGGGAGAGAATGGAGTGAAAAATGCCTTGACATCCAAAGGGGGAGCAATATTTTTTTGTGTTGTGAAGTTTTGAATTTTGGTTTCAACACTTAGTCATTTTCCACTAAGTGTTGCTATCAATGCCAAAGGGGGAGATTGTTGGCTCATGGATTTGGGAGATTTATTTTGGTTGCTAGTTCTTTTCATTGATGGAAACTTGAGTCAGTAGTGTGGTTTGTAGTTTAGAAGTAATTCCTACCAACAAGGAAAGTAGAAGATAGTATTCTACCGACATAATGCATGAAGAATAGAGTATCTAGTTGATAAGTTGATCTGAATACTTCACCGGATCATTATTTTGTTGTGTGGATTCATAAGAAATATTTTCAATCATGTGTTCTACCTGTTTGATAAGTTTTACGATATTACATTGATTCATGTACAAATTTGGAGATTTGGTAGAATAATTTATTGCTTATTTTCTCATTATAGCTGACCTGTTGTGTATGGCGTGTTCTAGATTTATGAGGAGTATGTGTTTAACTATTTATTATGTTGGGAATTTTGGTTTGGGTCCCTACTATAGTCTAGCTAACTTGTGTGGGTGCGCATTAATTCTAATTGGTGATTTGAGCCAGCTTGTGGAAGAATATTATATTATGTTTGAAGCCGACATATAATAATAAAATTCTTATTAGAGGATATAAAAGTGAGATCGGTAACTCATTTTTTATATGATGTATGAAGTGGTGAAAAGGTGTGTGTGCGAAAAAGTGCAGAACAACTACATGAGGTAGTATCAGAAGATCTATCAAGCGAAATTTGTTTGTGCAGCAGAAGGGTTTTTGCAGAGCGGAGCAGAGCATAACAGAGCAGAAGTGTGAATTGGAAAGAGGGTCCAAAATCTGTTTCATGTGCTTCATTGGAACTGAATCCAGGAATTCAGAGATTTTATTTTCTCAGTTCATATTTTGAATAGTTTTAATCCAAACTGCTTTTGGACAGTGAGTCCTCTTTTTTATTTTGAGCAGTGAGCTCTAGGCAGTGTGCCTGAATGCAAGTGCATTCCCTTTTTATCATACTTTTAATAGAGTATACTTTGTGGATTAATCTCCACCGTGGTTTTTCCCCTAACAGGATTTCCACATAAAAATCTTGGTGTTATGGTGTTCACATTGTCTTGTTAATGTGCATGCATGTTTCCTTCTATTTATTTGTTGTTGATAGTTTAAGATCTGATTTGAAATTCAAATATTGTGGAACACTAATTCACCCCCCTCTCAGTGTTCTTTGTATCCAACAAACATATAGTGTCACAATTGTTGAGTAGAAAACACCACTTCCAAACAAGATTTTTCAATGAATGTATAGTTAATTTCAAAGCCACTCAGTGTTCTGTTGATGTATTAGATGGCCCTTTCTTTTCCTGTAGAGTCTTCTTGTGCTAGAAAAGCTCCAAAATATACCTTAGTAGTTGCTATGTAGAGTAGAAGTGGTTTTCCCTCTATTGGTGGTACCAATATAGGTGGATTCATCATATATTTTTCCAATTGATTAAATGAAGCTTCACATATTTCATCCCATCAAAAAGAAACATTCTTTTGTAACAAATGAGTAAAAGTATGGCTCTTGTCTGCCAATTATGTGATGAATCTTATGATGGATTAGAATCTTCCTTGTAGAGATCTTAGTTGGCTAATGTTCTTAGCAGGTGGAATTTCCATGATTGCTTGAAGTTTTGTTGGATCTACTTCGATTCCTTTAGTTGAGACTATGTATCCTAAGAATTTTGATGATGTTACTCTGAATACACACTTCTTTGGATTTAAACGCACATTGAATTTTTCCAATTGATTAAATATTTTATCCAACTAGATGTCCTTCCCTGGTGAATGATTTTGCTAACAAGTCATCCAAATAGTCCTCCATGAATGTGTACATTATCTCATGAAATATTGTTGCCATTGCACACTGATAAGTAGCTCCTGCATTCTTTAATCCAAAAGGCATGACATTCCAACAAAATGTACCCCATGGGCATGTGAATTTTTTTTGTCTTGATCTTCTAGTGCAATCTTGATCTGATTATAGCCTGAAAAAACATCCATGAGTGATAACATAGCATGTCATGTTGTTAAATCCACAATGATGTTTATATTGGGCAAGGAAAGTCATCCTTTGGACATGCCTTTTTAATATCCCTAAAATCTATGCATATTTTGATGTTGTTGTCTAGTTTGGAGATTCATACAATGTTTGAAATCCATTCTGCATAATCAATTGGTCAGATGAACCTTGCATCTAACAATTTTTTTAATTTTGCTTTCACTAGTAGGGCAATGTGTGGATGCATTTTTTTCAATTTCTACTTTACTGGCTTCACTCCCAGTGCTATAGATAAATGATGCATTATTAGATCTGGATCTATTCCTGGCATGTCAGCATGATACCAAGAAAAATTGATTTGTCTTTATTCAAATAATTTGGTGAAATTTGGCTTTTCTTGCTCTATCATTGATGTCGCTAGGTGTATGGTCTTTGTTGTTTCTACAGTACCAATGTTTATGGATTGCGTAGGCTCAACCAATATTGAAGATTTTTCTTGATAATGCTCAGGAAGAGTGTCAAATCTCTCATCCTTCAGTGCCTCAAAGAGGTTTTCACCATTGGATACACTCTTTCTTTTTACTTCCTCATGATCTAATACTTTCATTGCATGGTTTTCACCATTAGATCATTTTTTTGTATTCTTTATTTTACAGCTAAGAGACTTGGAATTCCCCTAGTTTGAAGCTTTGTTATGCAATTCATTGGTGGAACTTGTTTCTATATTTTTGGAACAAAGGAAATTGACAATGGCATCATTATTTGAAAAGATAGGGATATCAAGCAACTCAGTTTGTTCCTAGTCAATGAGTTTGGGATGTACCAAAGGTAAGGAATCATCAGATTGGTCAAGATCAAAGGTGGTGAGGGTCATGATGTAAATGTTTTCAAGGTGTTCACTAGCAATTTTAAGGTCTATAATGTTGCTTTCCTCCCAATAATCTATCTCGCATGATGTTTGATCGTCCTCACCAGATTAATTGATATGTAGTGATCCAAATTCAAATGCTCTAGACCTTGAACTTTTCCCCTCTGTATGTATGGGTGCATACCTCTTTATCACATTGATTTGCTTGTCTTCACAAGATTCTTCAGATAGTGAATCCCATTCATATTCATTTGAGTCTATTTCATAACTAGCTTGCAATTGGAGGATTGGCTCACAAATCTTCTGAGTGGCTTCTTCTTTTGTCTCTTCTTTGTAACCTAATCCTATCTTGTCTTTTGCATTGATTGGAGTAGGCTGATTTGGTTCCATAATACCTTCTTTTTGTTTGCCAATAGGACCTTTTCCTTCATATACCATCTTTTTCTAAGACTGTCAACCCTTTACCATATTGCTCTTTTGGTATATTGGAAGTTGTTGTTGTGGATTCTTCTTCATCTTTGTAAAGCCACTTTAGAATGTCTTTGTCCTCAGATTCATCAACTAGAGTACCTACTTTTACAAATTTACCATCAAAGATCATGATGGGTTGTGAAGATTGTTTTCTAGATGTTGATGGATGTCCATATGATTTTGGAGAAGGTGGTAGATGTGAGAGACATAAGGATTGCTCAAAATAATACTCACCCATTCCTTTATCTTTCAATTGAATCTTTTTCTCAAAATGTTTTGACAAAGAATTGAGTTGGCCTTCATTACTTAAGAAAATGGAATCACCGATGCCTTTATCATTCAATTGAACCTTTTTCTCAAACTATTTTGACAAAGAATTGAGTTGGCTTTCATTACTTGAGGAAATAGAAGTGATATCTTCTCTATTGTGTGGTACAAAAACATCTTGGACTATTTTGAGAGTGTTGCAGTATTGGGGATTATTAGAATCTGCTAAAATTGTGATCTTTTGTCCATTGTAAGGGAATTTCAAATATTGATGATATGTTGATGGTACTGCTTGCATTTCATGGATCCAAGGTCAACCCAAGAGTATGTTGTATGTCAAATCATTGTATAAAACTTGGAAGATTATATCCTTTTGAACTGGTCCCACTTGAATTGGAAACACTATCAGTCCTTGAGAGGATCTTTCTTCATCATCATAAGCGGTGATCTTTCTTCTGGAATCTATGGCATTTTCTGAAAATCCCAATGCATGGATGAGCTTTAAGGTGCATATATTTAGACCACCTCGTCCATCTATTAAAATGTGTTTCATCCTATGTTTATAGATTATAACCTCAATATGAAGTGGAGCGTTGTGTGGATGAGTGAGGGATGCATCATCATTTTCTGAGAATGATAAACTATGGGGTGTAGTCAAATGTCCCACCATGGCTTGGAATTGAAGAACTTCCAAATTAGTTGGTACTGTGGTGTCCACTAAATATTTTTCCAGAATATCCTTATGGGTTGGTGAAATTTTAAGAAGTTCTAGTATGGATATCTATGTTGGAATCTTTTGCAATTGGTCTACGATATTGTATTGATTCAAAGAAGTAGTAGGTGTTTTAGATGTACTTCCTTTCAATACAAACTTGGAAGGCCCTCTTGTGGTCACATTTACTGGTAGGTTGTCTTGTTTATCCTTGATTTTGATGACATTGATTTGATTATCAATTGCAAAAATGTGAAGGATGGTAGAATCATAGATATAATTCACATTCTTCCCTTTGTTGTTTGTTGAAGAGGATTCTCCTTTTTCATAGTTAGGTAGAGAATTTTTAAATGCTCCATGATCATCATTTGTTTTTTTCCTTCTATCGATATGTCACATCTATCTATCAAGTCTTGCACCAAATTTTTTAATTGCATACAATAATTTGTTTTATGACCTTTGCTTCTATGAAATTCATAGTAATATGAATCATTTCACCATGATGGTTTAACTATTGGTTTAAAATCATGTGTATCTGGTAATGTTATGAGTTTGTGTGCAAGAAGATCTTTTAACGTTGATTCAAGTGATTTCCCAAAAGGTGTAATTTTTATTTGATGTGGTGGTGGAGCTGGTTTAGATTCACTGATGTTTTGATTGTTTTTGGGTGTATTACCTGATAAATTGAGGATGGGTTTTACATTATGTGTGTCAACTACACCATCATTACCAACATTCTTGTTTCTTGTCTAGAATTTGGATTGTTCATTGTTGTTATGATGGTTAGCAGAGTTAGTAGAGTTTGTTCCTTCATTATGGATTTTCAATACTCCTCTTTTAACCAAGGCTTCCCCAATCTTAAGTCCATTTTCAATCAGCTTTTCAAAACTAGGTGGACATTGCAATTGAAGTCTATAACTCATCATCCTATTGAGATTATCAATAAAGATATCCATCTTTTCTTTCTTGGGTATAGGATGGGCATATCTAGAAAATAATTGTCTCCACCTTTGTAAGAATGTAAGAAATGGCTCACCATTTTTCTATTTTGTGTTATAGAGATCTTTCATGGTTATTTCATGTTGAATGTTGTATTAATATTGGGAGATAAATTTATTTACCAGCTCCTCAAATGATCTAATACTTGGTGGGAGTTTTGAAAACCATTCCATGCATTGACCACCCAAACTTCTTGGAAATAATCTCATTAGATAGGTTTCTTCATGTGCAAATTCTAGACTCATGGTGCAAAATTCTCTTACATGATCTTGAGGATCATTTTTGCCATTGTATTTGTCGTATTTTGGAAGTTCACAATTTGGTGGAAATGGTATCATGTCCATATTTCTATCAAATGGATAAGGACATATGTCTTGCAACAAATATCTCTTTGTTTTTCCCCTTTGCATGTCTAGGATTTGTTGTTGAATATTTTGCATTTGGTGAGTTAAAGCATTCAATGGATCTGTGATTTGTGAGTCAGCTTCTATTTTCTTGGGATCTCCCTTCGATTGGTTGACATAAAAATCATTGGGTAGTTTTACACCTTGATTTTCCAACATCAGAAAGTATTTCTCTCCATCCTTTTCTAGAATTTTTTCCATGAACTTGTGAAATTTAGGGTCTTGTTGAGCTTGTTGAATGTCCTCATCAGTTATCTCATCTGTTTCAGGTTGATGAAATTTGTGAAAAGAATTTTCTTCTCCTTCTGCCATGATGGTTTTGGTTTCTATTTCTTTTTCTCTGAGTTTTTGTTTTTGAGCTCTTGTTAAAACAGTCAGGAAAGTGATAGAGTTTTGCTATAATTTGGTCTTTGTTTTGGGAGTGCCAATAAAATACCTAAGTCAAATAGGATGATAGATCCTATTGATGAGACTAGGCTAAATCTTATGTACAATTTTTGTTTCATGATAAAGGATGATAGATCCTGATAGTGAAACTCAGCCAACAATCATAGATGAGATTGGTGATTGGGAACTTTAAGTTGTTTGATCCAAGTTTAGTTAAAGGGATTGCACTTGTAAAAGCCAATTTCTTCAAGTTTAAACCAATGTTTTAATGAGGAATGATCTTTGCTCTGAAAAGGGTCCCTAAATATGATTCTAGTTGTTGGACAGAAGTTCAATTTATCTCTTTGTTTAAGTATCAAGTGAATGCACTAAAATAGGTTGCATATGCATAGAAATATGGGATAAATGCGCCAAAACAGACCCTATATGTGCTAGACTGTCAGTTAAATGCATTAAAACAGAAAGCTTATGCATTGAAAGATGAGGTAAATGTGCTAGAACAAACTCTACGTGCGCTGAAAGATGTGGTGAATGCGCTATAACATACCCTATATGCGCTAGACTATGAAATTGATGCATTGAAACGAGAAGTTTATGCGCTAAACTAGAAATGTCACTATTTTGAAAGTTTGCTTGGTTTTCTTGTCTTTGAATCAATGAATTTAGTTTTTTTAATGCATGATCTTCTGAACAATGATTTCAAACACAGAAGCAAGTAGTAAAACAATTGTTTCATCCTATGATCTAAACATCAAGTGTATGTTCTAGGATCTGGTCTGATCCCTTTGATTTCCACTGGTATTGCACAATAGCAAACAAATCAATCAGACTCTTCTAGTGTCAAGGGTCATTAATAACATCACAACCCACAACTTGGAACTACATCAGCTCACACAACCCTGTCACCCCCTAGAGGGTGCCCATGTTTTTTCCTTTTCCATGTCTTAACCAAAGTCGAATCCTCCACTTTTGGCCAAAAATCCCTAGTAGTTATATGGTGAGTATCTTGGGGGAAAATTCTTCCCTCCCCTTGCATTGTGAATATTATAATGTTTGGTAACTGACTCAACTTGGCTACTACACTTAAAGTTCTTAGTAAGGGTTTATGTTCGGTGTGGCAAATGATAAACTCCCAAAGGAGGCCTCCCAACCTTTAGAACAAAGGCTTTACGTATCTCAAGGATACCAGGGGAGGGCTATCAATGCGCACTACCATTGAATGTTATTTTCATCACAATTCACATTTGATTATAGTGGGTTCGAATGCTTGGCTTTAGTTGTTCCCACTTAGGTCATTCCCTTAGGGTGAGTACTTTTTCCCACTAAGGCAGGCCTACTAAAGGTGCTATTGCAATAAAATGAAAGAGTGGGTCTAGAATTTTGGTCACCCAGTAAAGGGGAGAGCATAAGCCTATCACTTTGCAAACACAACATACATGGTGTTCTTTAACCTTGTAATTAAACTACATGTCTAATTTAATCAACGAAAAATAAGTCCTGCCCCTGCAAACATCATTAGTAGTTTCAGATATGTCTTTGATAGCATATAGAGCACCTACAAAACAAAAAGATACAGATTAGTCCCCCAGAATTTTATTTTTTTTAAAATAAAGGTGTATGCACTAAAACAGAGAGCATATGCGCTAAAATATTTAGTATATGCACTATTAAACACATTTAATGCTCTATTCTAGAAAATAGAAAAGGGAAATCAAATTTGTATATGTGTTGAAAGAGGAGGTAGATGTGTTGGTCTCAGCTATGTATGCACTATAATAGAATTGGGATGCATCGAAAGTCACCACCTACACACTCAAATAGGACGCGGATGTGTTACATCAAAATTCATGAATAGACCTATTGATGAAAACTTGCAATAAAATATTAAAAATGGGGCTAGGCCCCACGGTGGGCACCAATTTATGTGTGTATGTAAAATAACGTGGAAAAGAAAATAAAACATATACAACACACCAATGAAACATTATATCAAGGAATTCAAATAATAATCAAATTAAAACAACAATTCGGTTGGTTTTTTTTTTTACTGTAGCCAGGTTGGTCTTCTAATCTACCTATGAAATTGCCAATTCCAATCAAGGGCAGCTCGAAGGACTTGGACCAACTGACGAGGAATTTAAAAGGTCTCCTACACTTTGGGCTCTGCAAGACCCGGGAGGGTGATCCCTTAATGATTTTACAATCTTTGCACTTTTATCATAAACAACATTAACAACAACAAATAATCTCATTTAATAGCTCAACATAATAGGATAATACTAAATAGAATTAGCTATTCATCAGTAATATCAACTATTTGGAGCATGAGATAACTACAACACCTAGAGATTTAAAATGATTTTGAATTTACAAACGTCTCTGAGATGCACTAAGCTGCAAGATAAACCAGTGCCTAATTCTAGGCCATGGAGTCAAACACATAAAAAGAACTCATCAACAAATGAAATTCAACCAGTGGATTTAAATTGTTAATGCCTTGCATCAACTATTAGTGTCTTACACCAACAATCCCACTCCTGTTATCAATCAAACTCTCCTTACCAAATCCATCCTGACACTTGAAATCACTGTTATCTGCTCAAAGCATTTAACCATTTCCTTAAAATAGACCCATAAACAAATACCACAATCTCATGAAATTTGAGATGACAAACTCAAAGATACTTTGTATTATTGAATTCATATGATTAAATTGTACAAGTATGGAGACAATGTGAAGATATTCATGAATGTGCAAACACTTTGAATACATTCATGATTTATTTGCACAAACTGGTTGTATTTGCTCATAAAATCAGAAATTACAGCTTACAAACTCAATATGACTCAGAATTTACAATTCTCTATCTACCCCAGCCTCATACAAAACCCCATAACCTAGAACTTAATCTTCGACCCTGAATAATGAGAAGAGAAGAAATATAAGAATCCCTAAGATCAATCTGATCCATAGATGCCATCCGGAAACTCAATCCACTGTCGATCAACAAGCTGCTCAAAGCATCTCTCATCTCTCCTCCAACTGAATTTTCCTCTTCATTTTCCTTTGTTGTTAGTTTTTCTTCAACCAAAAATATTCCCATGTGGAGAAATTCACTCCATTCTACAAGCTGTGTGAAAAATGCCTCTATGCCCGTGAAAATTTTGTTTTGCCCTGTGAAAACATTTATCTTTGCCTTTTATTCTTGTTTTTCCCTTCATAGATTGGAGTTGCACTTTATTTTATTCACTTCCAATGAATAAAATATTTTATTTCATTTGTATTTTAATTCCAGCAATAGAATGTTTCCCTTTTATTTTTCATTCTCCAACAGAGAATATAACTTGCAATTTACATTCACGTGCATTTTAAAATATTTGCCATTTTACTATGCTGCACATAATATTTGCATATTCACTTTATCATAGTGAATATTTAATTCGCATTATTTCCCCAGCAAGGAAATATTTCCAACAGTGAATACTTTTACTCATAAAATATCACGTACCATTCATCAATATTTTATTTCACTTTATAAAAGTGAGCATTTAAAAAAATATCAGGCACAAGAGACTTTACCCACCGTCTAAAATAAAATTCCATCAGGCACGCCATTTGTATTCGCCCATAAACATTTAATTCAATGTTATATTCTTATTTTATTAGGCTCTTTAAAATATTTCACCCGTGCATTGCAAACATACCCGCTTGTCGAAGATTTTGGTCGGCCCCACAACTGCCAGATGGTAGTAGCCCGCGATCTCGCCAAACTTAACCTATGAGCACCTTCCAATTGTGATATAGCGGGCAACGGCTATGATGAATTTTCATTTGTATCTTAAATCTCCACCGTTGGTTTCTTTCTGGCTTGTTTTGTTTGCAAATTTTCCCTAATCCTCTCTTTGTTCACGACATTTCTCTGAAACCCCATCAATGGTGGCAACAACTCTTTCTCTGCAACTTCAATGGCGTTGGTTGTGCCTTTGGTCTACACTGATTCGATGGCCTCTCCAACAAATGCATTTTGCAATATATGCCAGGCGTGGCCTCTTATCCCAGCAGCTTCACTTTGTTGGATACTCATGCCCTCATCATGCGTGCGGGCCTCACCTTAATGCATTTTCCTGAAAGTTACTAAAGGATTTTTAAAATTTCTATTTTGTTTGTGTGTTGCATCTAATTTCCTCACATTCATTGAGGGCTTTATCACACAATTCATATGCCCTGTCATTTCATTCTGTGAGATTACATCTACTTTGATGGATCTCCAGATTTTTCCTTTAGTGCCTACCCTTCAATCTTTGATGGTGCCTTTCAAAATAAATTATTTTGTGTGGGTCCTATTGCAGGGAAATGGCATTCCATCATGCTCCATCGAGCTCCCTTTTGACTGGCACATTTTTACTTTCCTTTATTTTACTCTACTACTGCAGAGGCTATTCTTGCATTTTAGAAACACCCTCATCATTGTCCTACCACATTATGATATAATTCACAAACCTTGACTGTAAATTCATACGCCATCTTGTCCTCATGTGCACTGGGCCTCTTCATTCCTCTGCGCCCCATTCCAAGATTTGTAGCTGCCTTCAAATCTTCAAGCTTTGATGGATATCCATCATCTTCTTTGGTGTGGAATTTCACTAGCTAACTGCACTTTTGCTTTAAAATTTCTAAATACATTTTTATCTTGCATGTACATTGCACTGTAGGTATGTTGTTGCATGTGAATCCTCTTGTTCGATCCCCAGATCCATTTGCTTGTGTGTTTCCACAGTCTTATCTAATGGAACTACAGAATTAATCATCCGTCTGTTGCACTTATCACTGGATAAAAGTGAAGTTGTCAAAGAAACAACCTAAACATATTTTGTGATTGCTTCTTGATTTCTTAATAAAAAATTTCCCATATGCTATAAACATGTGAAGAGAAATGTTTAAGCATTGACAAGGTAATCCAATTTCACTTTATATACCTCATGTATTCACTCTTTCATCATCTGGCTCTTTTACTCCACTTCGTCAAAACAACTTTCATGGTATTGAAGCAATACCTTGCAGCTAATGAAGATTTATGACTTTGTTGGTGACATCACATTTTCTTGGTCTTCTTAACTATTCCCTGCATGATAGCTGAATTAATTATTCATAATGAATTCTTCAGACCTTCACCAAATATAGTGTTTTGTCCTTTTGGAGCTTGTCTCAATGATTGTTTTTAGGTGGCAATTCCTTCTCCATATTTTTCACTCAATGCCAAAATTTGTTGCTAGTTTGACCAGGATACACACAAGTTACTGATCCTGTATTTGCACTTTGGAACAATTTAGATGCCAATAACGGTGCTTCAGTCAAATCAAATATAGTAAATTTCACCTTGTCCAAAGATGAAAGGTTGATGTCAACAAGTGATTAAGGGCTTCATTACTATTCAGCTCAAAAATAAGTAAGCATTGAGACAAGACACCACATAAGTGGCAAATCCAGATAGTAGAGCACTGAGCAAAGCATGTACAATTTGTTAATGAGAAACTTGGAACTTCACAATTGCTTTCCCCCTCCCATGTATTGAACAAGTATGCACTTCTTCGTTGGTTGTTGTCTCTCATTTGACCATTGCACACTTACAACATCATAACAGTGCAAAGCATGTCGGGCCCCAAGTGGCCCGTCTAAAAAAAAATCATTTTGAAACAACTTTTACCCTTAATTTGATTTGAGACAACTTCAGAGTGCTTTAGAAGTGAAAACACAAAATGGGTTTTCATTAAAATCTGCTTTCTGGCACATTTAAAAAATGATGAAAAATGGCCAAGTTAGCTCTAGAATCGCCTTTGAAAACTAGGCAAACAGCCTCCTTGAGACATGAAAACTTGCAGGTATGTAGGCGTTGGTCCAAAGAATGCAATGCAAAATACATCTCAGAGAAATCAATCACGAGACAAAATTTATTAACTGGAAAAGTTGCTCTCAAACTTTCTGCAATAAACAGCAGTTCTAAACCAATTGAAACTGATGAAATCACCTCATTGCAAAAATATCAAATCAGCTCTTGGCGAGCTGCCACTAGACATACAAACACATTTAGGCACACTGAACACGTGTGAAAGAGGAAATTGCATGAAACATCACCCATCAAAAGATATGAGGTGTCAAAGTTGGCCTCTCAGAAAGGTTTCAGTGCAAAACTGAAGAAATTCCATTTGGTTTTGATTTGCTAAAAATTGCAAATCAAATCATACAGCCTTGAAAATTGACATGTGAGCTCATCTTGGTATGGATAATGCAGAAAAATATTCATTTTGACTTGATGATCAATGGATTGCAAAATAAAGGCTCAAACAGAAGGCTACTTTGCAAAACTGAATGTTTGCAAACTGCAGAATAGTGACAAAACCCTCCAACTTCACTTTTTGAAACCTAGACAAAACTTATCATAGGAAGCTGAAAAATGACACACACACTCACATAGGTCACATGAGTGGGTCCACAAGTGGGTTTTACTTAGAAATCAATGGGCTTCAAATTATGACCCTCCAAAGTAGGTCATTCAGGAAAGTTCATCAGGTGCACTTCTGAAAGTGGAAAGGAAAAAATTTCAATATAAGCATCTCAAATTTGCAAAATTTGAGAGTGCCAACAGTGGCTCTGACTGGGGATGTATGCCCCCTATGGGCATAGCAAGATTCCAGATCTCTGGGGAGTAGACCAAATAATTGAGTCAATCAGGTGTTCTGAAACTACTCCTTTATTCGTTCTTTATTTTTCAACTTCATTTGGTGACACCAGGCCACCAAATGAAAAAGGGGAGTCAATATTTACCTCTATCAAACACAATTCTGCAAAAAGAACTGATCTCCCTCAACTCATGCTTGCCACTGTCAAACCATAACAACATGGGTGACCGCACCCTTGCAAACATAAGGATTAGGCTGCCTTTGTGCAAGTGAGAACTTGCTCTCTATTTGGCTTTGTCATCAATTGGCAACCAAATCAAATAGGCCACATCATTGCCACTTTCTTCATTCTTTGACTCTGCATCAAGTGGCAACATTTTAAAATGGGGATCAAGACCATATGAAAGCATAGTCTAATCACAACCATTTGCCTAATTGAACATGCTAGTACCTCTGAACAGGCCATCGTATACAACATCATCAACATTTTCATAATCACTATGCATTTGAAATTCAGGCATACTTTCCAAATGCCGATTATCATGTGTCTACAACTGATTACGTTCATCATGTAAATCACTCTCAAGCTGAAAACAACTTGTTTCAATGTTTTGCACATTGCCACATTTAATGAAAACTTCTTCCAGCTGACAAAAATAGCACTCACAATCTGCTACGTGGCTGGTACTATTAAGCTCATTTTGATCATTAGTTTGCATATCAAAATGTAAACCATCACAAGAACTTACTAGAAGATCTGGTTCATCATGCAAACTATCTTCAAGTGTATTAAAAGAGATACACTCATCCTTTAACACACTTTGTACTTGTTCTTCATCATGCTAGTAGTGAGAGTCATAAGAAATTTCTGACTTATCATCTGTAGCCATACTGTCATCTTCTGAACATAAGGTATCAACCTTTTCAATATCACAAGCTTGCTCAACAAGCAATTTTGGTTCAAAATCATAATCTAATTTCTCATCGAAATCAACCTCTACATCCACATGAAAAGACTCATGGCTAGGCTCATTCAAATCAACAAACAAAGACTTCTTTAAATCTGCATGAAAGTTTTCAAAACTTGGCTCATTAGATGCACAATCTTCAGAGTTATCTGCTGCTTCAAACTCATTAAAATAGATCCCTGAGTTTGCATCAACATGCTCACTTTCATAATCATCATACATTGTATCATTGCCATCATATAGCTGCTTGTCTTCATCCTCATTATTATCATCATGATCAGTTGGTTCATTATTTGAAGGAGAATCAAATTCACTTGCATCATACCTTACACCATGAAGATCATCATCATTGTCAAAGACAAAAGATGCATATTCAGTGGTCAATAGATCTAAGATTTGTTCACAACTTAATAGATCATTGTTTTGATCTATTCCTTCAACTATTTCCTCTTCTTGATCTTCACTTGAATTGGATACATTATCAAATTGCAAATCAGGGTATGCCAAAACATCATCATCATCAAATTATGAAAACTCAATGGGCTGATCATAAACAGGGTCTCCCCAATCATAGGAGATTGAATTGTTAACAAAATTGTTGGGAACATGGTCACAATCTATCATAGAGAAAAAACCATTCACTTGTCAATCCTTACTCACCACTAGGCTGTCATAACAACAATCTACATCTCTTTGTATTTCAACATTGGACTGGATGTCCTCATTGAGTTTGTCATTTTCATCCTCTTGAGGGTAGACATAAACATCTTCTCTATCAAACTGAAAACCATCAATGGTTTCCTCATTGCAATTGCTTGTAGTTGATCTTTCAAATTGAAATTCATCACATACTCTATCACTTGAAGCTGGTAAACTGATGTTCTCAAGAGAATTCCCTAAGTCAACAAATTCAAATGTCTCATCATGGAGATTTATACCAAAGCTACATTCAACGCTTGTAGGATTGACATGGTCAACTGTATTACAACATTGCTGATTGCACTTCTCTTCTTCAAAGAATAAGTCCAACTGATATCCTTCATCATGTTCTTGGCTCGGAAGACTCACTTGCTGATTCTCAGTTTGTATACTTCTTCTATAAGTTGTTCATTAACAACTTTCTCATCATCTGATGATGCATCTTTTTCATCTTCTACCTTCTCAACTATGCACTTGTTTGAAGACCTCTGATCGTTCACATTCACACAATTGCTGATTTCATCAGCATGTTTACTGACAATTGAAGACAACAAGCTTTGTATATATTCATTCCTCTGCTTCTCCATACTATCCAGGCCTGTGTAAGCCATCTGCATACTCAATATTTCAAACTCTTTTAACAATGCACTAGATCCTTCTTCATAAGCTTCAAAATACATATGAATACACTATGAAGTGCTAGGTCTGAAATTGTATGGGATTAGTGACAAGGCATAACCAAATCTATGACTAAAATCAACACTTGACTCTTCATCTTGTTTCTTGATCTGCTTTAACCTTATGACAAGGTCATAGGGATCTCTTGCAAACTCTTTTCTATAAGCATTCACTAATTTATCTCAGCAAGGAAATGACTTCTCAGGGAACTTTAGATACCAATCCCTAGCTCATGCTTCAAGAGATCTAACAAAGAATCTCATCCACATATCCTGATATTCAAATGAGTGTTTCTCCATGAAGCTAGAAAAACTTTTGACATGTGCATTTCCTTCACAAACATTATATCCATCAAATCTAGGCATCTTCTTGTAGACTTGAGCTGGCATACTTCGAATTTTGTAATCAACCCATGAAAAATCTAACTGAGCATACAATGGATCAAAGGAATTCATAAATGGTGCAAGAATTTGGCAAGCAGATACAATATGATGGTCTCTTAACCGGGCTTGTTGAAACATCGGGTGTCTTTCATCCATTTCCCTAAGTCCTCTTTCAAACACTACTTTCCATTCAGGCCTTATCTTATGCTTATGCACTCTTGTGTTCTTACACTTTGGCATCTCAAATGAATGAAGATTAGTAGACTTCTGACACTTCTTAACAAGCTATCTCAAAGTCTCTACAGGCATGGCTATCTTCTGATCCATAGATATTACAATTCAAGGCTATTTAATTATGCATAATTATAAGCATGACCACATGAGGGATTACAATGAAAATTAATGAAATAATGAAAACCTAGACTTGAAATGTATGACAATACAAATGGATGGAAATCCTTAAGATGTACAAATACATTCTAACCATCCAAATTAGCAAAGATTTGAGCACTAGACAAAATTATTTCAATGGAACTGCAACTACATTCAACAAATCCAACAAATGGAAGTGTGCAAACTTAAATTCATTGTTCTTTCCCTCTGGTAGTGCTAAATCACTAAATAGGGAACCACAATTTCTTTCTAAGAAGTTCAAATACATGAAGAATACCTAGAAACGTTGCCACTACTACAAATTGTTCTATAAATATTGTAGATCTGGAACTGTAATCTTTAAATCTTCAACAGGTTCTTCTGACAAAGTTGCCACCTCTTCTTCTGGAGGACTGAACTTCAAGTATTATGAAGTTCTTTCACAAATAAATCTATCTCTGAGTTCCTTCCACCAACAGAGCACCACAGATCATGTAACTTTCAAGTTATGCAACAAATTCTTTCTCTAGGATTGAATTCCCTCAAGATTTGAACTAAATTCAAAATGGAAAATAATAATGACTCAATGAAAATGATATGACTCTGTTTCTAGATTCTTCAATGATAATTTTCTCAAATTCTCCCCAGCAGAGTCACCATTTTGTTGGTTTGTTTTTTTTACTGTAACCAGGTTGGTCTTCTAATCTACCTATGGAATTGCCAATTCCAGTCAAGGGCAGCTCGAAGGACTTGGACCAACTGACGAGGACTTTAAAAGGCCTCTTACACTTCAGGCTCTGCAAGACCCAGGAGGGTGATCCCTTAATGCTCTTACAATCTTTACACTATTATCATAAACAACATAAACAAAAACAAATAATCTCATTTAATAGCTCAACATAATAGGATAATATATAATAGAATTGGTTGTTCATCAGTAATATCAACTATTTGGAGCATGAGATAACTACAACACCTAGGGATTTAAAATGATTTTGAATTTACAAACGTTTCTGAGATGTACTAAGCTGCAAGATAAACCTGTGCCTAATTCTGGGCCATGGAGTCAAACACATAAAAATAATTCATCAACAAATGACATTCAACCAGTGGATTTAAATTGTTAATGCCTTGCATCAACTGTTAGTGTCTTACACCAACAATCCCACTCCTTTTATCAATCAAACTCTCCTTACCAAATCCATCCTGCACACTTGAAATCACGGTTATCTACTCAAAGCATTTAACTATTTCCTTAAAATAGACCCATAAACAAATACCACAATCTCATGAAATTTGAGATGACAAACTCAAAGATACTTTGTATTATTGAATTCATATGATTAAATTGTACAAGTATGGAGAAAATTTGAAGATATTCATGAATGTGCAAAACTTTGAAGACATTCATGATTTATTTGCACAAATTGACTGTATTTGCTCATAAAATTAGAAATTACAACTTACAGACTCAATATGACTCAGAGTTTACAATTCTCTGTCTACCCCAGCCTCATACAAAACCCCAGAACCTAGAACTTAATCTCTGACCCTGAATAATGAGAACATAAGAGAAGAAATAGAAGAAGAGAATAATCCAGAAGAAGCCCTAAGATCAATCTGATCCATAGATGCCATCTGGAAACTCAATCCATCGTCGATCAACAAGCTACTCAAAGCATCTCTCATCTCTCCTCCAGCTGAATTTGCCTCTTCATTTTCCTTTGTTGTTAGTTGTTCTTCAACAGAAAATATGCCCATGTGGAGAAATTCTCTCCATTCTACCTGTTGTGTGAAAAATTGCTCTCTGCCCGTGAAAATTTTGTTTTTCCCTTTGAAAACATTTATCTTTGCCTTTTATTCTTGTTTTTCCCTTCATAGATTGGAGCTGCACTTTATTTTATTCACTTCCAATGAATAAAATATTTTATTTCATTTGTATTTTACTGCCAGCAATAGAATGTTGCACTTTTATTTTTCATTCTCCAGCAGAGAATATCACTTACAATTTACATTCACGTGCATTTTAAAATATTTGCCATTTTACTATGCTGCACATAATATTTGCATATTCACTTTATCATAGTGAATATTTAATTTGCATTATTTCCCTAGCAAGGAAATATTTCCAACAGTGAATACTTTTACTCATAAAATATCTCATACCATTCATCGATATTTTATTTCACTTTATAAAAGTGAGAGCATTTAAAAAAATATCAAGGATAGGAGACTTTACCCACCATCTAAAATAAAATTCCATCAGGCCCACCATTTGTATTCTCCCATAAACATTTAATTCAATGTTATATTCTTTTTTATCAAGCTCTTTAAAATATTTCGCCTGTGCATTGCAACATATACCCGCTTGTCAAAGATTTTGGTGGCCCCACCACTGCCACATGGTAGTAGCCTGCGATCTCGCCAAACTTAACCTGTGAGCACCTTTCGATCGTGATATAGCGGGCAACGATTATGATGAAGCTGCATTTGTATCTTAAATCTCCACCGTTGGTTTCTTTCTGGCTCGTTTTGTTTGCAAATTTTCCCTAATCCTCTCTTTGTTCACGACATTTCTCTGAAACCCCATCAATGGCGGCATCAACTCTTTCTCTGCAACTTCAATGGCGTTGGTTGTGCCTTTGGTTTACACCGATTCGATTGCCTATTCAACAAATGCATTTTGTAATCTATGCTAGGCGTGGCCTCTTATCCCAGCAACCGCACTTTGTTGGATACTCATGCCCTCATCATGCGCGCAGGCCTCACCTTAATGCATTTTCCTGAATGTTACTAAAGGATTTTCAAAATTTCTATTTTGGCTGTGTGTTGCATCTGATTTCCTCACATTCATTAAGGGCTTTATCACACAATTCATATGTCCTATCATTTCATTCTGTGAGATTACATCTACTTTGATGGATCTCCATATTTTTCCTTTAGTGTGTACCCTTCAATCTTTGATGGCGCCTTTCAAAATAAATTATTCTCTGTGTCCTGTTGTAGGGAAATGACGTTCCATCATGCTCCATCGAGCTCCCCTTTGACTGGCGCATTTTTACTTTCCTTCATTTTACTCTACTACTATAGAGGCTATTCTTGCATTTTAGAAACACCCTCATCATTGTGCCACCACATTATGATATAATTCACAAACCTTGACTACAAATTTATACGCCATCTTGTCCTCATGTGCAATGGGCCTCTTCATTCCTCTGCACCCCATTCCAAGATGTGTGGCTGCCTTCAAATCTTTAAGATTTGATGGATATCCATCATCTTCTTTCATGCGGAATTTCACTAGCTAATTGCACTTTTGCTTTAAAATTTCTAAATACATTTTTATCTTGCATGTACATTGCACTGTAGGCATGGTGTTGCATGTGAATCATCTTGGCCGATCCCCAGTTGCATTTGCTTGTGTGTTTCCACAACCTTATCTAATGGAACTGTAGAATTAATCATTCGTCCATTGCACTTATCACTGGATAAAAGTGAAGTTGTCAAAGAAACAACCTAAACGTCTTTTGTGATTGCTTCTTGATTTCTTAATAAAAAATTTCCCATATGCTATAAACATGTGAAGAGAAATGTTTAAGCATTGACAAGGTAATCCAATTTCACTTTATAGACCTCATGTATTCACTCTTTCATCATCTGGTTCTTGTACTCCACTTCCTCATAACAACTTTCATGGTATTGAAGCAATACCTTGCAGCTAATGAAGATTTATGACTTTGTTGGTGACATCACATTTTCTTGGTCTTCTTAACTATTCCCTGCATGATAGCTGAATTAATTCTTCATAATGAATTCTTCAGACCTTCACCAAGTATAGTGTTTTGTCCTTTTGGAGCTTGTCTCAATGATTGTTTTTAGGTGGCAATTCCTTCTCCATATTTTTCACTCAATGCCAAAACTTGTTGCTAGTTTGACCAGGATACACACAAGTTACTGATCCTGTATTTGCACTTTGGAACAATTTAGATGCCAATAACGGTGCTTCAGTCAAATCAACTATAGTAAAGTTCACCTTTTCCAAAGATGAAAGGTTGATGTCAACAAGTGATTAAGGGCTTCATTACTATTCAACTCAAAAAAAAGTATGCATTGAGACAAGACACCACATAAGTGGCAAATCCAGATAGTAGAGCACTGAGCAAAGCATGTACAATTTGTTAATGAGAAACTTGGAACTTCACAATTGCTTTCCCCCTCCCATGTACTGAACAAGTATGCACTTCTTCGTTGGTTGTTGTCTCTCATTTGACCATTGCACACTTACAACATCATAACAGTGCAAAGCATGTCAGGCCCCAATTGGCCCGTCTAAAAAAAAATCATTTTCAAACAACTTTTACCCTTAATTTGATCTGAGAAAGCTTTAGAGTGCTTTAGAAGTGAAAACACAAAATGGGTTTTCATTAAAATATGCTTTCTGGCACATTTGAAAAACGGTGAAAAATGGCCAAGTTAGCCCTGGAATCGCCTTTGAAAACTAGGCAAATGGCCTCCTAGAGACATGAAAACTTGCAGGTATGTAGGCATTGGTCCCAAGAATGCAATGAAAAAGATATATCAGAGAAATCAATCACGAGACAAATGTTATTAACTGGAAAAGTTGCTCTCAAACTTTCTGCAATAAACAATAGTTCTAAACCAATTGAAACTGATGAAATCACCTCGTTGCAAAAATATCAAATCAGCTCTTAGCGAGCTGCCACCAGACACACAAGTACATTTAGGCACACTGAACACGTGTGCAAGAGGAATTTGTATGAAACATTACCCATCAAAAGATATGAGGTGTCAAAGTTGGCCTCTTAGAAAGGTTTCAGTGCAAAACTGAAGAAATTCCATTTGGTTTTGATCTGCTAAAAATAGAAAATCTAATCATACAGCCCTGAAAACTGACACGTGAGCTCATCTTGGTATGGAGAATGCAGAAAAATATTCATTTTGACTTGATGATCAATGGATTGCAAAATAAAGGCTCAAACAAAAGGCTACTTTGGAAAACTGAATGTTTGCAAACTGTAGAACAGTGACAAAACCCTCCAACTTCACTTTTTGAAACCTAGACAAAACTTATCACAGGAAGCTGAAAACTGACACACACACTCACATAGGTCACATGAGTGGGTCCATAAGTGGGTTTTGCTTAGAAATCAATGGGCTTCAAATTATGACCCTCCAAAGTAGGTCATTCAGGCAAGTTCATCAGGGGCACTTCTGAAAGTGCAGAAGCAAAATTTTTGATATAAGCATCTCAAATTTGCAAAATTTGAGAGTGCCAAAAGAATCCTCAATGGTGTCTTATTGTCCTCTATCTCCAAGGATTCTTTAAGTCATTTTTCTCTCAGATTGTTTGTGCACATGACTTTCCAAATGACAACCTGAAGAATGAGAGATGTTGGAAATGCAAGAGATGTTTTCTACATTACATGAATGATAAACTAGTTGTAGATTATATGCAAAGATAATAATGCTACTATGATGTTGCTAATGAAAATGATATGATGAATATATTGTAATTAAGATGTTGCTAATGAAAATGCCATGATTAAACTACTTGATGCTAAAATGTTAATACTAAAATGCTCACTAAAATGACAATGCTAATTAAAATGTTGCAGTGTAATTGCTACAAATGCTCAACTCTCTGTATTTTTTGCTGTAAATGAGGGCCTATTTATAGATTTTCCAAGGCATGGGCCTAGGTGGTAGAAATCAATGGTTTGGATTCGATCCGGAGAATGGACGGTTGAAGATGAAGAGGTTAAAGAGAAAAGGGGAAATGTGTTCCCTTCATAAGAACAAATTGCCAAGTGTGAAGAGGAATAAAATGGAGATGAAGGCCAAGTGTTCCTAATTAGTTAGAATTTTTTGAGGATAAATGCCAAATTAAATATTAGAAATATTTAATTTCTTGAGACACATGATGAGGTGGAAGGTGGGAAAAATTTAGTAGACATGTGTCTAAATTCAAATTTAAAATTAAAATTTAGTGAGAGGAGGTTAATTAAATAAAACAAACTAATTAAATTTGTTCATTTAATTAAGATATGAAGAAGATGATTTAGGATAGGAAGAATTAGAGAAAATGAACTATATAAATAATTTTTTCAATTTATTTATAAGTAGAAGAATTAAAGATTATTAATTAAATAACTCAAGTATTTAATTAATCCTCCAAACCAAATTTGAGTGTATACACAAACCAAAAGAAAACTAGGACCTATTTTATCTTAGCACACATCTCCACACTGGTGCACATTTTCAAACACTTGGCACAATCATATCAACATGCCATGTTGGTCCAACAAACACTTAACCTTGTTTATATTTGCCCCAGACCAAAAGAGATATCAAAGGAACAAAAATAACATCATGTTGATTATGTCATGAACATTATATTCCTTGTTGAACATTCCTATATTCTCCTTTTTCCATTTTAGACCATTTCATGTTGTTGCAAACACTTGAGCACTAATGTCAGTATCCCTAATACACTCTAGTTACACAAACTTGATGTAAAACATTGAAAATCATACTTGCAATCAAGAAAGACATCTAAAACTTGAACTGAGCATACCAACTGACGATATGAGTTTATAGATTTCAAACAAAAAATCCTAATGTCAAGATGTGATGAAATACGTGGCATCTATAATCGTCCTCTACTTACCTTAAATAGTAACAAGACTTGTCTTTACTCATATGACTCTGGAAACTGTTGTGGTATAAATTGTCACTTGAAACTTGAATCAGATGTGTGTCTTTCTTATATCTAGCAATCCTCCAAAACACATGATCATATCTTTAATAGTGAAAAAATACGAAGCATTATACTATCTTTGTGTGAATGTAACTACCCTATTTCACTAGTACTATCTCCACTCTACTTACTCTAAAACACTTTGCAGTAAGTTTCATGTTCTCAAGTTTGAACCAAACATACCTGAGAGTAGTTACAAGTTATCTTGTCTATTGCCAAGCTCATAGCTTTAAATGCAATAAAATATGGTACATTCTCCTAAGCCCGTGACACCTTTCTTAACCAATTTGCAACTTTTCTTTATCCAATGCCAAGCCAAATGACACCATAAATTTCAGCACAAATCATCAAGGATATTGAAAACATACACTTATTATGAACTTACACATAAACTTCAAAAGATAAGGTACAACTATGTACAAATGATATTGATCATCATCACTCCTTTGATCTGTTGCTTTGACATCACTACACAGTTGACATCAATGACAACATATGCAATAAACCTCTACCCCTTTTTGTCATGCTATGAGAATTCAACATATCTAAAGAGAAATTAACTCTCTCAAAATGGCTATTGACCATTCTAAATTTCAAAGGAATCACTAGTGAAAGGTGGAAAATTATTTTCTTTCCTCTAGGGTTTAGGACCTAGATGAAAAATCTTTACTATCTTTCACTCAAGAACAAACCCTTGAGATCCCAATGCAAAGGAGAAAGAGATCTTACAAGAGGGTTGTTCTATGGGCTGAATGCAAACTAATAAGGGGTTCACCACCAAGTTTATACTTGGAAAGACAAATGAAATGAAAGATGCAACACTAAACCCTAATTCAATGTAATGACCTAAAAAAGTAAACGAAACAACACAAAAAACTATAGAAAGGAATATGTGCACTTGGGAATCTGGAAATGGTTCAGTGGATCTTCGAAAAACTAGAATTTTGATTCTAATGTTGAGTGGGACTCATTCATCAAGTTGGGTGAATCAGTCCAAAAATTAGGTTTCTGTGTGGGAACAAGAATTTTCCAAATGGGTATTTGAATCTGCAAAAATCTAAATTTTGACTGGAACTGGGACTCATTCGCCAAAAGTGGTGAATCAATCCATTTAGGGGTTTCTGAAGCTTCAAAGTCTAATCTTGCTCTTCCCTGTTTGCTTTGTCCTTCTTGATTGGCTTCTGGGTCCAAAACCCTGATTTGCAACCTGTATGTGTTCTCCAATGTTCTTCAAGGCTTGATGACAACTTTGACAACTTCAAATGATTGGACAATTTTTCTCCAATCTTGCTCCTTAGGAAATCTACAACCTAGACTTGCAAATCACACACAAAGGAGAGGGAAATATGTTTTTGGGTTAGTGGATAGGGGTTTGCCTTGGTCAAACCCCTTGTTGGTAATTAAACCTTGAAATAGAATGAAATAGTAATGGAGAATGTTGAATGTACAAGATGAGATGTTGCAACTCACCAAAACCTAGCAATAAGAGGCTACAAACATGTATGAGATGGCTCCAATGGATGTACATCTTGAATCTCGCTTGAAGGTGATAGATCTTCAATGAAATGCTTGCTTGAATCATAAAATCCTACATCACAATTGTTAGCTAAAAAAAACATGATCCATGAAGGCTTTGAGATGATAATTAATGATTGAATGCTTCTCTAGAAAGCTTGATAATCTTCCCTTGAATGCTCTTGAATGCTATTGTGAACTCAAACTTGCTATTAGGATGTTCATTCAACTTGCTAGGTCACTTGATTGCTTGTTAGGATAAAATGAGTGAAAGAACCTTGTATTTATACTTAATTATCCAAGAATTCCCGAAATTACAACACTACAAGCTGACATCAGATCTAGGAGGATAAAATCCCACCCAAAATTTGAATTAATTTTGATTTTGGGCCAAACGGGACTCATTCGCCCAAGGTGGCAAATGAGTCCCATTAGGCATAATTTATGGGACCATTTTTTAAAATGCTTAGAAATGTGTGAAACCAGGTTTGGGACCCAAAAACCTAGGTGGGAATCATTTGCCCAAGGTGGTGAATGAGTCCCAAATCACTAAATCTAGGCCATTCAATCCTAAAACACTTGAATTATGATTGGCTAATGATTGGTGTCAGGATTATCCTCAGAAAGATGCAATAAATGAGGCTTGTGAATGCAAAATAGGGCCAATTAAAGCATAAGAAATCCCAATTATTAATGACAAGCCTAGAAAAGTGTGAAAGTGTGTTACAACACTTCACAACACTTTAAAATAAGGAATGATTAAGGTTTTTTTATTATTAAAAAGAGGTTTATCAGGTTCAGTTAATTAATAAAATCTTAGAAAAGTGTGAAAGTGTGTTACAACACTTTTCAACACTTTAGCAAGGTACCATTTAAATTCATTAGTTCACAAGGGCCCAAGACCTAATGTGAATGTGTCAATCACATTACAACACTAAATCAAGGCAACATTAGGCTCAATTTTGCAAAGAGGGCCCAAACAAGTGTGAAAATGTCCTCGACGACATTTTTTGACACTACAACTAGTATATAAATCCCAATACCCATTGGCTCAAAATAGCTAAGGAATTTTCTTTTATGCAAGAGAGGAGATGGCTAGATATTTTTTCTCTATGTAAGAAAGAAGATGGTCCAGAACATCCCTTGAATTTGTCTACTCAAAAAGCAACATACCAAACAAGTCAATACAAAATTCCCATCCTTGGAAAATCAATTTTTCTTTTAAGACCTACCATAAATAGATGATTATTTTGATTCCAAGGATAGATAATAGATGATTTGATAAAAAACCATAAACAAATAGTGCAACAAAAAATAAATTGCATAGCACAACTAGAATTTTCCAAATAAGGTGTTATAATCAACCTTTGCACTTTTTTTTGAATCTAAACGCATATGAGTATTTCCTCTTCATCTGTACTAATGGTTCTTTCCTCAATATATAATATGAATTTCAGCTTAAACAATGCACTAAGGTTTAACTTGTTTAGGTGGCTCAACTTAAATCACATTAATAGATGGACCTTGTTGAAGAAGTGGGTGTGATTTCAAATGAACCACTTAAACAAGTCAAAGTTTAGAATGTGTTGTTTAAATCCAACCATCATATGCCATAAAAAATAGAACATATATAGGGGAGAGGACCTAGTAGCTGTTGAATACACAGAATACTGAGAGCAGGGGTGTGAATCAATATTTTTCTAGCAAGATTAATTATTAACCATCCAATTATCAATTTGCATCTAGTTGCAATAGTGATCCAAAACATAAAAGAGATCATAACACATTGACACCAAGATTTTTTACGTCGAAAACCCAAAGTGGGAAAAACCACTGTGAGGATTAGCTCACAATATATTATAACCGGCTATAAGATATTACAGGGCTCACTACCAAGACTCACTGTCCTTGAAAGGATCACAAAGTGAATACAAAAATGGCTTATTGCCAAGATACAGAAAGGTGTGGCTCACTATCAAAAATGAACTAGAGAAGTGCACCTACAAAGTGTAGAAAATAGTTTCGGTTATGCTCTGGTAATACCAAAAATTTTCTTAGGTTGTCGGTGTACAGTAACTATCAATAACATTGCACTATTACACTTGTCGCAATGCTCACATACCATACTCTATCAAGATATATCTCTTGTCCATCATACATGCACATAAATATATACATAGTCATGACTTCCTTTATCAATTAGATTGGCCTAACTGAGTGAACACCTAAAATTCAAAATGTCGTGTCAGCTTAATAAAAAATTCATTTTAGTGCACAGAACAAAACATGTTATCCAAATGTTAGGTCGGCCCAAACCTAATAAGGAACACACAAAGGATAAACCTTGTCGGCTAAAAGAATGCCAATTTTTTTTCACTTGGATAACTCAACCAGATCACATAAACATGCTAAAAAATCATTTATACCTATAATTGACACTCTTGAGCAACATATCAAAAACTCATAGAATTCCCTTATACTGAGAGGATTTTCGGACCAGAATATCGAATCAGCATGGATGCACATATTACTTAGTCAGTTACCAACCAATGTTGGCATCAATGACAACAAACCAAGAGGGCACCTTCTTCATTCTTCCAACAATTTCCCCCTTTTCCATTGATGGCAACATGTTCCAAAAATGAAACTTGCTTCAAAACAAAATTTGTGCTCAAATCCCCCTGACATATGTATAGGACACAAACATATAACATAATATACTTTATACATACTCTTCTCCTTGTCTCCGCTTCTCCCCCTTTGACAACAAGGACAAAGGATCAACAAAAGACAAAAAAATGAATCAAGAACTGGGGGCACCCTATAACTCCTTGAGAATCGTTTCCCAACCAGGCTTTCCATCATCCTAGACTCCTTTTCCCTGGAGAGTGTTTTATGCAGATTTTTATTTATGTCAGGAATTCTTATCCTTCTTTTGGAGTGGATGGAGAAATGTTCATTTTCTCAAGTTTTTCTGCTTCCATCAATGCATTTGATATAGAGACATGTCTGGACATAACTAGGTCTCCAAGTTGGACATACCATCTCATAGCCTATTTTTTCTGCCTCTGCAAGATGAAGAAATTTCTTTGAAGATCTGCAATATAAACCCACCTAACATAGTTTCTATCATCTGCAATCTTATAATCTCTAGAGGCATCAACAAGTTGAGACCCAATTGAGCCCATTAAATCCTTGATACCTCGAGTGGCTTTCAACCATTTCATGTAGTAGACAAATAGCAATTGGGATTCCTCATCACATTCTCTTACCTCTTTCAAAGTTTACAAAGCCTTATCATGTGCAATTGTACACTTGTCTTGTAGAAACAATCTTCCTTTCTCTAGTAGACTCAACTCCACTTCTTTTGTAGTTTGCATCTTAAGATTAGACATGTACTCTTTGATTGAATCAACTATAAGCCTCAAATTTTCAATCAAAGCTAAAGAGTTGTCTAACATAACACCGGGGGTTGTCTCTTGTAGAGCTTTGATAGCTTCATTTATAAACTCATTTTCCTTTTGATACGACTCTGTAACCTCTTGTGTGACAGAGCTAAGAAAAGTGTCACTTAGCTTTATTTTGTCACTGGGTGTAATCTTTGTCAAATCCACATAACTTGGGTGAGATGGTAGCTTGACTAGTTGAGGTGGAAGCATAGGTTGGATTATAGCTTGTCTTGAAATAAGACCTTTAATATTACTTCCAGATGACTCTTCAGATGGCTTTGATGGTTCAGGGCCTTTGATAGTTTCTCCTTCAGCTGGAATTTCTTTCTTATCTTCCTTTTTCTTCTTTTCTTCTTCTTTTTCTTTTCCTTCTTTTTCTTTTTCTTCTTCTTCTCTGGATGACTTTCTAGAGGATTTTTATCTATTTTCTTTCCCCCTTCTATCCTCATCATCCTTTTCATTATTCTTCCTTTTGTCTTTTCTTCCTTCACTTTCATCTTTGTTTTTCTCTTCCTTGTTCCTGGTGGATTCTTGATGTTCTTCTCTCTTTTCATCGGATTGATCTCTATGATGGTCATCAGACCTCTTACTGGTAGTTTGTTTTGTGTCCATTGAAGGGGCAATGGTATCCAAAGCACCAAGTTTCTCATCAACAGTCTCCAAGACTAGGTTATCCATTACTTTTGCAATAGTAGCATGTTCCTATGTCTGATTAGTGTGAGATGAAGAACTGTTTCTTGTCCCATAGCTCCTTGCTAATTTCCTGATCACATCTTGAGTTTCTTTCCTTACATTTTCAACATAGTCATCTTCCTTATTCATTAATATGTTGACTCTCTACTTGACTCTAAACAATGTAGAACACTCTTTTAGCAAATTTGTAGCTTCTATCTTCGAATAAGTTGAACTAATGGATTTTAAGGCTTCACTTCTCATATCTTCTTCAACACTTAAAGCCTCTTACCTTCTAAGTTATACTCTTTCCACACATTTTTAGTAACTTTTTATTGTATGGTATCCATATTTATATTACAGATAACTATGTACTAAGTAAAAGCATTTATGATATTTTTTTTCCCTTCATCATTAACCTTGTCATACAACTCAACAGTTGACATAAGATCATTGTCAATCATATTGTTCACTAAGGCTCCAAGAACTAAGGGTGGTTGATCACTTACCAAAGGAGAACTAGGCATATCCTCCATAGGATCAGATGAGCCTTCTTCATTCTTCTTTGTGTGTACATGAATTCGGTAAGCATCCTCCTCTTCTTTTGTCTCCTCATCAGTGGAGATCTCAATACTGGTTTTGACTTCTTCACCAGAGGTACTTCCCCTTCTGTTTCTTTTCAGCTGATGCTCCTCTTCTATGCCAAGTTCTATTTATTCCTCAACAACATCACTCAAACTTATTTTCCTATCATCCTTTTGTTTCACTCTTCTTCTTCCTAAAGTAGCAGATGGTGCAACAACAGGTATGTCCTTCTTAGATGCCCTAGTACTAGGACTGGTAGGGGCAACAACATCAACATATACAAGGATAATTTGTTCTTTCCTTTTCCCTTTCTCAACATTAGCACCATTGGGGGTGGAAGAACTAGAAATAGGTGTTGGTGTAGCATCAGAAGACAGTCTTCCTAATTTTTTGGGTCCAGAGGGCTATTCAACAAATTTGGCTTTCCTTTTATCAAGAGCCTCCTTCAACTGTTCTATATCATCTTTAGTATATTTTTGATCTTGGAAGAAATCTTTGAACTTCTTTCTTCTTTTAGATGCAGTAGCCTCCAAATCAATTTCAGCAGATTTCTCCTCATATGTATTGAGCCTAGGTAGAGAGGGGTGCTTAGGACTAGCCAACAGAATCTCAATGTACCTTTTTGCCATTTTTTCTTCAATCTCATATCCTAGAGGTTCAATCCATCGAATTTTGGGTTCTATGGCCTCAATGATGCATTCATCTGTAGACACGAGAAATGTTATTTCCTTTTCATACGTCTTCACCAAACTCCTTGGAATCCTATCTCTTTCATGCATTTCATTTTGAAAGATTGCAAAGAAAGCAGTTAGGGCATTGTTCTATGCCCTCAAATCTCCTATAATGCACAGATGATCACAAATATGATGAGCAACCGGCCTGGTGTTATCCCATGCTATGCCTTTTCTTCCCAGTAACTCCCTCGAAAAATAGAATAACAAACAAACAACTAGAGTGCCAAATTTAAAGACACGTTTCTTTGCTTTTGTCATACTCAAGTTTTCCATCAGTTGCAACCTAAGCAACTCACAGAGATCAAAATCCTTTCCATTCACCACCATTTCATAAGTTGTGTGAATTGTCGTGGCTGATACTAAATTTTCTCGGTTCGTGAAGTAGGCTTTTTTCCCAATCATAATGGCAGCATACTTGATAGAAGGGTTTACAATAGACTTTGTGGTTAAAGTTCTCCCGTCAAACTTGGCACTAGTCAAATTTGTGACTTCATCATTTTTCACTGCCTTAAGAACTAGAATGGACCCAGTATCACAAAGACCAGTAACAACTCGAATTGCATCCTTGTTGATAAGTCTCAATTCATTTGTCCACATAAATTTGTTATGAACCCTACTGAGGGCTATCTTGACAAATTTTTCCCCACTCTCACTGGAAAAGTTCAAAAAATAGTTCCAAATGTTTATCTTCATTTGAACTAGGTTTTCATATTCCACCTTGAGCAGTAAGTCATCTCCCATCAACTCATTGACCCACAAATCCTTCAACTCTTGGTGATCGAATTCTTCGAGTTTCCCATGAATGTAAGTTCTTGGATCTTCAATTGGTAGCACATGACTCAAAATGTGTGAGAACGCACCCATGGGGTCATTTTCATATACTTTCCATGAACATCTTCTGAATCTTGGTTGAGGTCTCTCAAAAATTTCCACAACAGTTGGAGTGGCCATATTCCCCAAAAAAACTTGAAAAAGAGTTCCTTTAACTTTGAAAACCACAAAATTCAGATAACATAGAATACCTTTTTCTACTTGTCAAGAACTAGGGTTTGATGTACTATGCTCTGAATCGCCTTCAATCTCACTTCAACTTGCACTACTTCTTCTAATTTGTGCAAATGTGCTTTTCCTTAACTTAGTCTCTTGCTTTATTATTTATGATTTTTTCCTTAATTCACATTTATTGCTTTTCAGCTTTAAAGTTGCCAACCACTTTATGAAACACACTACAAACCAAGAAGAGCTATGCAATTCTTCTGATTTACTTATTTTCTGTCAGAATTTTCTCCAATGCCTTCAAAATAGACTTACATCACATAGCCTTGTGTGACGTCTTAACACCTCATATATCAGGGGCTTGTTATATTTTTCTATGACTGCTCCCCTTGAAACCATTACTGGGTTCATTTCTTCGAAGAGGTATATGAACCAGATGCAGATACAAGATTATTTGATTCATCCTTGTTCTCAGGTTCTTCCTTCTTCCTCAATGTTTTCCATTTCTTTCCTTACTTCTTCGAGATCTACCTTGTTCACAGGTTTGTTCTTTTGTTCCAGATTGGGTTTCTTCCCAATTCTACTCTTGCAAAATTTTGAGATATGTCTTGGTTTATTGCAAGTGTAGCACACAACATATCCTTGATCAAATGAATTTGTATTCATCCTTGACCTGCACTGATTATCCTTGTGTCCAAATATATTGCATGTGTAACAGTAGCCTTGAAAAGACTGAATCCTTCTATTGGTATTAAACTTGTTCATCATCATCTGACTTCTACATTCAATAGCTCTATGTCCAAACTTGTTGCAAACATAGCATTTTCCAACAAAGAATCCAACATTCTAACTCATTCTATTCTAGTTTGAATCCTACTTCTACATTCTATTGCTCTATGTCTGAATTTATTGCATGAGAAACAAAAACCATTAAAATATGGGTACCTTTGAGCATTAGGCCATCAGATAGGAATCCTTCTAGTATTTTTCCTTTGGTTCTTGTTTTGATAAGTATTTCCTTGAAATTTCCTTTAATTGACCACTTTGTCAAAAACTGGTTTAGCCTTTGAGCTTTGTCCTTCTTCAAGTCCTAGACCACTGTTATCCTTAGTAGGTTTCTGAGATGTAATCAATTCATCAAGCATTGTAGAAATTGTCTTGAACCTTTCTTCATGAGCTTTCACTTTTTCCAGATCAACTCTTAGGGTTACAACTTCTTGTTCAAGCTTTGTACATTCATTAATTTTATTCTAGATCTCAGCTTTCTGACATTCCTCAATTTGTTTCTTTTCTTCTACTTGCACTCTCAATCTAGTAATGTCCTCATTATCCTTTTTCAATTGATCGCTAACTTCTATATGCCTTTCCTTGAACTTTTTGATTTGATCTCTAAGCTTCCTGATGCAATCATTTGCTTCCTTCAGATTTCCTTTCATAATTTCATTTCTCATCCTTGTTTTTTTCCAATTCCTCAAGAGAAACATTGATTTCTTTAGATACAAAGTTTTCTTTTGGAGGAATAAAATAGTATTTTCTAGCCATGTATTCAAATTATGGGACCTTCCTCAAGCTGTAAGACTTTTTTAGAGGAACCGAGCTCTAATACCAATTGTTGAATACACTGAATACTAAGAGGGGGGTGAATCGGTATTCTACTAGTGAGATTAATTATTAACCATCCAATTATCAATACACATCTAGTTGCAATAGTGATCGAAAACATAAAAGAGATCATAACACATTGACACCAGGATTTTTACGTGGAAAACCCAAAGTGGGAAAAACCATGGGAGGATTAGCTCACAATATATTATAACCAGTTATAAGATATTACAGAGCTCACTGCTAGGACTCACTATCCTTGAAAGGCTCACATCCTGAATACAAAATATGGCTTATTGCCAAGATACAAAAAGGTGTGGCTTATTGCCAAAAATGAACTGGAGAAGTACACCTACAAAGTGCAAAAAATAGTTCCGATTATACTTTGGTAATACCAAAATTCTGCTCCAGTTGTCGATGTACAATCACTATCAGTAACTTCACACCATTACACTTGTTGCAACTCTCGCATACCATACTCTATCAAGATATATCTCATATCCATCATACATGCACATAAATATATACATAGTCATGACTTCCTTTATCAATTAGGTCGGCCTAATTGAGTGAACACCCAAAATTCAAAATGTTTTGTCAGCTTAGTACAAAATTCCTTTTAGTGCTCACACAGAACAAAACTTGTTATCCAAACGTTAGGTCGGCCCAGACCTAATAAGGAACACACAAAGGATAAACCTTGTCGGCCAAAAGAATACCAAACTTTTGTCACTTGGATAACTCAACTGGGTCACACAAACACGTTGAAAAATCGTTTATACCTATAACTGACACTCTGGAGGAACATATCAAAAACTCATAGAATTCCCTTATATTGAGAGGATTTCCAGACCAGAATACTAGATCAACATGGACACACAAATTACTTAGTTACCAACCAATGTTGGCATCAATGACAACAAACTCGAAGGGCACCTTCTTCATTCTTCCAATAGTAGCCGTGTGCCCTAACTTTGCACACCTCGAAACCCTACGTGTCAATGTCAAACAATGCTAAATTTTTATAGCAACTTCCTAAGCTAGTTGACTACTTAAACCTAAGGTTTGAAGTCATCATCATCAGCTTTGATGCCTCAAATACACGTAGTCATAATTTAGGTGTCCAAAACATCATTTTTTGAACCCCTTACCCATCGTAGTCAATTAGCACGCCCCATCCCCAATTTCACTTGTGCTAGTAATTGAACATATTCTTCCAAAAATTGAACAACATAGTATTATTAATTAAATATTTTTGAATTATTCTTATTATAAAAACATCCTAAAATTATATAAACTTTTTCCATTAAAGTTGCTATAATATTGTTGTTATTTATGATCTGGTAGGAGATTCTGATCATTCTTCCTGATTGAAACATTTTGATATCCTTCTTGAATGAATTTTCTTTGTTTTTATTGAGAATTTTAGCATTGTGCATCTTGGCCTCTTTCTTCTATTTGAAGTTTCCCCTTACATTGATATTGCAATGCTTTGAAAACAATGAAAGGACCTGACCTAGTGGTAGTGACCATGTCTACTGTTTGTAGTTCACCCCATCTTTTGGTTTTGTAGCTTTTGAGATTTGTTGTAAATATTATGGTGTCTATTTGGACTTAGTTACTAAAATGTTAGAACTCGATGGAAGGTTCCCTCCATGGAAATTCAAGGATTAGTAAATAATGCACAAATAAAATGTCTGATGTATGATGGCTGTGATTTTGGTCTTTGTGATTCATTTCAAATGGTGATTATATTTTCCTTTTAGAGCTAGGTGGTTTTGATACAATTGTACTGCCTAATGAAATGGTCAAAGTGTCTTTGTCCAAGTAAACTACACATAACCATATACAAAAAATGTGTGCTCTTTGCATACATTGCTAGCTTGCATGAGGTTCTTGGTTCGAATATGAACATTGAAAAGAAAATAAGCTCATTTTGAAACTTGGGTTTTAGTAATTAAATTTTATATTTGAAATCTATTAATATAATTTATACATCAAATGGCGAGCCTTACAATTTCATTTTTCCTTGCAGCTACTTTACTATTTGGTGGTGCCTATGGTGGTGCAAGTCTCATTAAGAATTGTATATTACTTGGAAAAGAAAGAAATGACAATTGTGTTTATTTAGACTAGAAGTTATAAATTAATCATATTTCTATTTAGTTAGGATGAGAAATTGTACACTAGTGTACATTTTAAGTTATCAAGTTTGAAATTAATATAACAATTATATTGTATATCTTTGGACAATAAAGTTGCAAGATTGCATAAGATCAAAGTATTAAATGTAAGGACAAGTACCTAATATTTTAATATGTGATCTTTATTAGCAATAAATTAGATTGACTTGTTCAAAGATTTTTGGAATTGATTGTGTACAATTTTTTGAAAATTGTATACAATCAAATCAATAAATCTTTGAACAAATGCAATATAGATTGTGGAAATCTGATATCATAGATTGACTTACTTTCTCTTTATATTTGTTTATGAAATGATGAGTAATTGTGCATATTTTGATATATTAACAAGTGACGCAAGCATCGAGTTCCTGCTAGAGAGCATGATGCATTTTGATTTAGAGGAGAAAGCAAATGAAAAAGTAGTGAGCATTCTTGTCATGTAATTAACATATTCATGTGAAATGGTGCAAAAATCTTGTTTCAAGCTCATGCATTGAGTTCCTGCTGGTGAGTGTAGAGCATGTTGGTTGAAAGCAATAAGTGGATGATTAGGGCTAGAAATAGGTCTATGATTATGTTTTGGGCGATAGTTATTCTTAGGGTTATAATTAGACTTAATATTACAATTATAGTTTAAATTATATCTATGATTAGGGTTATCTAAACTAGGTTATAAAACTTGAAAACAAATGGGCTTAGCATGCTTGTGTAGTGTTTTAAAAGGTGAAGCACTTGGAGATTGAGGACATTATGGAAGGGAGAAACATAAAATATGACCTCGACATTTAAAATAGACAAATTTTATGTAGATTGCTTGAAAAACAATATTTTATGCCTACGATTAAACAATTCATGCAGGTAGACATGCAAACATGTCACAAGATCCAACCACATTACAAAAATATGAAGCACATGACACATTTCATTAGTTAATATTGTGATAGATGCCAAATCTTTCAAATGAAACTAAGTTCCATAAAGTGTATTACCTTGTCAAGGCAACTCAAACATGGAATGGAAAGAGGCAAGCATAATGGTAAAAGTAAACCCAATTTTCCAGTTTAAAAACCCCTTGACATGCAAGTGACCAAAAACATGAGATGAGGCATGTGATAATAAAATATTGAATAATCTTTCTGATATAGATAGTACTTACAACCCATTTGCATACCTACATTTGTCAAAGACTAAAAACCATAAAATATGTTCATAGAAGCTGAAGCAATCAAACATAATGTTGTTTTCTGCCAATCAAATAATTTTATTTATACTATTTTATAGAGTCATTCAGTCCTTGGTACAAATCTGGCCACTCACAAAACAACATTGGTGACTAACTTAACAGTATAACTCCAATTTGAACTTCAAATTAAATGTAGGGTAAATTTACTAGTTAACATTGAACAAATAATTATTATTCTAAATAAAACTTATGAGAATTTTCTCAATCCCATTCCCATGTTAGTGGATAGTGATAACAATTCAGTTTGACAACAATGACATTTCAAGGATCACCAGATGGCAGACGACATGGAAATACTAATTGTCCTCTGAAGCCCTAACTTTATGGTTTAAGCCTGCGCTTATTTGAGAGACTGGAACTTGATAAATGAGGGATGGCTAGTTGATGAGCCCAAGGAAATTGAAGATGACAAAGATAGGTGATGAGAGATTCCTAAAACTTCAAATACGAAGCATGAGAAGGCACCAAGTTGAGGTGAATGCAAAAGCTCTTTTAAAAAAAATCCTTAATATAGAAGCATCAATAGCAATTTTTCACACCAAATTTTTTTGAACAAATGATAACTCCTAGCAAGAATTGTACAAGAATATACAAGGCAAGAAATTGGAAAGATACAAAAAATGGCATGCATGAATCAAAATGCATGTCACAATGCAATTCAAATTCAAGTTTGCGATTACTACTAATTTCATTGATGACAGAGAGTGCAATATCGCACCACCTAAAGTGGGTGAGGTGGTATATGGCAATCAAGTGTGAGAGAGATGCAATTTTCTTTTTAAGGGAGAGAAAGTATCATTTGTTCAAGAATGGGCAACCATTCCTCAATAGTGCATATAAGAAGCCATGTAGGAAGTTGGTTTGGAAGCAACCAAAGCTGCCAAGCTCATAGTGTCATATTGACACATTATGAAGTTTTAATTTTATTAGAACATCGACATTTCTGATCCATCTAATTTATTTTTATTTGATTAATGATTAATCGTGAAACATCACTAAATGTTAACTTTCTAAATTTGTATTTAATTTAAACATCTGATACTTTGTACTTTATTTAAATGGAAATACCTAAATAAAAAACAATATTCCCACTATTACTTCAGCATAGAAAAAGAAAAGCCAAATAAAAAGCTGCAAAATTTCAAACTGACATGGGTGAGCTTCCAGGATGCCACATAACGTATCTCAGTTATTAATTTCCATAGAATACTTTTACGTGTGAGTTTATAAGATCTCCACTACTGCAGCGCTTGCCAAGTATACAACTCTAACAATTTTTGTTGTCATTTGTAGGGGATAAGTACTGAAATTAATGGAGCATTTCGTATGAGAAAAGTAGGTTCGATTGAGAGGGTGAGTCACATGATTTGCATTTGTTTCTTTCAAGCGGTGAATGCCCATTTAAGATTCTCGTTGCCCCTTTTAACTCTGTTTATGTCTGTCAAAACACACAGCAAAATTTTTCAGTGGATAAATGGAAAGAAAACGAGGTGCTTGGAGTTTTGGAACAAACAAATTTGATAATGGAAAAACAAAGACCGTCTTCTCGCACCTGCAAAAAGATGGAGCTTTGTCACTGAACCAGGTTGCATTTGGCTTGCTATAATTTAATAGAATTCTGATGTTTGAAAAAAGATTTAACGAAAATGTTGGGCACTTGCAGTGTCTTAATAGAATTTGATTCATAGTGTTGTAAATATATGTTTTAGCATTGTTTCTTTATTCTCAAGGTTGTAATAGAACAAAGAACTGTTGAGATTTGATAATTTCTATTGCTGAATGCACCAACGAAATTGTGGCTAAGGTAATGATGAAAATTAGTGACCATTGAAGTTTTTTTTGTTCCAAAATAGTTTTTGGAGCTCAGCATAGAAAATTTAGGAATTAACAATACTAATTTTACTTCTTAACAATCTCGTTCATTCATGAAGAGTTTCTCTTTAAATTTGTCAAATTTTGAAGTTGCTCAAATAATTTGCTTTGCAATGCTGAAAATTTACTATGATGAAGCCATTAAAGTATCTACTCATTTTCTGCAGAGCAAGGATTCAATTCAATTTGGTAGAACACATTAAAGTTTTAAACTAAAGATGTCTTATATAAAATAAGAGGTTCTAGAGGTTTACCATCCATGATAAGGTACGCAAATTGAAGAATGAATCAAATGCCTGATCAAACTATTGAGTTCAGGATTGTTAGAAAAGCTTCCATGGCCACTGCAGACAAATACTCATTCTAGATTGACCAAAAGCACTACAAAGAATTTTGGAGAGAATTTGTTTTTAATCCTCAAATTTTCTCACAACCTTGAAATGATCCTAAAAATGCAGTAAATATATTTAAATTCAATTTAATTCTACTCTAACCTTAGAGTGCTGAAAATCCAAATACTTAATCACAAGACAATTACAGAGACCAAGTTTGACCAACAGTGCTAAAACCCCACAAAACAACACGAAATTGCAGAGAACAACATGAAGATTATCTATATGAGGCCAGGTCTTGAAAATATAAAGCCAACTTAGATTACTTTGCAGCTCATGACCAAGAAATAGGGTAGGTTATGGTTCTAGGGAATCCCCTTTGATAGTGCAAATTGTACTTTTTTGCTAAATATATATGGAGCGCTTTGTAGACCCTAACAATGCAGCCTGGTGACTTTTGCGAAACAACATATGGGCCTGGCGAGGTAAGAGCTTTAAACTTACTTCTAATGGTCTTTCCCACTTTGCAATAGAGGAAAATATATTAAGTTTTTTTCAAAACAAAACAGGCTGATGGCTTAAAAAAGGCGCTTACTGTCTTGTCAATTTTGGCCATGGCTAAGCCATTTGCAGTGGGCACCACTTCTAAGACATTCCCCGCGCACCCATTACAATACAATCAGTAATACTAAAGAAACAAATACACCAACATTAAAGAAAAGTACACATGTTCCAGAAGAGTGAAGACAAATGGCCTACAGTAAACAAAATAGCTCCTCCAACTTCTTAGTTTTGACAACCGACAACAGAAAATGGAGATGCCCATGACAGTTAAACTGGCAGAAATGATACAAATCCTGGGCGAATTCAAGATTTTGCAAAACAACAGTTACCAGTCTATTATATTTTGCTGCAAATATGCATGCTGGAAGACACTTCTAATGTTTTTTCACTTGTCTATGATATTATAGACTGATAAACTGGTGCTTACCTCATAAATGTCCACTGACTTGAGGCGCATATATTAATGGTAGTTCCCCATTTTCTTAAGGGCTTTGACTATGCTCTCTATTTTCCATGGCTGCTATTTTGCAGCCAATGCTAACCACTACTTGGATTTTAGTTCTACGAGACTTCACCCAGAAAGTCTAATAACACACGTCTATGCCAATTGAGCTACCAGGAATGAGCTTGATCTCCATTTCAATCTTACCAAACAGAAACATGTCATTGTATGCAAATCCAAACCCTACAAAATCAGATTTTGATCTTTAAATTGAACCCAAAAATAGTTGTTGTACTCAAAGATTAATAAGAAAACAAACATAAAATCTTACTAGCAATTTTGTTCAAAATTATCTGGTTCTCCAATCCATCATTCAAAGTCTTAACACTGGCAGGGGACCATGTAGTGTAGAATGCAAATCAAGCAAAAATAAAATAAAAAGCCCACCTCAAGTGCTTCCAACAGCTTCTCTTCCAGCGAATAAAATAAAAAGCCTAGCCTCATCCCTGTTTTCTGAAAATTTATGATGATTTTTGGCTGGCTATATATTTTAGTGCAGGACTATGACAACTATCTTCTATACTGCAGGGGAAGACTGTAATAGTGCAACAAGCTGTCTAATAAATTGATTCTCTTGTTAAAATCAAGCAAATCCATAAAATATTCTCTTGTAAGATAACAATTGATCTCAGTGAAAGGTCTGTAAAATGTTACTATAAATAAATTTTGTATTTCCAACTCAATAATACATTTTTTGTCACTCTCTCATAGCTCTAGTATTTTCCACACTTTACCCTAGAATGCTTAAGTTTATGCACAAAATGCACAAAGTAATAAAAAAAAAATGCACAAAGTAATAGCGATAAAATGGAAAGAAACTGAGAAAAATAACTACTTATCACCTCAAGTAACTTGTTTCTGGGTTTGGACTCTGCAACTACAACATCTCCTGCTTAGTCACTGTAGAACAAAAAAACAACATACACAAAGTAATAGCGATGCATAGCAAATGGCTTAAATCTATATTAAATGACCAAAGTACCCTGGCCATGCGTGGCCACCAAGCCATTCCAGTGCCTTCACCTCCAGCCAGATGCCATTTAATGCATTTAATTTGCATTCATGGATTACGTACCTCTACCCGCCAGTTTTATAAACTATGCCTTTTCTTAAATTAATTTAATCAATCTATGCATTCGCATTTTCCTGATTTTTTTAATGCATTTAATTTGCATTCATGGATTATGTACCTCTAGCCGCCAGTTTTATAAACTATGCCTTTGCTTAAATTTATTTACTCAATTTATGTGTTCGCATTTTCCCGAATTTTTAAAACGAAAATGATTTATAAAGCTACTCGGACGAATAGAAAAATAGATAAATACTAATTTTCCAATATAAAAAATAGCTCTCCAAATTCAAACTATACAAAAAAATAAGTAATATGTTAAATGCCGAAATATGATTGACCGATGCTGCCCGAAAAAAGCATTCCGGACGAATGCAATAGTTTTCCTCCCTGACGGCAGGAACTAATAATATATACTTTTAAAAATATTTATTGATATATTTATATTCAAACAATAATGAACTGTGACAAATACCCTCACAACTATTGAAACATGCTCAGCTGGATCCTCTCCGCCTAACTTAAAAAAGTATTGAATTCACATATAAAAAGAGTATTTGAATTGACACATCCAAGGTCAGACGCAAAAATAATCTCATTCTGCGAAGTCGCAATTTCTTCTGACATTCTGCAGAGCAATTACTGTCCCACAAAAGTTTTCTTCGATTTTCTTACCTACACATTGTCAAATGAAAAAACAGGACATACGTGCAAATTCTAGTGGCCACAGATTGATCGCTGTTATGTCCACTTCTGCCACGCTCCATTCTCCACACTGACCACACAATGCCTCTCTGTCCTGTATTTCACTGCAGCACGGCATTGAATTACTACCTAGGAATAAAAAGGAGGTTGCGTGTCTACATCTTTTCATTTACTTCCCTGTATTTTCTCAGGGTCAAGGCATGTGCTAGGTAGTAGGTAGCTTTCACTCTGCGCAAGAAATTTTGTTTTCCTTTGCAAGAAAAGATTACTGTGGCTCCATTGAATATATTGATTCATTTAGCTTCTTTCTCGACAGGAAAGTACTGAGGTTTTAATGAATTGACCATTTTTTATATGAAAGATTATTGTGGTTTTATCGAATGGATTGCTTTCTTTCGTTTTTTTATTGTGATTTCTCTTTTGAGAGAAAAAATTATTGAGAGATGGAAAGATTATTGTGGTTTCATTGAAGCGCTTGATTTTTTTAAGAGCCTAGAAATTTAGATGAAAGGAGAGTTTATTAGGTTTCATAATAACCTTAACTATTATGTATTATAGTTTTTATATTAACCATCCAATTTCATCAATTTCAAATTAAGATTATTTTCCCTTTAATTAGTTAGTAACATTTTTTAATCTTATAGTCAAATTATTAAATATTTTTTCCTCTTATTAATATTTATTTTTAGATGAATATATAAATTTGTTAATAAAAATATTAAATAATTAAATAATTATGTAAATTTGTTAATAAAAATATTAAATAAATAATATATTAGTTTTTATTGATTGAATTATTTGATATTTTATTATAATTTTTATGTTAATTGTAGAAACTATTTCATTATATTTATATAAATAGTTTATTATTCCAACTCTTGTAATATATGATCTAATCCACCACAAAGTGTCATATTTGTCAAATTATATTTGTGGTTTAATGCAACCTCTATCAACTCAATATTGACTTAAAAAAAACTACTTACTAAATTTTGTTACAATTTGCTACTATCATCTCCACTACCTCTCATGGCTATTGTAGGCTCTCATGAAGAGGAATTTCTACATGTTTGAAATAGATTTCTTTAATCATGGGTGTCTTGTATATTTAACATTCCTCCTAACTTGCTAAGCCCCTTCCTAAAAACTTCATATGTGGAGGAAGACGGTTGGCTAAGATGAGTTTGCATTCAACATAAATGACAAGTTCAAGCATTGACATTAGCAAGTAGCGATACATCTAAATTTTAACTATGCTATAAAAATGTACTCATCCAATTAGAAGGAACAAATGTGAATATTATGGCTAATCTCACAAAGAAAGTGCTTTCGCTTATAATCAATGTCATTCTCCAAGGTAGTGCTACCATCTCCATGACTACTAGTATGCTACTTCTTATCTATTTCTTACACTTAAACTACAATTTCAATGTATCTACTTAAAACTAGAATTAGAAATGCAAACAAGAATCCAAGCCCTATCGACAAGATGCCATCTTCATGAAATCCAAGGTGAAACTTAACCATGGATTCAAGTACAGAGGCTTATAAATTTGCAAGAAATATTTTGGATTGTTAGAGATCAAGCACAAATAATTTCAATTTTTCCTCAAGCAACCATAAACATGAGAACAATAATCTTTTGTAAGAAATTGTTGGCAAGTCATATGCTTGATATAGGGGTTAGGTGTTGTATATGCAAGATAACAACATATAACATCTAATATTATATTTCACTTTTCCATTAACATGTTCTTTTTAAGAATATAATTTTCAAAATAAACATCTTTATGTATTCCAAATAATATTAGAGAGAAATCTAGTTGTGAAGATATGACTAGTTACTCTTTTCATAGATTTTAGTCTATACTAGTTATAGGTCAAGGGTGATCTCTAAGATCTACTCAATGGATTCTCAATATTACATGACCTTTTGTGAAATATAATACAAGATTTAAAATTAAGAATATGAAAAAACATGGACTAAATATTTGAGTAACTCAAAATTAAAAAAATAAATGAAAAGTTTTACATGTGAATCGAAAGAAACAAGTGAATAAGATGGGGACATGAGTAGCGAGCCATACCTACCCTACTATCTAATATGGAGGTGTATATTTATAGCCTTGATAGAACTATACCAATTAAATTATTCCAAAATTAACCTCTAAACTACCACTAGATTGTAGAGACATTTGTGTTGGGCATATCCAATACCTTGGTAGAATTTTTCTTGACTACCCTATTTCTTGAAATTAGTACCAATCTACTTTATAATCAAGTCGAAAACAACTTTCTTTTATCTAAAGAAATTTTTTTACCTCAACATGATTTTGCTATCTAAATAGACATATAATAAAAAAAATCCATAACTTAATGACAAGGTTCCATTTGATTCAAGCTTAGGAGGACACAACTTTAAGTGCTTAAAATTTTGAGCAATACACAAGACAAATTAAATAAAGTCTCTTTGTAAGAGGGCCTTTGATACATCCATGACCATTTTGGACAGGTGAAAAAATTTAACTTTTCTATTTTGTTATGAGATTACACCATACTAAATGTGATTAATGCATTAAAACATGTATCTAATAATATTTCTAATAGAACACTACTATTTAAATGAATCTACAAAAGGAATAACATGTCATTTAAAAAATCACAAAAATTGTTGACCAAGGCATTTAGTATGATGTTAATATGTGACACAATACCAAATTGATTCAGTTTAAAACTATATCACTACATAGGGCACCCCACCACAAGGTTCTTTATGTTTTAAAATTTCCTCTTGCATAGTCTAGTGATTTAAACACTTGTGCATCTTATCTAGATAATTGCTACTTGAAATTGTAAATTATTTAAATATCATTGAGATCAATCCATGGAAAAGTAATTATTTTCAATTTTTAGAGCTTGTGCAAATACAAAGACAATATTATAATAGTGATACAACATAGTAACATACATATGTTATATATTAGACAAAATTTCCACCTACTATTTAAATTATTAGACAATAATGTGTCTTCCATATAGTAGCTTTAAATATGAAATATGGAGTGTATTAGAGTGGTGAGGATGATCAATCAATGGTGCAAAAGTCCTACATGTAATTTGAAAAATTAAAATTTATTCTTGTTATTTAAGTTCTATGAAATAAACCTTAAACATGATGTATAATTAAGATGTAATAATGATGAAGGGTACTCTTCTTACAATCTAAAACTCACAAAAATAACAGATAATGGCACAAACAAAATGCAAGAAGGAAAGAAAATATTTTCTATTATCACTTAAATGAAAATGAAATTACAACATTATATTTGCCATCACATGGGCTTTCTGATTACATAAATCTACAAGTCTGCAAATCAGAGCCACCATCTACTCTACTCCTGCCTCCCCTCTGTAGTCCCCCTTTACATCCTTTATTTGGAAGGTGTAGCCACCCTAAAATCTTTTGGAAAGTGTAACTTCCTCAAGAAGATATTTTGAAATTTTATTAACTTTGGTATTACAACTTCGCAGGGTCATAACTTTTGATCCAACTGTTAGATGTTCTATTATATTACCTTTTTTGGAAAGGGCTCGAGAAATCTTGTGCTAGAAAGTAGGGCCTAAAGGCCATCCACTTTTGTTTTCCACCAATTTTCAGGTCTATCTAGAGCCTGTAAGTGCCTCAAAATTGACCCCGAAGATTTTACTAGGATTTTCAAAAAAATAAAATTTAAATATCTCTCGAATGACAAATGGTTTTGAAGTGATTTCTTTGCCATTGGCTTCAATTTACCATTATGGAGGTCCGTGTAGGATTTCGTGTCTATCTGTGCATAAATGCAAACTTACAAAAATAGTAACCCTACCAAATTTAGCCCTTATTGAAAAGAAACAACATTTTTTTGGGTGATGCAAGATTGCTCTTACACCCTTGATGCTCCTGCATCAAATAATATTATTAAATTTAGAAGGTTTAATAATATATAATATAATTTATTGGTTACATTGCATATAATCATATTTGAATTAATTATATTTTTTGTGAATCGCTAAAAAAGGATCAGTTGGTCATTTTAGTCATCTTTGACCTTTCCTTCTTACTATGACAAATGGTTATCTAAATTTTTACAAACCCTCATAGAAGGTGACCTCAAGATTTACCTTTATGCTCAAGGATTTATTATTGTAGTTTTTGACTCACCATGAATTAGAATACTATCCTTTGTGATCAACTCTATGTCTAGGAACAATATTTTCTTATACACAAGTCTTGGAATTCCTTAATTCAAATCCCTCACTAAAGCTTTAATTCTCTCCCTATCTTGGTTGGCTTCCAAACCTTCCATTTTAGTTCTATACCAATTTGTGCTTTAAAACAATTAGCAATTATCTATGATGTTTTTTGGATGCCAAATACAACTACATTTGATTTAACTCCCATCACTTATTCTTGAATTCTCGTTGAATTCAATATTCCAAATTATCTCTATATGGACATTATTTTGAAATTCATTAACGGCTCTTGGATCTAGCTCTTGTATTATGAGGATCTTCCATCTTATTTTTGTAGGTGTTATAAAAAAGATAATTTTTCTGTGGATTACCTTACTCCAAATCCAAATTGGATATTTAGGCCTTGCATGGTGGAAATAAGCTTCCCCCCATAATTTTATTGTTCAAGGTCCTTTGATAGAATTTAGCAGATCTTTTGAGCTTCCAAAAGGTTTGAATATTATCTTTGTAGTGCTAAACTATTTTGAGAATCCAAAGGAGTCTTCATTGGTTTAGAAAAAACCCCCTTTGGTTAGTTGTGCATCTAAATCCCTTAGCATTATTTTCACAAGCCTTCTTTCTAACCTAATTTGATGGAGGAATTTCAGGGATCTCGCATCCATCCACAACTAATTTTCAAACCTCAAACCCTAGGGCCATTAGATATGCTTCCATCCTTACTTTCCAAAAAGCATAATTGGATCTGGCTTTGGACATCAAAGAGTGATACCTTATTTGCAGACAATCCTTCTTGAGCCATTGAGTGTTCCGTCTTGAATCTACCTTAAGCTATTAATCCCTTTCAAAGGAACTTAGCTTTGGTACCAATTGAAGGGTACACAATATACGAAGAGTGGGGGTGAATCGTTATATCAAATCTATTTAAAAATATTTAATTTAACATGCATCTCCAAACATGAAACATGAATCAAAATAGATACTATCAATCAAGAATTCACATAAGCACACATCCACATAATGAACACTACATATACGAGGAAACCCGAAATGTGAAAAACCATGATGAGAAAAGCTACTTGGGGCTATTGTCTAAATCTAGTCTCACATAAATAATGAAAAAGTTATAGTTATGAAGTCGGCACCAGCCTTCAAGAGACACCAATCCACATGCATGTTTGTAGGCACCAACCTACTATAGAAACCAATCCCCAATACAAAGATCTAAGAACCAACTCAACAGGTAGGACACCAATCCTACCGGATTACAAAGATAAAGCTTGTGGAACTTCAATGTTGATTACACAACTTACACAAGATTTGATCTTACCTCGAACACTCTCCTACACTCCTTATGATCTTTTGATTATGGTGCATAATGATTAAGATGTAACTCACATTGAATAAAACTTGCTCACACAACTGCTCTCACACTCACACACACTCTTACATACACATCCATCAAGTGAGATTTAAAGTATGAAAATTATATACAACAAATTACATTAACATTAATTCATGTCAGCCATGAATCCCTCAACACCATCCAAATTTAATCAGGTCAACTAAGGTGGACCTAAAATCAAATTTACATGAAATGTGTTGTAGGTTAGTCCTAAATCAAATTTGTTTCCACAAATTGAACATGATGCCATACACTTCCACAAGAACCTTAACCAAGAAATATTTCATCATCCCACACTATCTCTAGAGATCAAATACTTCAAGCCTCTGTCACACAGTTCCAGAACAACCATCAGTTGATTAACTAGCACAATGACCCTTCTATCACTTCAATCTTTTTTCATGTTGAACATAATACCTAAAAAATATGGAATATGATAGAACATGTGTAGATGAACTCTCTATTCAAATCACAGACCAAAAATCACATTAAATTTAGGAGTATAGATCATAAATATGTTGCCAAAGAAATATCTCTGCCTTGAGTAACTGACCTCAAACATTCTAAATTAGACTTATGGATTACCTCTATCAACATAAATAGATACAAGCATGAAATTTCAAGTATACTACAACCAATCTTCCTTATTGTACTCAAAATGCTCTACTATTCAAGTATGATTACATTTAATTCTCATTGTAAAACTAGCATTACTCCTTGGACATCACTGAACACCTTTCGACATCAAGGACATTATTCCTTGACCTTAATCCTTTGAAATCATTGAAAAAACATGGTCAACACATTTTTCCATATTTGAGATAGTTTCATGTCTAGAAGAAGTGGTTTCATTTCAAAGAACAATAAAAATTAGAGAAGACAAGGATTTTCTAGTAATTTTCTTCTAGTTACTTAGAAGAATAGTGATGCTAACAAATTAGAGGTGATGCCCCCTCAAGAAATTTGTTGGGATAAATAGGAATCAGTAGTATCTTGATGAGAAGAGGGAGATTAAGAGGGATGAGAAGTCAATATGTCATGTGGGGTATGTGTCATTTGAGACAATCAAATTTAGATGATGCACACACTATAGTTGTAAGAGAGATAATGGATGAAGAATTGACATTTTGATTGATGCCGATTAGATGGTTTTATTGTATGAAACTAGATTTCATGGGTGTACATGTTTGATTATGATGTATCATGATGATTGTTTTTATTATGAGGGCACTTGATGTATGGATAGAAGATGAACGAGCTTAGAAAGAGGATGGAAAGAACTTAAGGGGGCTAGAAATGGATTAGTGATGAAGGTGAGAACAATAAAATAGAGGAAGATAAAATTATGTGAGTAATGAGGGGTGAAATTTTTCAATGTAACACATGTGCTAAGAGCAACCTATTATTTTTTGTAGCATTGGTGTTATTCACCATGACATAATGGACTAGAATCATAGTGTGGCATGTCCATAACAAAGAGAATAATAAACAAAAAGAAAAATTTAGGGAAAGAGAAGAAGAGATACATATATATAGTTATGGGAGAGGGTAGGGAGAGAGAGTGAAAGGAAGAGAGGAAGAGAGGGTGAGTGATAAAAGAAGAAGAGGAAGTGAGATATAGAAAGAGTTAGGGAGAGGGAGATATTTAGAGAGAGAAGTAGGGAGAGAAAGAGAGAGGGAGTTAAGCAAAGAAATGTAGGTGTAGTGTAATAAATTTCATACCCTACAATTTCATACTATGTAATGTACTCCCGTTTAGCTCACGATACAAAATAGTTTAAATGTAATTTAATTTTGACACTAAAATATCTCTTATCTAGATTTTTTTATGATCCCACACTTTTGAGTCCATTTTCATGGATAGGAGTGTCATGTGCACATGTCTACATGATACACTAATGTCTTGTAAAAATTCATGATTCAAGTGAATGTTGGAGTATTACATTCTTGGGAATATTTTAAATGTAATGACCCTAAATTGGATAATTTCATTTGGCAAAAAATTCATAACTTACTATTTTGTAAAAAGGATTTTGTCTCTCATTCTCTCTCTCATGCTCATGCTACACTTTGGTCTAAATGGCTCTACAAATTTTGAAGATATCAAGATATTGAAGCAACAACACTCTCTTGGCACCTTACATGTGACATCTTCATGATGAGATTGAGTAAGATAATAATATTGTAGCTCTAAAACCCACTTTGGAGGTTTTTTGCAACTTCCTAGTGAGGAATATCTCATTTTTTTGTCTCCTCATATTTGTCAAAAATATTTCTATGCTAGTAGCTAGATATCTTTAGCGTTAGCATACAATATTTAATCAATTATCTAAATGATTGGTATTATATCTTTTTTCAATAAATATTTATCAATACCTCTTTTATCAAATCAATTAGAGTTTTCTATGGAGGTGGAAACACCAAAACTAGGGTTTGACTAAGGCTAGCCCTTAAACAACCAACCCAAACATTTTATTCCTTTCTTTTTGTGCACATTTTTTAGTTAGTAGAAGACAAGTATCTCTATGTAAGGAAGCTAAGGTAGCAAAACAACTTCCTACACTAATCTTGAGATGAGAATAATGCAAAAAATTTATAGATCTTTAACAGTCACAAAAAATTAAACATAAATACCATGCATACCACAACACAATGATTTACGTGGGGAAAACCCTTTTGGGAGAAAAACTCCACACTCCAAAAGTTACCCAATATATTATTTAGTAAATCACAAAGATTATAATATACTTGCAGAGCAAGCTTCTTATAGGAGTATCACCACCATAGATCAAGAGACAACATGACCACTATTAGACTCTTAGAATACATCACCATCTACCGCAATCGTAATACAACGCCCTCATAAAATAGGGTTACATTCTAGGGAAAGACAGGCTAACAAAATATCCACCATTATATCTAAAAACTAATAATTAACAATCTATATCTATAATATATATGTCGGCCATTTTAGAAGCTTCTTTAAAAAGTTAACACACTCAGATTTTTCTATTTGCTGCCATTATATACACCTATCAGTGTAACTAGGAAATATATATATATATATAAACATCCTATCAATAATAAATCATATATAATTGCAAGGTTGAGACACATTTTCCTAGTAAATATCCCACTTGTCAAACACCTTGCAAAAGCAACGTGAGGGTGTAAATAGTGTAAACATCGTCTCTTTAATTGCTAGGGGTTGAAAGGCCCATAGTCTCTGAACACCATCTGAACTTCTCTATGCTCACAGGCTTAGTTAAAGAATCAACAAAATTCATCAAAGTCTCTATCTTAACCAGCTTCACCTTGCCATCTTCGACCATATCTCTAACAAAATGATACTATACATCAATGTGCTTGGTCCTGGCATGAAATATCGGGTTCTTGGCTAGACATATCACACTCTGACTATCACAATAAATTGTAATTGCACCTTGTTTTATTCCAATATCTGAACATAGTATCTTAAGCCAAATTTCTTCTTTACAAGCATGAGTAGCTTCCATATACTCTTCTTTAGTAGTGGAAAAATCAACCACTGCCTATCACTTACTCATCCAACTAATTCTACCACCAAATAAAGTAAACACATAAGCACTGGTGGATTTTTTGCTATCAACATCAACTGCCCAGTCTGAATCCACATAACCACGAATATCAAGAGAAATATTTTCTTCAATCATATTACTATGATAACATAAGGGATAATCTAAGGTACCCCACAAATATCTGAATGCTCTTTTAATTGCATCCTAATGAACTCTACTAGGATTAGACATATATTTGGAAAAAACTCCCACTATTCAGGAATTTCTAGTCTAGTACAAACCATAGCCTACATCAAACTTCTAACTACGCTTTGGTAAGGCACTCTACTCATGTCTTCCATCTCTAATGGAGATGTTGGACAATCTGACATAGATAACTTTGTTCCAACTGAAACAAGAACACACAATGGTCTACAATTCTGCATATAAAACCTCTATAAAATTAAGTTGACATACTTAATTTTTCCAAGCCATAGCTTTTTGTTCACTCTACCACTTTTAATTTTTGTCCCAAGAATTTTTTTGGTTGCACCAAGATGTTTCATTTCAAACTTAGTAGTAATTTGATATTTTAGTTCTAAAATCATACCTTTCCCTCTACCAATAAATAACATATCATCAACATATAATGCAATAAACAGGAAACGATCATAATCAATTTTATAATAAACACAATGATCTGATTTAGAATCCTCAGATCCCAAACTCAACACTTATGTATCAAATTTCTAGTACCACACCCTAGGACTCTATTTTAATCCATACACAAATTTCTTCAATTTTCAAACCAATTTACCTTTACCTTTCACCACGTAGTGCTCTAGTTGTGTCATATAAATATCCTCCTCCAAATCACCATGAAGGAAAGCAATTTTCACATCCATTTTCTCAATCTCTAAATCATAAACAAAAGTAATAGAAAGCAAAAATATAATGTCCATGTCATTTTTGTGACAGGAGAAATATCTCACCATAATCAACACCCTCAACTTGAGAGTAACCTTTCACAACCAACCTTTCTTTGTACTTCTCAATACCTCCATCCGAACAATATTTTTCTTGAACACCCATTTACAACCAACATGTTTTCGTCCTTCAAGAAATGGTACAAGATCCCATGTATCATTCTTCTTCAAAGATGTCATTTCTTCATCCATAACACTCTTCTAGGATTCTGCATCATTCATACCTAAAGCCTCTTCTACATATTTGGGTTCATCCAAGTTAGTATTCAAAGCAAAAATACATCTCCAATCATCAGGTGAATACCTTTCAGGCGGTTGTCTATGCCTTGTAGACCTACAAACAAGCTGAGTTGGAGGTTCTTCCTCCTTTTCTGAAGATCCAGAGCTAGATGAGCTCTCCTCAACTTCTTATCTATCCCTAGGCCTCGATTCAACTTTCTCAAGTATAGAAGGAAATTGAATCACATATTCTTGTTTACTTTGTTCTAGCTACAATGTAATAGAAGAAGGCTTATTTTATCTAAAAATAACACTTCTACTATGTATTACCTTATGTGCAATAGGATCCCAAAGCTTGTATCCTTTCACACCATAACCATATTCGATGAAGATACATTTCCCAACCTTGTTCTCCAACTTTGTTCACTTCTCCTTTGGCACATGTGCATATGCCTCACAACCAAAAAATCTAAGATGTCTTAATGAAGGCTTGCAACCCAACCATGCCTCTATAGGCGTCTTATCAACAAGAGCTGATGTAGGAGACCTGTTAATTAGGTAACAGGTAGTGGCTACAACTTCAATCCAAAACCTTTGTTCTATGCTAGTACCACTCAATATAATCCTAGCCTTCTCCATTAGTGTCATGTTCATTCTTTCTACAAGTCTATTTTTTTTGTGGAGATGAACCGTAGATTTTTGGCACCAATGCACTTATCTAACTCTTCTAGGGTTTTTCACCTAAAAGGAGAGAGGTAGGGCCAAAAATGCTAAGGGGTTCATTCAAATTATGTTATGTGTGATGTTATCTAAACTAAATGAAGTGAACTAAATGCAAGTGATTGATATGATTGAATATGAATGCAAAACTAAGATTTAAGCTATGTTGGAAAACACACTATGATATGCAAACAATGAACTAAAAGATGAATGAAATACAAAACAAAAAGAGAAAGGTTGAATTAGAGTGCACCTGGGCAAGATTTGAGGAATCTAGAATTTGTGGAATGTTGTATGAGATTACTGAAAATCAACAATGGGACTCATTCACCCACTCCCAAGGTGGTGAATTAGTCTTGGTATTGGTGAAAAACTATCGGGAACCAATTTCTAACTGTCAGGATTCAGAATATGAGAAAGCCCAGATTTTCAGTCTTAAGGTGAGACTCATTTGCCACTAGTGGAAAATCAGTTATCTCCCAAAATTCTAAGAAATTAGGAGACAACTTTGCAACACCCAATTGACTTGAATTGAAACACCCAATTGACTTGTTGACCACTCTTCAATCACCTAAATGCTTATTAAATCTGCATACAAAGGTCTGCAAACACACATGCAAGAGGGGAAAAATGGTTGAGGGTTAGAAAATAGGGGTTTTCCTTGGTCAAACCCCACTTTGGTAATCAAACCCTTAATGAAATAATGAAATGCAAGAGAATGATAAACTAACAACATGCAAATGCTATCAACTTACCAAACCCTTGATGATGAGAATCTGAAGTAATGTCAATGGATGCTCCAAAATGCTTGATTTGTGCTTGATTAGATGTTGTAAGATGCTTGAATGCTTGAATGTGATGTGAAATTGAATGTTTGAATAAATGGGGGTTAGAATGGATGTAAAAGCACTTGTTTATACAATCTTGTGCCTTAGTAACCCATTAATACCTCATCACAGGCTGACATCAAGTGATTTTGAATAAAAACCTGAAAGAAAATTTTAAAATATTTTGAATTTGGAGCCAAGGGGGACTCATTCACCACCCATGGTGAATGGATCCCACCTAGGACCTGAAAATGGGTGTTGGGAATTATCTTGCATTTAATGTTATTTGTTAGGTTTACATTAAAAAATGCAATTAATTAAAGCATATAAGGGCATAAAGGGGTCAATTAAAGCATAAGAAAGGGATAAATAGTGACGTTATGCCTAGAAAAGCATGAAATCTTGTTATGAGACTTTACAACACTTCAAAATAGGACTTGATAAGTGATAAAAAGGTGATTTTTAGGTGAATTGTAATGAATAGAGTCTAGAAGAGTGTAGAAATGCTTTACAACACTTCACAACACCTTCACAAGACATCATTATTTGAATTTTAGTACCTAAATATGCATGTTCAAGCCATGTTACGTCATAAAATTAGAGAAAAATGGATCAAACATCATGAAGCAAGGCCTAAATGACCATGAAAATGACAAGGGGCCATTTTTCTATGGCACAAGAGAATATGGAGTTGTCTTCTGTCTATGAATACCATAATCTTTATAGAATCTATCAAAATCATTATAGAAAAATTCACCGCCATTATTAGTCCTCAAACATTTTATTTTGTTTCTAGTATGTAATTGAACCATTGCTTTAAACTCTTTATATCGGTTGAAAACTTTAGATTTACTCTTTAGAAAATATACCCATGTCCTACTATAATCATCAATAAATGAAACATAATATGTGGATTACCAATCAAAGGAACATCTACATGACCAAACACATCAAAATGAATAAGTTCCAATACACTACAAGATTTATGAGAACTCAAGTAAAATTGAATGTGGTTTTGTTTGCCATAAATGCAATGCTTACAAAAATCAAATTCAAGATTACAATCAAACAAACCTTCAACAAGGTTTTTACTTTTCAAGGTCCTTATACCCTTTTCTCCAATGTGGCCAAGTCTATGGTTCCATAACATAGTTTTTTCTATAGGTAACTTTGACTAAGAAGAAAGAGCACCCTTGGGTACCCAAAAGCCATGACCATCTACTGAAGGTGAAACCCTCATTTCTTCCACACACTGGCTTTTCGCAGAAGTACTATTGCACTTAATAGTGTATGCATCTAGCTTATACAATGTGTCATATTTGACACCTCTAGAAATCACCATAGCACCTCTAACCATCTTGCATCCTCCATAAAAAAATACTACCTGCACACCCACATCTATTAGTTTTCTCATAGATAACAAATTTTGTGCTAATACAGGGATATGCAAGACACCATTAATCCTTTTCATTCTACCATCAGGAAATCTAATTTTAACTTTACCATGGCCAATAATTTCTAAATTAGAATCATCACCCAAGTACACCTTACCTCCATCAAATTATTAATATTCAAATAACCCATCTCAGTTCATATAGAAAGATGCACTTGAGTCAATTAACCATGCATCGTTACCTACATGAGTTGCCAAAGCTGCAATGAATACGTCACCATCTTCCTTCTTAGACTCAGAATCAAAATCAAATTTCTTCTTTTTCTTCTTCTTTTCTTATTTACAATCCTTATGAATATGTCCAGGCTTACTATAGTTCCAACAAATAACTTTGGACTTTCCAAGAGATTTAGATCTCCCCCTAGACTTGGATTTTTCATGCTTCTCATTCTTCTTTCCTTTTTCCTTAGGTCTTCCATGAACATTTAGGGCCTCCTTGGAAGTGATGGATACCTTCCTCCTCATCTCTTCGGAAAGCAAAGTACCCACCACATCTTTAGTCTTCAATATAACAGAAGTACTGCCAATAGCCATAACAAGAGAATCCCACAAATTAGGCAAATAACTAAGCAGGATCTGACATTTCTCCTCCTCATCCATTTTGACACCGACTGATGCCAATTGAGCCACCAACATATTGAATGCTTCCAAGTGGTCGGTAACTCATCCACCCTATTCCATTCTCAAAGAATATAATTTCTTCCTCAAGAAAATCCTGTTCACTAAAGATTTTGCTTGATACATCTCACCAAGCTTCTTCCATAGTTTCTATGCAAAGGTCTCTTCATGGACATTGATTAAAATAGAGTTTTCCAAGAAAAATCTAGTTATACCCTTGGATTTATGATCCATAACATCATATTGAGTAGCTTGAGTAGGATTTGTAGGCCTTGAGAGATTCTCATCAACAACATCCCATAGATCTTGATCTATCAACAAATCCTCCATTTTTAGCTTCCACATCTCAAAATTATTTCCAAAAATTTTATCCACCTCTATTCTCCCTGATGAACTTTCCATCTTGAAAACTCCTTCAACAAGATTGCAAAGTGTCTTCTGCACAAGCTCCCACTCAAATATAGATTAGTTCAAAAAACCCAACAACCCACAACTGAAACTAAAGGTGATCATGCTCTGATACCACTTGTAAGGAAGCTAAGGTAGTGGAACAACTTCCTACACTAATCTTGAGAGGAGAATAATGTAAAACTTTTACAAATTTTTAATAATTATAGAAACTTAAATATAAATAAACATAAATATCATGCATACCACAACATAGTGATTTACGTGGGGAAAACCCTTCAAGGAGAAAAACCCCACACTCCAAAAGTCACCCAATATATTATTCAATAAATCACAAAGATTACAATATACTTGCATAGAAAGCTTCTTATAGGAGTATCACCACCATAGATCAAGAGACAACATGACCACTATCAGAATCTTAGAATACATCACCGTCTACCACAACTGTAATGAAACACCCTCATAAAATAGGGTTACATTCTAGGGAAAGATAGGCCAACAAAATATCCATTGTTAGATCTAAAACCTAATAATAAACAGTCCAGATTTACAATATATCATTTATTTAATTTATGTCAGCCATTTTAGGAGTTTCCTAAAAAAGTTAACATGCTCACATTTTGCTCTTTGTTGCCATTGTATACACCTATCGGTGTAACTAGGAAATATATATATATATATTTACATCCTATCAACAATAAATCATATATAATTGCAAGGTTGAGACACATTTTCCCAACACTCTAGTGATATCCCCTACATTCTATTTTTTTCCATTTAGATTTTATAACCAGGGTTTCATAGCATATTTCTCTTCATTTTTGTTAATTTTGCACTTCTTACACGTAGTGGTCTTGTGATATATTTTCTATCCATGCATGCGTAAATCATAGAAAATTTTGTCTTTTCAGTTCTTCATTTCTGTAGGATGACAACACATCATGAGGACATTCACACTAAATGCTAGTGTCTATGGTTGAGATTCAGAAAAAGTCATAGAAGCATCTTCATAATTTATACTTTCTATTTCTATTGTCACATAGTTTTAATTTCTATTAAAAAAAAATATATTTTGGAAAGTCCTTTATAATTAGATATATTGTATTAAAATTTTAATATTTAGTTTCATTTTCCAATTAATCGTTGTAAAAGGATTTATCAAAGGGAAAAAGCAAGAAGTTGGATCCACGAAGAGGGGAAGTTTCAACCAAAAAAAGTCACACGAAATGTGTACATATTTTTTAAAAAATGGGTACCCGCTTAGGAACAAACACCCGAGCCTAAATTAGAATGCGTACTCATTATACTTCAGGTACCTGCTACAAAATGAGTACCTATTATAACAAGTATGCATTAGTAAAAACGAGTGCACATTATATAACTGGTACCCATTTTGAAAAGGTATTTATTTTTAAAAATAAATGACTGTCTCCTCATTTTATCCCTGTGAATTTGGATGCAACTAAGAGCAACAGAGAGCAACACGTACATGGTTCAAGGACCTATACCACCCCAAACCTTAGCTTCCACCTCCTCCTGTTGAAGTCAATGACCTCATTGACCTCCAAGTTGGTTAAATTCTATGTTTTTTGGCTTTATATCTTACAATTTTTGTTTGTAAGTTGTAGTTTAGGGTTGTTTATTTTGTTTTTAATTATAGTTTAGGGTTTTTTTATTTTGTTTGTAATTAGTTTTTAAATTGTATTTGCAATTTTTTTTAATCAATTAGTTTGTTCATTTTATAGTTTTTAAATTATATTATTTTGTATTTGTTTGTAATTATTTTGTTCTTTTTATAGTTTTTAAATTGTATTTACAAACAAAATCATCAACGTAAACCAAAAACCTTAAATTCTAAATAAAAAATGGCAAAATCTATGCCTAATTTAGCTAAAAAACTAAACCACACAAACCAAAAAACTTAGACTTAGAAACTAGAACCCTAAACCCTAAGTTCCATAAAACTTAGACCTAAAAACTAAAACCCTTAACCTAAACCCTAAACCACAAAATCTAAACCTAAATTATAAACCACAAAACCTAAACCTAAAACCCTAAACCCTAAAATTGATATTTAATTCATCCCATAATTAATTATTTAATCTCTTTTATAAGACATTAATGAGATGTCTTAATCATGCATAAATTCCATAATATCTTAGATAAAATTAATCAATCATTCTAATGACCTAAATTTTCTCCAACCCATCCTCCTATGCCAACCTTGAAGTTATACCACTTTCATGGATACTACCACCTTTCCCATTAACTTTACTCCCTCATATGGCCTACCTCATGGTTACATTCCTTTCCTTATGAATACTACTCTAGTGCTTTCATTCATTCTAGAATTGTGCCCACACCTACTTGATCCTACAACTTTTATAACCACTATGTTGTCACAAAATCTATCATATATCTATGTACTATCCATCTATCTCATCCCATGATAAATAATTATCATAATGTGTTCAGTCCATTCATAACTATTTTCTTTGCTCTTACATCATAACACTAATATATGTACCTCCACTATTTTCACATACTCCTAATACCGCTTTGCTCTCCATCAACACCTTGTACATACACCAATAGAAAAACTAGAAACTTTGAAGTGCAAACTCAAGGATATCAAGAAGTATAAAATATTGATTACAATCCTTTGTATTTCACACCTTTATCTTTTAAGGTTTATTAGATATCCATGTAGTTGAGGTCAAAGGCCCGCTAATTAGGGATTATCCACTAGAAATTTCAAATCTAAACTTTGTTTTTAAAGACACAATAATTTAATTAGTAAAAAAATCATGTATGTAGAGAACACTTTTTAATATTATTTATTTAATTCACATAATCTAGCTAGAGGTCTTGCACATATTTCTTGGAATTAATCAAGTCATAAGCTCTAGATCTTATTATAGATTGAACTTAATGCATATATTCTATCTTCACCTTTCTCATCAACATATATTTTAATATCCATCTTCTTCCTCTAATATTCCTAGAAGATTTCCTCTTTCAACTTGTTTAATATTAAATAGGTCCCTTTTTTCTCTATTGGACTACTTAGGTCTTCTTGAAAATCTAATTTTGTTATACTCAAATTAGATTATACATGGATTTATCTACAAAATTTATAGAATACATTTTGGTGATCTATAACACATTTCAAAATACCTTTATGATAGATTATTGTGATAAGGATTTACCAACTCAAACTTAAATAATTTTTCTCATTAGTTAACTTCAAGGGAGTTACATACATTATCTAGTTTTAGTGTGTAAATTCACTAGTAACATGCACTTGCTATTATCATTTTTATATATTTAAAGATAGGTGTCTCCAAATTTAAATACATGGTTCCATACATTACCCCTCTTAGGACCTATAATTAAGTAGATATAATTAATAATTATCACAATTATTAAATACATGTCACATCATTCAAACAAGTTATCGAACTATGTATAGTTACAAATAGCATGATATAGGTGTGATAGAAAAATGTGTGTTTTGATTTTTGTCCATGACCTTTTGGAAGTCATAGGTACAATGTAATATTTTATTTAAGGAAAGTGTTGGATGATGTCTTTGAGAGTTCAGGAAAATTCTAAAATTTGAAAGAGATATTTTAGTTTGTGTGGATTGCAATTGCTACATGATCTATCACATTCTTTAGGGTTATTAGCAAAATTATGGGATGAAGGAGGGAGATTAATAGTATTAGCTCGGGAAGGGAAGTTGGGATTTACATGTTTTCATTAATTCATTGATTGTCACATTGGGTACATGGCTTTAATTGTATAATTTAATGTATGTTCTTGGGGAGGCTTGAATGGTTTGTATTTTCTAGGACATAAATTAGTCTAAATTCATGTTGTACATTTTTTAATGTTAAATTGAATGTGTCTTTAAATGATGTATTTTGAATTTGTGTGTTCAATGTGATTTTTAGTTCAAATTACATGTACATGTAGTTTCCCTTTCATCATGGAGCAAAATTTACCATTATCCGATGCCTTTACTATAGAGGGTTTTATATATAGTGACCAACTTGAAAACCCCTTACATCCATCCTCTCCATAGCATAGCCTACCACTAAAAAACCCCATGCCTCCACCCTCTCCACCTCCTAACAGGGATAACTTTAAGAAACTGTAAGACCCCAATTTGCATGTGAATAATACAATCTTAATTTTGTTATATACTTATAGATGCTTAGATATATTTCAGGCAATGCATAGTGTGATTTCATGAAAATGTACTTGTATTTCATTTTGAAATGTTTTATTATCATTGCCATGGAAGTATTAGGCACTTGTAAACTATGAATATGAATTGGAATTTTAATGAAATGGTTGCACAATTAAATCTTATTTTAGTTACCAAATTAATGTGATATATGATTGTTGCTTATGATTTCATTGGTAATGTGCAGGAAAAAAAAGGGGTGCTAATACGAGAACACAAAACCAATGAGAACAAATTGAAAGACACCCTTTTGTGCTTATGTTATTTTGGAGCCGAGGGAAAATAGTTACTATGTTTATTCTTTTGGGTTGAAAGGTTATTTAATTGTGTCATGTGAGATGTAAGTTGGGGTTAAGGTTTAGGAACCCTTATCCAAGTGTGAAACTCGGATAGAACCTTAAGTGGGTCTTTAAAGAGGGTTGTTGGTCAATTTCCTTGGTTGGGATGCAAAAATAAATCCCCTAGGGTCTATACCATAGTGGTAGGGGTCAATTGGGCATGCAATAGGGCCCCAAGAACATGATTTGACCCTTGAAAAGTCCTCATACTAAAGAGTGACGAGTTTTGAGGAGAGGGGGATGGAAAGTTTGAGGGATTGTCCAAGTGCATGTATCTTCTTTAATAAGGAAAGGACCCTCATTTATGGAGGAAAGGACATTCCACACATCCCCATCCAAGAGTTGCAAGTTGAAACTCTATATATTTGGAAGAAGAAGAATGAGTGGGGGGCTACCCACTTCTCCTTTTGGAGAACTTTAATTAATATGGTAGAAAGAATGAGAAGAAGGGGGGAGAGTCTGGTTGGGAAGATAGTGAACAAGATGGCTTGGTTGGAGAGGAAAGAAGGGTAAAAAAGTTAGAGTCCAACACCTAGGCAAAGAGATAAGTCCTCTCTTTTTCCTATTTCCATTTCCCTCTCATAATTTGTTGTAAGATGATGGCATGTTTGCATAGTGCATTGTTGACTATGGTAGGTGAGGAAGCTATGTGCAAGTAATCTATGGTTATGCTATTCTTATTCTATTTTTTTGGTAAAAATTTGAGAAGACTCCATTTATCATTTTGGAGCTAAAATATTTTCTTGCTCGGGGGTATGGCTAGAGCCCATGGGGCTTCATGATGCCATTACGGTTGGGAGGAGAGCAAGTCCTAGTTAGGTGTTTCCCATTGGCAAATTTTTAGTTGGTTTTAGAAGAGTTACAGTTTGTGAGACAAAATTGCCATGATGTAGACTTTAAGTAGTGAAAGAAGTATGTGAGTATATTTATATATATTTATGATTTCATGATGTTGGTTTTCTATGTATGAAAATTAGGCAAATGGATGTGTTTCATCTTGTATTGATTTCAAAAACAAAACAAAACAAGGGTGATCAGTTAAGATTTGTAGTGATTAACATGTTGTGTATCTTAAAATGAAAGAGACATTATGAGTAGGAGAGATGCATATCAGAAGAAGTTACATATTAGATTATTTGTGTCTTCCTTTGTATTTGGATTAAGCGAAACATTTTATTGTGTTATGATGACAAGCTTATAATGGATGCAAAATGAGTTCTAATATAAGGGGATTGTAAACATAGGATTGGTAGTCATTTCCTATTCTCAGTTAGTTAAGTATGTTGGAAGCATTTTGATGAATCTGCAAATGATATATTGAAAACATTGTTATTCCCTCTCTTCCGAATAGGTATATTTGAATACAGTAGTTCTCCTAAAATTTACACTTTCAAAATGTTACTTCCAAATAAAATTACCCAAGGAAAAAAAAAGAGAGAAAAAAAAACATAAGGTTGCTCTGTTTGTCATTTCCCACTTGTGAATATACAATGGAGTTGGGGAATCGATGCCACTCTTTTCCATTTACTGTAAGTGAGACAAATTTGAGCGGTCATGGAAGAGAAAATGAACTTGTAAGCTAGTTCGCTTGTTATTTCCATCGCTTGTATCATTGATGTAAACACGGCTTAAGACTTAGCATGGTGCTACTTTTTTCGCAGTGCTGTAGATAGGCTCTGATCCACAGTACCAACATTCGTGTTGTCTGACTATTGGAGTGAAGTCTTTTCCCCTCTTGCCTTTCTTACCTCATTGCCACCCTGTAGTAGAGAAGACAGAATCAAGGGGTTTCTAAGTAAACAAAAGAAAGAATAGCCAACCAACGCATTTTAGGTTTCACCATTTTAGCGCTCAAGTGTAATTGAAAATGATGCAGAACCCAAGTTACTCTAAATCGCAATGTTACGTGTTAATAAATTCTAGCCTTGAGAAAAGAAGATGAGATCATATGTTAAAAAAAAATTAATGCTGGTTAGTAAATAAAATCGTAGCAGTAAGATCAGATCGCCAGTATACTAAAGGCGACGCCAGAGAATGGCATGGCAGCGGTGTTAATTGGGGCACCCAAAATTAAGATGGGGATCAAGCTTTTAATTCTGAAACGGTTCCTTCTTTATAGCTCACCAACTCTTCTATATGCTCATTGGATTCTATGTTGCTTATCGTGTGAGATAGCCTTCTGAGCGTTATTATTAAATGTGCAACAGTAACTGCTAGTTGGGCACTGGTAAATTATTTGAAACGTATACACCTCCTTTGGTCATTAAGACACTGCAGTGGCGAGTGAAAAATAATTATTTATTCGATGTGCTTACTTGTGTGACAAGCTTCTGCAAATTTGGTATCATTCAATATTAATTGCTATAATATTAATAGAAATATATGTAGTTTTATTTTATGACTCTCTTATTGAATTTCTTGAAATCCGCCACTTCATCCTCTTACGCCTAAGTTAGTCAAATACGAGTATTACAGAATATTGTTAGTTGCTTGTTTAGAATCCAACCCAAGTTTAGAGAAAACTCCTTTGTGGTACCCAGTTTTAATGCTGGGTAGATAGACAATTAAGAAGCAACTACTTGGATATTATCAATTTGGTACCAGTGTTATTGTGAATGAAAGAATTGTTTACCTAGAATCAGCCACCAACTGTAGTAGTCTGTTCATCATTTAAGGCTCTATTGACAATACCTCCATCGTGTTGCACAGACCAGGAGAAAATAATTATGAAAACAAGTGCATTATTTGCTACGTTGGCTTGGTGGTTCGATGTAAAATTCATTAAATGTGGTCTCGCTCCTACCGACCCTATGGTCTACAACATTGTTGTATTGTCATATTGCTTACCAAAGGTATGGCTGGGAGGGTACGTACGTCATATTTTCTCCATAGAAAATCCTTCTAATATCTGTGTAGATTTAAGTGCACGAAATCAATGTGATGCATGGAATTGGGCACTTAATTGGTAGTTATAAGCATTAATGTTTGTGTAGAAGTGCCAGCATAAACATTAATAGAAATATCATATTTGGATAATTTATATGGCGTCTGTGCATTAATGTCGAGAGTGATGTTGGCATGAGCTCCAAATATGCCTTGTAGACTGTGTTGATTCGATGCCAAAGGTTCATAATAATGTCACAACCTTATAATACCAGTCTTACGTTCTGAACACTTTTATCACATCACAATGTGCTCAGTTAACTGCAGTATAAACTAAAACATAAATTTGGTTAAACATTTTTAGGGATGCAGATTATTTTCAAATAGATGTCAACCATTATGCAGTTTAGTTCATGGCGCAACAGATAAACTTAGTTTCCTGTGCATAGCCTTGACCCAGCGCACTCTGAACAATAGTGATGCTAAAATTATTAGTATGAGCAATTTGATATTTCAAGTGGCAAATGTAAATCTGATTACATATATATTGATATATATATACAACATTGTTTTGTTAAAACAAAAAAAATAATGTTTCCACCAATAACCAACTACGTCTTTATGTGTATAGGCGCTTCTGGATTAAGGCTGTAGTAGTGGAGTTCTTAGAGAAAAATAATAAAAGTCTTCGTTGATTTAGTTCCCAAGCGATGGTACTCAAAAGAAGAAGAACAAAGAAATTGTATAAAGTAACGAGCCAGAACAAAAACGAGAACCCAAAAAAAAAATGGTGGGGTAATTCGCATGTACATCTCCAAACAAAATAGGGCTGCTTTTAGAAGGCTATATGTCTTGGAATAGAAAATTCACTTGCAGCCACGTGCCATGGTTCTTATTTTTATTTATTTGAAAACCACCATATAAACTTGCCTTTAAAAATTACTTTAATTGAGTCTAATTACATACGTGTACTTCTCCTTAAGTACGTATATTCTTTTAAAGATAATTTAAATATTTATATAAAGATTTTAAATAATATCTTTAGGATTAATTTAATTACTCTTATAACTTACTTATAAAGGGTATTTATTAAAGATAATTTAAGTTATGATTTTAAGATTAATTTAATTATATTTCAATTTTCTTATAAAGATTATTGTTAAAAATAATTTGATTTATAACTTTAAGATTAACTTAGTTATATATATATATATATATATATATATATAATTATAATTTTCTTATGAGGATTATTATATTTTTATTATATATAATATTTGTAAAGTGAATGAAAATGTGGTACATTGACGACAATATTAATATTGTTGCATTTAGTGTAGTATTAAGGTAGGACTGAGAGTAATGTTAAGGTTATTGAAACAATCAAAAAAATGGAAATTGATCATATGGAAAATTTACCTTATGGTTGACAACAATAAGTTCAATAATACCCATTATCAATGTTTAGGGTATTGTTAATAATAATATTATGTATAGTTAGTGTTAATATATATGTTATTTAAAAAAAAAAGGGGGAATTGATCTTATGAAAAATTATGGGTATGGCATAGAGTAATGTTTATATATATATAAAAAAAAAATAGTTGGATTTTTTTCTAGTGAAAATTTTAGGCATGACAGAAACCGCCCCCCGCCCCTAATGTTAAGGTTATTGAAACAATCAAAAAAATGGAAATTGATCATATGGAAAATTTACCTTATGGTTGACAACAATAAGTTCAATAATACCCATTATCAATGTTTAGGGTATTGTTAATAATAATATTATGTATAGTTAGTGTTAATATATATGTTATTTAAAAAAAAAGGGGGAATTGATCTTATGAAAAATTATGGGTATGGCATAGAGTAATGTTTATATATATATAAAAAAAAAATAGTTGGATTTTTTTCTAGTGAAAATTTTAGGCATGACAGAAACCGTGCCCCCCCTCCGCCCCGCCCCCCTTGGTGGAGGTGTAAAATCCTAGCAAATCTTGTATACTTCCCAAAAAAAAAAAAATTTATTGGCAATTTTTTTTCATTTTTCGAGAAAAAATAATAATCTCAATTCGAATATTTTGTAATTGCTAGAAGTCTATGGAAAATCCTAGTGAATTACAATTTTTAAAACCAATAAAATATTTTCATTGGTGATTAAAACCTATTTTCAAACCAATAAAATATTTCCATTGGCGAATTAAACCTATTTTCAAAACAAAAAAAATTTTTGTTGGTGATTAAAACTTTTTTTCAAACCAAAAAAAAATTCTTCATTTGTGAATTAAACCTATTTTCAAATGAATAAAAAAAACATTGGCGTATTAAACATAATCTCAAACTAATAAAAAAATTCAGTGGTGAAATAAACTGGTACGCCAATAAAAAATCATAGCGTGGTTGGTGAAAATATCAAATGCTACAATTACATATTTTTCTATTTGGGACAAATTTTCCGCACATTCAAATTCCTTCGTAGAGTTTCTGGAATGGGGACAAGTTTCAACATATTTATTATGTTTGAAGCCAAATGTCAGTGCAAATTAATATAACCCACAACCATTCAATGAATTTTCGATGGACAACTATAGTTGCATTCTGGAAGCAAATCTCTGAAGCACTAGACTTATGAATTGAAACCTCCAAAATAACACTAGAACCATTAGATGTGGACACGTGGAAAGATCATAGCCCATAGTTCCTTACCTTCATATCGCTCATCACAATAATCGAAATAAACAACAAAACTTTTCTATGATGGCGCAATATAAAGGATAAAATTGTGTTCATCGTGCTTCGCTAAAGTGGAACCAACGAACAAAAGATCTTCAACGATAAGTGATATGAAAGGAAAAAAGAATATTTCTCATCATGGAAATGAGACATAGAGACCAAACACCTTCTGCGATGTGCAATACAAGAGAAAATCAAGGCTCATCGCTCATCACGGTAATGAACCTGATGGGTTGAAGGATTTTGGCGATGAGCAATACAAGAACTTAGGTGGTAGAAATATGCGCATGCATAAAGTTTGTTTTAAAAGAGGGACCACCTGGGAAGAACATAGGACTAGGGCTTAAAAAACTTAAGAACATTTTATGCAAAGGTTGTAAAGGCCAAATTATCAACCTTATCAAATAATAAAATAATAAAATAATAAAATAATAAAATAAAGAAGCCAGAGGGATAGCTAAGTGACAACATATTCATTATGTTTGAAGCCATATATCATTGCAAAACAATATAACCCACGACCATTCGATGAATTTTCAATGGAAAACTATAGTTGCATTCCAGAAGCAAATATTTGAAGATCTAGACTTGTGAATTCAAACCTCTGGAATAACACTAGAAATGTTAGATTTCCAAAAATCAATGGTTGAAATTTTATTATTTTTTGAATGATTTAAAGTCACGACTCACATTTTTTGAAATAATATTGTCACATCAAGTGGTGAATTAAATGATAAGTGTTGAGTATTTGATGTCATTGTCTTCATTCTACCTTCTATATATACTTCACCAACTTGATGTTCTTCATATCATTTATAATATATTTGGATTTGATTTCTTTCTTCTCTATTCCTCAATTTAACTATGATATGGAGTCTTCATGGTGTGTCATGCTACCCAAATGTTTTTGGGAGAAAAGAAGTGATGATGCATATGATAGACAAGAGTTGGGTATGGTTTTTACAATTTCTTGTGTGTAGGTTGAGTATGATATAAGAATAATTGTGGGTAGGGAATGGCTTCAAAAGAACCCCTGTGCTATATATTTTGAGGTAGCTTCGACTTTCTTGTCCAATTGCATGGAAATTTTTCTCAATAAAGATATGGTGGACGCTGGTAGTACGTTATTTGCAACCTTTCATTTACTCTATTTCTTCCTTGGAGTTAGCACTAGAGCATTACAATTTTGAAAGTGGATTAGCCCCTATTGGTGGAATCTTCCAGAAAGTGGAATTGTATGTTTCTACAACATAGGCTCTTTCCTTGGTTAATATGAGACGTGGTCTGTTGTGTGATATGAAAAAAGAATCATTAAAGAGTTTGGAGTTTTGGAGGAAGGTTTTGGGTGATTCACTATTCTTCTCTATTGTTACTTTGTTAAATTTGATTCACCTTCTACTCAAACACCCGATTGATGGCCTCAGCTATTGTTACAAAAAAATTTAGTAATGAATTGTGTGACATGTCGTGTGTCTATATTTTATTGTACAACATAACAGTTCTTGTAATATGTATTTTGTGACTGGTGTTTTGTCACAGTTAGTGGATTTTCACTAGTACATAAACAATAATATATGACTAAATAAACTACTAAAAATTGCATATAAATGACTAACTTTAGTCACGCGACTATTAGTGGTTTATTTGTAGTCATTTATAACACTACTAAATTTATGACTAAACAATTTTAGTCATTTATTTAGTCATTGATTTTAGTCATTAATTTGGTCATTGGTTTGGTCATTAATTTAGTCATTTATTTAGTCATTAATTTTAGTCACTAATTTTAGTCATGTGACTATTTTAGCGGTTTATTTGTAGTTATTTATAACACCACCAAATTTATGACTAAACTATTTTAGTCAATTATATAGTCATTGATTTGGTCATTGATTTAGTCGTTAATTTAGTCATTTATTTAGTCATGGTAGTGATTTGTTTAGTCATTAATTTAGTCATTAATTTAGTCATTACTTTAGTCATATATGTAGTCATTACTTTAGTCATATTTAGTCATTAATTTAGTCATTGATTTAGTCATATATTTAGTCATCAATTTAGTCATTTAGTCATATATTTAGTCATTACTTTAGTCATTTTTATTTACTGGTTTCCATTAATAAAAAATATTACTTATCAACTATCTAAAACATTTGCACAATATAAAACAACATTGAGAAGGTAAAAATAACTTATTTTATTAATCAAAAAGATATTACATTCAGTTGTGTAAGCTTGAAAATGGAGTTACAATTTGTTGTCCCAACATAAAAGAACTTGAAAATATTACAATACATTGCCGAGAGAGAAAATAACTAGCTGAAATCTGCTTCAAAATCTTGCCTTTATGTTGTTCAACAACTTACAAAAGAATAGGAACATGACTGTTCTTTTATATCATAACCTACAGTCCCTTACCCTTGTAATGCATAAGTACATGATACATCTTTGCAAATGAACTTTCATTCTATGATTGTGATAAAGCTCCAATCATCTGTAGGCTTCCCTCATTCAAACTAACCATGCATAAAGATATTCAAACTCTCTTGCCTACTGTAGCTCTTTATGGAAACTCTGCCACCACCTCCACCAGCCCATCCCTTACCTCCAAAAGCACTTATCATACCCATTCCCTTCCTACACAAGGAAAAAAATAGTCCCTCAATGCTACAATCAATAAAACCAATCTAAATGTAAGCAAAGAAAGTGCATCCATGATTAGTGTAAACAATAACCTTAAATTTTAAATAATTCAATGGGTCTATACTAAAGTACCAAAGCATTAAGGAGATTTTAGATTTTCTACCATGTTCATATCTTAGAAAGATTAGTGACTTACGTCAAAATAATGACTTCCACATGGGTCATTATCAGTTAAAATTGCTTGCATTTGTTAAATATCTATCATGAACATAACATCTTAAAAGAATATTTCCTTGCTATTAAAACAAAAGTGATCAAGGTATCAAATCTAATAAAGAAACTACCATCAATCTAAGACAACATAAATATAAGCAGAAGTGGCACGTTTACAACCAAACAATAACATTAGCTGTTGCTATGTAAGAAAAATATAACAAAACATGCCAAGAGATTGTAGACCAATATCAATGATTGTTTTATTCATTAGGAGTAGTGCTTGTACACAAAATATAAACCAAGAAACATCTATCAAGGTTGGACTACTTTCCCAGACTAGGAAAAACATGTATAAAATGCCTGACAGCTGTCAAATATAACACAACCATCAACAATTAATTGAAGCCAAATCATAGAAACTACCCATAAGTCAACAAGGAATTAGCATAAAGTCAGTTTACAAACAAAATACAAAAACTTAACAAGCTAATTTATACGAACTACATCCTCTCCCACCCCCCATTCAAACCTGCTTTGCAATGCTAGCATCTTCAACATATGCATCTTGAATGTTTTCAGCAAGCCTATGAAGAAATATATTTGAAGCTCCTCCTGTAGCCACAAAAAATGGACCAGTAGCTAGAGTTACAAGGGCAACTTGACAACTGTTTATGAATCCCACAACAAGGCCTCCAAAAAATGTTGCCATGTTATGCACATAATTTCCCACCTGGTTCATCAACTGAGTTATGTGCATCCCCAAGGAAAGTTGTGAATTGTTGAGTACACAAAGCAATTGGGACAAACTTAGTTTGATATATCACTGGGCAATGGGGATAGGATGAATATACTAAACAATGGGATAAGATTAATCTAATACATAATTGCAATGGGGACAAACTCTACATGAAGGTTGTGATTGCAGCAATTAGGAATTGTTGAGAAGATACTTGGAGATGAGTCTTGGTTTTATTTAAGTATTTTAAGCAATTTGGAATTTTATAAAATTTTAACCAATGTCTTTCATCTTTAAGATTTTAAAGAATCCATAACCTATAACTCTTTTCAAAACCATTTTCATGGTAAATGAATTAAGCTATGTTTTAATACATGATTATACCCATCAAGTTATAGACAAAGATACAATGCTAGCCATTTAGCCAAAAAGATAACCATACTGGATAGAGTCACAACATCTCTGGTCAACAATAATCCTAAATTAGACATGCTATCAAGAAAAAACATCTAATATCAAGATAAAACACCTAATATTAAAATCATGGGGATCTTAAGCTAATCACAAATTCTATCTTAATTGAGTTAGTAGCATATATAAATAAATTGAAATTTATGCCTTATTGTTGCATTTATATAGGTTAAAAGGAAAATGCAATAGAGTACCTTGAGAGCTCTCCCAAAAAGTAGTAGGAGTCCCATGTTGAAAAGTATGAAATATGCAAATTGAAAAGCCCATTTTCTGCCATGAATCTAAAAACCATCACAACAGGAAAAAAAGATTGAAATTTTATCACTCTAAAACAAAAAATATAAACAATAGCTATGATAACAACTATCTACTCATATATCCATCTATAAAAAGAAAGGCCAAATGATATGAATTACTGTTATTAACTATGTTTTGAGGTAAATATACATAAATATTGCTATAGAACCATCAATGCATAGGTTGTGGATCATATATGAATATAGGCATTCATCATTGCTTTAGAGGCATTCATGACACTCACATAAATGACCTTCAATGGTTTTAAGACCATACAATAAGGAGCACTACAAATCTTGCCAAACAAAGTTGTACTCCAATAGTCAACTCTGTCATAATAGGGCAGTAGACCAAATGGGCTCAACACCTTTAATTTCATCAAATCCCAACTTTGAAGAAGGTTCACAATACTTCTTAATATCAACTCCAAACATTTGCACTGATAGTGGTCACTAGATTCTACAAATAAGCATTGAAAACCCTTACTTAAAACCTTCTTCCCTAATGTCAAGCATGCGACTTGTCTTATAGGTGTAATTGATTACAACATTGTAGGTTACTTGAATATCATTAGATCTTCCAAAGCTAGGACTGAAAACACCCCTAGCGGGGTTTAGGGGCATTGCCCCTCGTGGGGGTTTGGGGGCAATGCCCCTAGCAGGGTCGAGGGGTAGCGCCCCTTACGGGGGTCTGGGGGAAGTGCCCCGAGCGGGGTCGAGGGGTAGTGCCCCTCGTGGGGTCGATGGCACACCTCATTTTCATGATTTTTTGAGTGGCAAAAAATTAGTGGGACGTTGTGTTATCTTCCACCGATATGTTCTAGTGCTGCCGATATGCTTTCATCAATCTATTGGTGGAGCTATGAGGGGAGTTCTCTCGATATAGTAATGTTAGGCTGATAGTGACACTATCGGCCTAACATTACTACATCATGGGAACTACCCTCATAGCTCCACCGATAGACCGATGAAAGCATGCTCACTTGTTCATAGTGGTGATGTGTATTCCTCACAATCATTGGAAAGTTCCATTAGAAATCTGGGAGTTCTAGAAACCACTCTTGACTAATCTATTAAAGAAGGATACTGATGCAATGTAGGAGCACAAGACTCTTCACCAAACTCAACTTGTTAGAAACACAACCAATTCTTGACTATCCTTGCAACTAGGACTCCACATTCTTCACAAAACATTGTTTCAAAGTACTCAAACTGAGATTAAGGCACACACACCTCTTATTGAATTCACAAAACACCTAAAGCAACATCAAAATACATGACCCAAACCCCTTTCACCAACATAAACAACTCCAATATAAGAACTATCAAAAGTGGACTATCTTAATCAGCCACTATGCCCATTTAGGCCACCTACACAAGAAAAATTCAAACTCCAATTCCTATCCTCATTACCAAAGTCTCATACATGTCTAAAAATTCCTATACAACATAATGAAATCATTCCCCAACCTTTATTCTTGATTATTCTTCAAACACCCATTCAAACCCTTCATTATTGATTCCAAAATGTGACTATCATAACACTGTATCTACAGGACAGTATATAAAAGTGCATTCAAAGCTTATAAATTGATGCAGACAAGGTGGTGATGACTTCAAATCCAACAAAAAATGATCATTCAAAAACAAGAAATTTTCCCTTGAACATCATCCTTCTCAAACTGTCCAAAACAACACCAATAGGCTTGTAACCCTTCAAACTCAACTCTACACTAAATCTCATGAAGAAGGCCATACATAGGCCATTAAAACATCAATCAAGATTTAGCACAGATCCCTAAACAACATCTCAAAATATCTCACAAAGGTTCTTTGCAACAACATAGAGTTTCATTAAACTATTGTGCTCCAAGGCTACTAAATTAGCCCAAAATAACAAAGGAGGTCCTTCAAAAATGCCTGCCCCTCACTCAAACACATCAAATAGTCTTTAGTCAAGTGACAAAATACCAAATTTCATGATTTATTCCCAAATTTAAAGCTTCTACATGTCTGGTCCATGAAACCCTCCATTGTCACTCCAAAACACAAGGGTTTGATGAAAAATACACCTACAGGGATTTTCCAACCAAACTAAAGCCTCAAAATCATTCCATTTGGTCTCCTCACACTCAAACATCCAACACAAGGTTAGTACCAATCATATTTCTCCAAATCCAACCCCTAGCAACTCAATTTCACATAAAAATTGACCCTGCCCTGCCCCAGGGCATCTCTTCCAAACCATTAAAACACATTATTCAAATCCTAACATCTATAAACATCTAAATTAACTTGCTACAAGCCATTCCTTTAAGTGGCATGAAACAACAGTAGGAGAAATGACTTCTACATTAAATAAACTTCAAACTTAGACCTTGCTTGTTTGTCTCAGACAGTCACAAGTTTTCAACAAGATCTTCCTCTAAAATTAAGTAAAGACCCTCAAAATGATAAAAAATGCAGGTTAGAACATATCACCATGAATTAATATAGGTTTCAGATCATAAAGCACCTGTATGAGTCCGTACATAGTAAGAAAAGTGCAAAAACATAGAAATTTTGTCAAAACTATTTGGATTTGATTAAAATTCACTTCAAAATGGAATCAACCAACCTTCATTCGAGCCTCTTGAGGCCTTTAAATACACTTGAAAACTCAAAAATACCCCTCAAATGACCATAACCACCTTTTGAACTTCAAAGACTCTTCATATCCCCTCAAACTGCATTTTAGCAATATTACATTGTCAACTTTACACCTTAATGCAAGTTTTACATTTTTGAACTGTAGATGTGATAGGTTGCCAATGGAATCAAGAAGGTTATTTAAACCTCTACAATCTTCTATGTTCAAGTGTTGCAGTTGTGACAGGTTGCCAGTGGAATTAGGAAGGTTATTTAAACCTCTACAATCTTCTATGTTCAAGTGTTGTAGGTGTGATAGGTTGCCAATAGAATCAGAGGGGTTATTTAAACTTTTACACATTTCTATGTTCAAGTGCTACAACTGTGACAGGTTGCCAATGGAATGAGGGAGGTTATTTAAATCTATACACCCTACCATGTTCAAGTGCTGCAATTGTGATAGGTTGCCAATGGAATAAGGAAGGTTATTTAAACGTTCACACCCTTCTATGTTCAAGGTTGCAACTATGACAGGTTGCCAATGGAATCAAGGAGGTTATTTAAACCATGAAAATATTTTAGTTTCGAATGCTACAACTGCAATAGATTTTCAATAGAATCAAGGAGGTTATTTAAACCTTTGAAACTTCCTATTATGTTCAAGTGCTACATTTGTGATAGGTTGACAATGGGATCGGGGAGGTTATTTAAAACTCTACAACTTACTATTTTCAAGTACTACAGATGTGACAGGTTGCCAGTGGAATAAGGAAGTTTATTTAAACCTCTAAAATCTTCTATGATCAAGTGTTGTAGTTGCGACAGGTTACCAATAGAATCAAGGAGGTTATTTAAACTTTTACACCCTTCTATGCTCAAGTACTGCAGTTGTGACAACTTTCCAATGGAATCAGGGAGCTTATTTAAACCTCCACACTCTATTATATTCAAGTTTTGCAACTATGATAGGTTGTCAATGAATCAATTTCAGATTGGGTTCTAGGTGCCAAATTGGGAGCCTTGGAACAAGGTATGGACATCCATCAAAGCATAAAGGATAGATGAATTTTGTCAGATATTGTAGTTGCAATTGCTCTTGTAGACATGTATGCTAAATGTGGGATCATAGACAAGGCACTTGAAGTGTTTGACAAAATTCCTCAAAGAAATGTGGTCTCATGGACTGCGATAATTGTAGGATATACACAAATTAGATCTATTGAAAAGGCTTTAGAAAATTTCAAGCAAATGCAATTTGCAGGTTTAAAGCCAGATTCCGCAACCTTTGCCAGCATATATAATGAAGAAGCATAAGTTGAATGCAAAGCTTGTAGGTATGCAAAACGGTCTATCAGATCTTTTCTCCCAAGATAAACACATTTACCCAAAACTAACCACACCTTTAGATACCTTTTTGGCTTAGTTAAAACATATGTCAAAGTGGGGTATAGGTCCTTTGGACCAAATGATTCAAAACTAACTGTCTCAGTCAGAATTATGCCTCCTTAGGCCTTGGCTACCACAAGGGTCTTTAGTTTCTTCTATCTCCAAACCCAAACTCTCACAACCAATACTTGGATCACTCTTTATTTGGTTTGCACAAGCTTATTATTCCATGAAAAGTCCACTTCTAAAGGTATTTTTATAAACCATAGACTCTAACCTCCATCTTTACTCATAAAACCCTATTTTCAAACTAGGGCAGTGATTATTCACCACACTAAACTCATCCTCTTGATCTGTAAGCTCTGAAATATGAGAATAGATACTATAAAAGGTAAACTCACAAAAAATTGTGAGCTTTCACCTGATAAAATATAAGGAATACAATTTCATCAACATAATGGTAACATGTATAGAGGGCCCTTACTTCCCCAGAGTAGTTGATTATAGAGGAATTTTGTCAGATATTGTAGTTACAACTGCTCTTGTAGACATGTATGCTAAATGTGGGATCATAGACAAGGCACTTGAAGTGTTCGACAAAATGCCTCAAAGAAATGTGGTCTCATGGAATGCAATAATTGTAGGATATACACAAATTAGATCTATTGAAAAAGCTTTAGAAACTTTCAAGAAAATGCAATTTGCAGGTTTAAAGCTAGACTCTGCAACCTTTTCTAGCATCCTCTCTTCCCGTTCCAAAATGGAAGCTTTGGAACATGGTATGGACATCCATCAAAGCATAATAGAAGGGGTAATTTCATCTAATATTATAGTTGGAAATGCTTTGCTTGACATGTATGAAAAATGTGGAAGCATAGAGAAAGCATGTGAAGCTTTTGACATAATGCCTCAAAGAGATGTCATCTCTTGGACTGCAATTATTACTAGATATGCACAAAATGGATTTGTTGAAAACGCTTTAGAAACTTTCAAGAAAATGCAATTGGCAGGTATAAATCTAAATTCCACAACCTTTTCCAACATCTTTCTTGCCTGTGCCAAAATGGGGGCTTTCGAATAGGGTATGAACATCCATCAAACCATAAATAATAGAGGAATTTTGTCAGATGTTGTAGTTTCAACTACCCTAGTAGACATGTATGCAAAATGTGGAAGCATAGACAAGGCATGTGAACTATTTGAAAAAATGCCTAAAAGAGATACCATCTCATGGAACACGATGATTGCAGGATATGCACAAAATGGATATGCTAAAAAGGATTTAGAAACTTTCAAGCGAATGCAATTAGTAGGTCTTAAGCCAAATTCCACAACCTATGTCAGCATCCTCCCTGCTTGTGCCAAAATGGGAGCTTTGGAGTAGGGTATGAACATCCATCAAAGCATAATAGATGGGGGATTTTTGTCAGATACTATGGTTGGATCTTGAAGAAGAAAAATTGGTAGAGGTTGTAAGAGAGTTCCTGGAGAATGAGTAAACCTGTTGGAAGGTGTTTGAAACATTGGTAAGAGTGCTAGGATTTTGGAGTACCCATTTTCAACAAACCCCCATGAAACTTGTCTACAAATATCATTTTCCTAGGGTTTGTAGAGGAAGGAATGGGAAGATCCATTTCAAAAACATCAAAAGCTATATTTGATTCATGAATTCTTATAAGATGTCCCTTAATTAAATATGATTTCTTAGTGTCCAAACACATTTAAGAACAAAAAGTGTAAATATTGGTTGGAAACTATGTGTTACTCAAAAAGGGATAAGCTCTATATTCTCTTACCGGGAAACCAATTTTTAGTAGCAATTCCATGCACCAAGGCTATATGGATGTTGTTGAATAATGTAGCATGCACAGTCATATCTATTTTTTGGGTCCGTTGTATTGTATGCAACCTCTACATGCACCACAACAAAAGAAAATATTAACTTGAAATCATAGATATTCAATTGATTTGGGTAAAAATGTAATTATGTCAAATCAATGGCATCATATGAACTTAAAATTTGTACTTAAAACCTCAAATTTATAGTCCAAGTAAACCTAAAGTACCCTAAGTTTGAATGGATATTTTCAAGACAAAATTACAATCTTACGTGCACCTAATGAACGAAGTTCATCTTGCTTTTCTTGACAAAAATGGTTGTGGCCCGATTTCAAGCTATGATTTATGATTTCCAATGCTTCCCAATATCTCTTTAATGATGCCAATGGATTGCAGATCTGTAGTAAATAACTATAGAAAGGTTATGATTGGATTCTTCTTGGCAATTTGTTTTGAAATATGGTCCCGAAAAAATAGCCAATGTTGCAGCTACTCACAATACATAAAATGTTAGATCTTCTTGTTTGTTACAATGAGCATCCAATGTCATTATACTCATTCTTGATGACCTTGTTTATTTTAAGGTGAAGAAACACTTTTCAGGTTCATTCAAATTTAAATGCTCAAAGATACAATGGGGTGGGTTCCTTTTTGAAAGCTATAAATTATTTTTCAATTTATATTTGTAAATCAAGCAAGCACTGAAATGTACCCTAATTTTTTAAAAGTAGATGCTACTTCCTATTTGTTTATAGATATGTTTTCTTATGCATCACAATGTAGTGCCAATAAGGTATAAATACAAGAGAGAATGGAAAATATTCATGGTACTATAGTAGCATTTTGCAAAAATACATAATGTGGATTACTATCAATGATCATGGACTGCATGGATCTTGCACTCAGTGCTTGTCATCCATAGAAAGGATCAATCAAAAAAATTGCTCTATATTGACCAGTAATATATCGTCAGACTTTCCTACAATGACAAGTAAGGTGATGGAAAAGGAAAAAAAATGCATGACTACATACCCCAATAATCAATTGATAATGTTCCTCATCCTTGAGAAGGTTTGGTAAGGGAGGCTCCTTTATCACAGGCTCCTGTCATATCATTATTTTTTAGTGCCACTTAATATCTACACACACAATATCAAAAAAAAAAAACATTATAATTGGCACTATTTAGTAAATATCATGTATGATTCCATTTTAGGATATTCATCCATTAAGCTTGAAAAAATTTCCAACATACTGCCGATAAAATAATTCATATTGGAAGTTCTTCATCATCTAAATCACTCTACCATTCTAGGCCTGTAACCAAGGTATCAAATTTCTTCTCTTCCTTTCTAGAAGCCAATTTTGCAAGTCTTCTTCTCGCTCTTAGAGCTTTGTTCCTATAAAAAAAGAAATACACAGAAGGAAATGCTCAACATGTAAATGATTTGCAAGAATTAATAAATAGAAACCCTAGATCCTCATTAAATTGAATTGACTTAAAGAATCCAATTGCAATCATATTGAATCCAAAATACTTAGGAGATAATTCTATATGGCATTAAAAATTAATAAAACTAAGAGCGAATTCCAAGGTTGATTAGAACAATTATTTTCTATATTGTAAATACTTATCATTTAAAGATAAATTAACACAAAAATACAAATATAGTATTTGAGATTAAATACTTCAAATCAACTAAATGATTTTAAGCACAAAATTTATATATATTTCATCTCCCTTTAAAAAATTGGAATTCAGAAGAAAATTCCTTGTGACTTTGAAATCCAGCCCTTGCAATGACTGAATCAATGATAGGCAAGCTCATTTTCAAGGAGAAACTCAACATTAGTCTCCTTGAATGTACTTGTCAAAGTCTAAACACTCTAGCTCACATTTGAAAATGGAAATAAATATAACAACATTAACTGAAATGAAGCTTTTCTACTCCTAAAGAAAGATATTCAAAAACAACTACTTTTATGTACAACAAAAGAAATAGATGAACCTCCCATCCACCCTATCATCCTCATCATATTCATATGAAATAGGTTCAAGAGACAATGAGTATCATGTCAAGCAATGATCACAATGATCAAATGAAAGGGGTTGAGAGGAAAAGTTTCAAAGCTACATTGGACACTCCAAGTCAAGAGGATAGTTGGTGACTGTTAAATGATTTACAACCATCAATCTATTTGATGTATATAATTTCCCAAAATTCAGAATTTGAATGTAATGAAACTAACCATAATTACAAAAGATTTGACACCAAAATGTAGTACAAAATGAATTGTTTCACATAATATCTCAAAGATATGTCATCTCATGGAATGAAATGATATGATTGCAGAATGTACACAAAATGGATTTTAAAAGTAAGCTCTCAAAATTTTTGAGTTAATGAAGCACTCTGGAGCACCAACATTGTAAGCTTTGATTCTATCTAGATGCATTTATTCATGCAGGTTTAGTGGATGAGGGTTGCACACACTTCACACATGAGTAACCCTTATTGCATTACATATATAGTTGAACATTAGGTGTGCATGGTTGACCTTCATGCCCGTGCTGGCTATCTTGAGGAAACCCTAAACATTATTACTAAGATGCCAGTTAAAAATTTGGTGCCTATGGATCATATATGAATATAGGATGAGTATTCTAGCAACACTACTTTTTTAGTTGGATCCTAAATTTTTTGTAACTTATGTTCTCTAAAACATCTGTGCAAAAATGGGCAGGTGTGGTGAGGTTCAAATAGGAAGGAAATTGATGAAAGATAGAGGAATTAAAAAGATACTTGCATGTATTTGGATTGAAGGGTAGAAAATGGTACATGCTTTTTTGTGTAGGAGACATATCACATCCACAAACATGGGAGAGATATGCAAAATTGGAGAAATTGGCTTGGAAAATGAAGGCAACAGGTATTTCCAGATTTAAGACTTTTACTTAATGTTGTGGAATGGAAGAAAAAAGAATCATTTATCTGCCACCATAGTGAAAAGTTAGCAATTGTATTTGGTTTGTTAAACATGGCCCCTGGTACAACTATTAGAATTGTTAAGAATCTTTGAGTATGTTCTTATTTTCACACTGCATCTAAATTCATCTCCAAGATTGTTCAAAGAGAAATTGTTCTGAGAGATGTGAACCATTTCCATCATTTAAAACATGGACAATGTTCTTGTGGAGAATATTGGTGGTACTAAATGAAACAATCTAAAAAATAGGCTTGCACTATAATAATGTGCACTACATCAGATATCCAGTAATAATGAAGGGACATCCATCAAATCATAACAATAGGGATTTTTTTGTCATATGTTGTAGTTACAAGTGCCCTACTATCTACATACATGAAAATGTGGAAGCATAGACAAGGAAAGTGAACTGTTTCCAAAAATGCCTCAAAGAAATGTGATATCGTGGTGTAGTTTATTTTAGGCTTTCCATGGTGTAGTTTATTTTATCTAGACATATCCAAATCACTCTCTGAATCTTAGGTCATCATGTTGTGATTGTATTTAATTATTTTGTTTTTAGTAAAGCCTTTTTGACAATGGATAGGGTAAATGTGTTTGTATTTGTGTCATTAAATGTTACATTGCTTTCTTATACTTATGGGATCTCACACTTTACATAGACAAGACTTTGTGCCATAGAAGATTAGAGCAACATAAGCTTTGTCACAAAAGGATTCAACAAAAAATTGAGCACGATGTTATTATCAAAGCATTAGAGCTTTGTATCGGTTATATATTTTTGTAGGAATGCAATTAAGGAATAGACATTTTTATTTTAAAAGTAACTTTCTCAAGAATTGAAATTAGGAACTATAACTTACCATACCATTTGTATTGTATTTATGTAATCCATGCAAATATTGGCTATGCATTCTACTTCTTGAAATGCCTTTTCAAGTTGCTAAGAAAGCTTAGAGTTGTTTCAGCTGGCAATGGCAGAAATTAAAATGTGTAATATAAATTTTTTCTCCTTGATGTCTGAGGGTAAACACTAGGAAGATGTTTTTTAATTATGTGTGAATCGTGGTAATATTCTTGTTTCATCATCAGTTATGTTTCTCTTTTTTTCTTGTCTGTGTGTGAGGAAATATAATAATTCTTCATTAACTAGATAATGAGAAATTACGGTAATTATTTTTCTCAAATGATATCGAAAGGGACATAAATAAGTTTGAGATTATTATACTCCATTTCTTTTTAGCAAACCAAGCAATACTGTGATTCTTTTCACTTGTAATGTTGACAATGGAGTGATAAAGATTACCTTTTAACTTGTTTGATAGGTAACCTGATTTTTTGGAGTTGTATGACTGATTTTTAATATATATAACTTTCTTTGCTTGGTTAAGTGTGAGTTCTATTGGGGCCCAATCCCTTTGAAAAAATCTTATAATTAAAATCTCATGGGTGCACAAACATACCATCACCTAAATCAAACTAGATAATATCAGTAATTAAGCCATCCAACAACCACCAAAAGGAGAAACCAACAAAAAGAACTTCCCACAAACAAACAAAAAACCATACTAAGATTTGGATCAGACACAAAATTTGGGTTGAGTATAAACCTAGGCTCCAAAAATGATCGACCTTTAGCTCTTACTAGAGATAGAGGTGGGAGGGTGAAGATACTCAATATTTCCAGCATCCCATCCCTCAAAATAACCCTTAGATTTCAACATATAAAGCTAGGTCTTGACAAAATAGGGTCATATCCAAACACTTCAACATTGACTTGGAAACCTGATTTTAGCAATCTCTTTAGTTTGTTGCAAGAGAATGGGGGGAAAATCCCTAGCTAGAGAGCCTAAATCGCAATTTGACCCCTAAACAAATACTCTCATTACTTTGGCATAAGGGAACTCTAGGCTATTCCTGCATCACCGTAATAGGGCAAGCAATAAACCCTAGAAATGGTGTGGTGGTACGATGGAAGGATAAGACAAAATACCATTGCATATCGCAAACTACTTGAGGATTATTTTGAAATTAAAAGAGTTAAAATAAAATGAAATGGCTAAATACCTATCAAATTACAATGATCTTAGTGTTTTTTTCATATCCATTGGGACCGTGAATACGATCAAAATTATCAAAAATAGTAGAAACCATGGCCTTTGTCACTCCGTCCTACACTTGCTTGTACACCAACTCCTGCAAATTTGAAGCCCTGACTTGCTGTAAATTGGTAATATTATTTGATTTCCCACCCAAATTTCCCTCTTTCTTACAAGTTTCCCTCCACTTCATCACTTGCTCAACTTCACATGGATTTGATGAATAAGACCATTAAAGAATAAAAATTCCTTTTTATTCATTTACTTTTTAAGTTCACCCAATTTTAGCCTCAAGTAGGAATTAAACTAGCACTATTATTTTACCAAATTTCTTTTTGCTTGTCACATGAATATTAGGTCAATGCATTTTCCATTTTTGAAACAAACCACTGATTAGATGCTTTAATCGAGCCTCATCATTTCTTATTTGTCAAATATTTTTTATATAATACAAAAAATAATATATAAATATAATACAAAAAAAATAATATATAAATATAATACAAAATATAATTAGTATATTATATATATTTAAATAATACTAATACAAATTAAATTATATATAATATAATAATATTTATTATTATATTTAATAGTATATATAGGTTATATTATTATTATATATTATATTCTTATACAATTATTATAATTAATAATTAATAATTAATATATTTTTATATAAAACAAATTAAATTAATATAAAAAAATTGATAGTTTAATTGATCTTTGGAGAGATTAGGAAAATGAAAGAGAGATAGAGAGGGAGACAATTCTATATAGAGAGAGGAATATATACTAACACTTGCACCTAAACGATGCTCAAGGATTGCACCGATAGAAAATTGTATGTATGTTAATATATTAGAGAGTATGTGTTGAAGTTAGGGCTCCCCAACACGCTTCCTCTCTGAACCCATCATGGTGGATTATGGGATTGAATGATTTTTTTTTTATGAAATATGTGAAGGCCTTAAGACTGCACTGAGAGGCAATGCCTTCCACGCAATAGGTATTTTTGGTGCACCAAGCAACCTAGGTGGCCAAATGGCCCGCTTAGGTAGGGGTCCCATGAGGAGGGCTTAATTAGCTCTATGGATGATGATCAATTTCGAAAGAAAAAATAATAGAGGAGTAATAGTCATTTATTTAGTCATTAATTTAGCCATATATTTAGTCATTTTTATTTGTCTGATATTAGTCATTTATTTAGTTATTTATTTGGTCATTTAGTTGTGATTTTTACCCAATGACCAAATTAGTCACTTATAAATGACCAAAATAGTCATTTATTTTCAATATACTACTAGTGTTAGTCATGTGACTAAAAGTTTTAGTCACGTGACTAAATTTTTTAGTCACGTAGTCATTTATTTTCCAAATTCTACTAGTGTTTTGGCCAGGCTGGATATGTAGTATGTATTTCAGTCTTTAGCTACTTAAACTAAATTACTTTTTGTGCTCCATTCTTGTAAATCATTTTTTCTTTGTTCAGTAAATGTGGCTTTTAAAAATAATAGTAATTATCAACATATAGTTTTGATCATAAGTGAGCGATTTTTTTTGTGACTTATTAGTGGACATTGATAATGATTAAGGTAAAACAAGCCATTTTGATTTAATTCTCTCTTTTCAATTCTTGAAGTACATCTGAAGCGATTGATTAGATAGCTTGATATTGAAAATTGCATGATGTATTTTAGATGATGTCATTAATCAAGTGATCAATTGAAACAATATTTGTAATGACTTCATACCGTATGAGTGGTGATTTTGACAACTTGTCATCTTGAGGTACAATTTGCATGTAGCTAGATGCCAATCAAATGAAATATTTTAATTATAAATGTAAGGATTAAGTTACACAAATCAATTAAGTTGGCTTTTTGGTTTGGGCGAATCATGATTATCATTATACCCAACCTCACATGTGACACAACTCACTAGTAGACATGGATCAGGCTAGTACTAGCACTGGTGGCCCATAAATAGGGATAGTGAGCACAACTGAAATCATTTGTTGAAGGCTAAAGGATTTACTATTGAGTGCAATGTTTTGAATTGTCATAAGGGTTTTCATTTTGTAAGATTAATAAGGATTCAAGAAGAATATGATGTGGTATTATAAGGGATACTCTAAATTCTCCTACCTCTAGTTATTTAGTTACATAGTAAAAGACCAATTTCCTTCAAGTTCAGAATGGGTGGAATTGGAAAGAAGTTGATCTAGTTCACCTAACTTCTGAGGCAAGTTTTGAAATAGGATGAGGATCTTTGATGGAGATAAGTGTTATCCCAGTGCATGGAAGCTGCATGCAAAAGATGGGAGCAAATTTACTACCCCTCATCTTTTACATGACTCTGGTTCTCAAGGAGAATAAGTACATTTTGTATCTTCACAACTCCCATTTCCCCAACATGGTTGGCCTAGCAAGCCCCATGTATTTATTTTTAGAGCGGCATTTGTATTATGTTGTCACCAATAGAAGCTTGGAATCAATTTGTAATCCATTTTCATGAGCAGTAGCTTGGAATCAATTGTGTCTATGTAAAGTGACATGTCATTTATACAAAATAGGAGCTTGCATGCTCTACTCATCTTTAAAAAGATATGTAATAATGTAACATTGCGATTCAGTTGTAATATAATAAATGGTTGTGTTATTCTTTGTTATTCATTTACAGTGAAGAATTATTTTCTGAGTTCATTGTCTATGAATATATTCAAATCAATTTTTTTCCTTTAAGAAATTAAGTATTATCTATTTATGAAATATTTGCATGTAGATTTAAAACATAAGGCAATACAAATGAAAAATAAATTTTCCATCAAGTCACATATTTATTTGTCACAAATTTATATTTTACTTTTGTCACTCTTGCTAGGGTTTACCAAAATTTTATTGATTTCTAATTTGTCGTTGACCTTCTCCCCCAGTTCCCATTATCATTATTCATTTTATTAAGTCCTTTGCAAGGTTAAGTTACTGGCCCCTTGGCCTTGATGTTAATCCTAGCACACTAAAGTTTAAAACAACTTTAAAACACATGTTTATTGTTTATATCATAAATTACTCAACTGTTTGATGAACATTTGATGGATGGTTGTAGTTGCATTCTAGAATGAAATGCACAAAGTGCTAGCTTGTGAACTCAAACCTCTAGAATTACCTTATAACCGTTAGATTTACAAAGATCAACAGTTGAGAATTTCTTAGAGAATTTATTTCTAAGTGTCATTATGGAAATGCAATATACTAATTGTGTAGTCCAGTGGCAACACATTGACATTTCATTCACTTTAATATTAAAAAAAAAGTGAACTTTCTACTGCTAAGTGATTTTATTTATAAGTGATAGAGTCAACACACAAGGAGATTTCAGATTGCTCATTGCAGTGCACTAGAGAGATTTTGGGTTCCAACAAAGCAAATCAGTATTAATCTTTTCAAGAATCAAAATTTGGGCAAGTGAAATACAAAATTCCTACGACTACATTTCATTGTTTCTTAAAATCTTATTTTTTCAAACTTTGAAGTTTGGGTTTAGGGTTGAGAAACTTAAGAAAAATTAAGGAGGACTAAGAGGGAATTCAGAATTTCACATTGTATAAGCATATCTACCACCAGTACCACTAGCAAACCAAAGAAAATTGTTGGGAAAGGTAGAGCAAAATCCAATAAAAAAATATATTATGTTGGATTGCTTAAAACCCCAGGTTTCACTAATGAATACCATGATATTTATGATCCTGAAATCTATGGTAGGGATACCTTAGAACTTAGATTTTCATCTCAGAATAAGGCTGCAAACCAAATGCAAGTTAATAGTTCTAGTGCACCATGGGTAAGTGGATTAGGGTGCATGATGTTACATGAGGTTTTCCCTTGCACAAAATTTATCATGGTTTGTTCCCAAAATTATGATGATAACAAAAGAGAAATTGTTAATAAAGATAACAAAGAAGAATTGGTATCCATTAGTGTAGAAGAACTTGGAAAAGTGTTGTTTACAACTGAAGAATTTGGAAATGTCCGCATTGACCTAGAAAAGATTGCTAGTGATTATGTAGTGGATGAAAGGGAGAAAAATTCTTTCATAAATAAAATAGTTCCAGATAACATACAAGTTAGAAAAGAATTGAAAGGTAATCATAAGCCTCCTTATGATTTTGATATTTTTATGGGTTTAGGATACTATTTCCATGCTAGCATTTTGCCTCAGACTGGAGAGCAATTGGGAAGTGGGTGCAAGCCTCCTTGAAATGGTATATAATATCCATTATTCTTTTCCATCTCAAATTTTCAAATATAACTTTATTGAGCACATTGTAGAATCCATGCATGAATATTTTTTAATGATTAAAGGGTGCAAACTCAAAGTCCACTAAGACATTTAGGTTCACAACCTGTTTGTGCTATTTTTTTCTATTCAAATTTAGGGGAATGTTTCAGACCAACAAGCTTTAGATTCAACCCTATAGTAATGTTGAGGAAAAGAAAATGGCTTCAGTATATGATTGGACCACTGAGATAAGGATGCATGATTCTTGAAGGAAGTACAATCATTTTGTAGACTATTTTTTGTTTCCATTGCATCAATCCATTACAAATACTCCAATGCCTAGATTGCCTATGTCATGTAGAAATTGCATTCAACTAGGAAAAAAAATAAAATTGGTTGATTGGTACTTAATGGAAGAATATAATGTACTAAGATTTTATGGATCAGGAGTGGAGCCATACAAACTTCCAATACATGTGACAAAAATGGTTTTTACATTGGAATATGTAAGGTAGATGCAAAGTACTGATGAACTACACTTTTCTGGTTAGAAAAAGAAGACCTTATTTCCTTCTTTACCTTTTTCATGTGGAGGGTTCACATTCGAGAGAAAAGAATTTAGTGTGGCATATGATCTTTTTATTTTTTTTATTTTGATGTTGTCTGTCACTGGTAGTATGTGTAGTGCCCCTCCATGATTCACCATTTTACGATGTTTATGTCAGATGCTTTTGGATTCATTTTATGTCTCAGGTACTCTTTGCTTGTGGTTAAAACATTTTATAATGGCATTTGTTACAATATGTTACCATGTTGGATGATGTGATACTCAAGACTTGTTAAGATGCTATATAGGTTATGTTTATTGTTTATGTTTACTATGAGACTAAGAGCTATTTATTTATGATTACATGTTGATGATGTATTAGGATGTTAGCATACTAACCCTTGTTGATGATTTATATGAAATGATCTAAGAAGCATAAATGCTTCATGTCTATGATATCCCTTGTTTAATTTTTTTATTTAAGGATATTTGATGAAGTACTAACATTTAATAATAATATGCTTAGATCATTTTCATGACTATGTGTGACGTTCTATGTTAGGAATTATCATGTGTGTTTATAGATATGCTTATCATATTGATATATGCTTAAGTATATTCTAATGACTAATGGAATAGTGATGTTAGATGTTAATTATTCTTTGATTATTTTGATGATGATTATGACATGTTTATGAATATGCTAGAAATAGAATGTGTTACCTTATTATGGAGTGGTTTATGATTATTGATGTTACGAGATGTTATTTGATATATTATATGACACTTTTAAATGCTATTTAGGTGTGGAGGGAAGGATATCATATTTCTCACTTGCGAGAACCCTATGATGTTTTGATTTCCTTTCACTAGGTATGTGATGATTATATATATGTGTAAAGATGTTTGTGTGTTGCAAGATGTGGGTACTAGGCATTGAATCCACCTAAATTGGCAGGTGTGAGCGTGCCTTTTAAACCCAATGGAACAATTGATCAGAGATAACACTTGGTCCCCTACCTTAGCCATCATCCTCAAAGAAGATGAGTATCTGGTCTGATACCTTGTTAGTGTGTTAGTGTTGACTGTGGTCAGCTGGTCTTGCTTCTCGACCTTGGTTAAGGTTTAGGTAATTGTTTGATATTTGGTTTGCTTAATTTAATACTTGCTTGATAAATGCTATTTTTGGTTAATAGATGCATTAAAATAAAATGTTAAGTAAAAAAGGAACTTCGATAAATAAATATAAATATATTTATTAATAATCATAGTTTATAATAAATTAAATGTGTAATTTAATATTAAAGTAATTGTAAAAACAATATGGAAAATAGAAAGGCTTTTCATGCAAGTTCATGCAAAATGTTGAATTGATTGTTGAAAAAGAAACTTAATGTTTTTTTGGGATTTTGAGTGATTTTATTAGATTTTTGGCTTCGAAAAAGAACAACCTTCTTCTTGTAAATATTTTTCCCTTTTGGGGTATTTTTCATTCTTTTTTAGGGGAAGGGAGTAATTGGTTTGCAAAAAAAAAATCACATATTGTTGTGGTTGTGGAAAAAGGGGATTCTTGGAGAAAATTGATTCAGGGTTTTGGGAAGAAAATTTATGTAAAAGAATTTCATTCCATCATTGATTCTTGAAAGGAAGGAACGTAGAAGGATAGGCGAAGGAAGGCATTGTATCAAATCAATTTGGGGAAAATGAAATTATAGTTGAGTCTTCGTTCTTCTTACGATAGTGCTATTATTTGATTGTTTAGCGATTTAAATGTTTTGTTTATAATCTTAGTGTAAATATATTTCATGCACATCCTATAATCATTACAATAATAATATAAATCATTCATTTACATCTGCTGATTACATTAGTTTCAATGAATCTAGTTTGTGCATATCTTGTAACTGTTGCATTCCACGATTTTTCATCTTCCGAGGTATTCTGCTCAAAGTTTGAGTGCCTTCTCTTGTGCTGATTCTTGCATGCATGTTTTCCAGAAAATTTAAATAGAAAACCTGATAATGGTCACTACCCTAGTCAATCCTTGTTTGTTTGAAAATTCCATACTTTCTTTTAACAAATATGATATGTTCATAACCTGCACTTATGCATCCTTTTCCCCAACCACTTACATTTACTTGAAGGTTTCTATGAGATTTTCAACAATTCCAATCGGTATATCTCCCACCATTGAATCGTTGATTTTGTATCTGCTTGGAAATTTCTTTAGAAAACATAGAGAAGGATTAAAATCCTCTATGCATCCAATTGGGAGGGCAGTGTTGTGGAGGCAACTGCCTCCCCACAGGCTATGGCCTGTAGAGAGGCCATTGCCCCCACAAGTAGTGCTTTCCCTATGGGGAAGGCTATAGGCCATACCCTCTCCTACTCTTGCTTCAATGTATAAATTGAATCCTCTATATAATTTTCTTTGTTGAGAATTATGTGTATACTTGCTTTGATAAATTCGAACCCTTGTTAAAATCGAAACTTGCATTATGAAATTCACTTGAAATATGTTATATCTACATTTTCTATGGAATTTTCATTTGCATATATATGTGTGTGTGTGTGTGTAGGTATATATATATATCATGTTGTAAAATCTAATAGAATATATGGTTGTAGATGATTTCTGGTATGGATAGTGAATATTCTTTTGTTTGCAAATGTAATTTTTTTGAATATGTATATATATATATATATATATATATATTTGTATATATACATATATGTATAGGAGTAAGAATTCATTTTTGAAAAGAATATTTATTTAAATCTGATTTAGAAAGTATTTAATTCAAATGTAAAATAATAACTCTAAATTTTTTATTTTGAATTGGGAATCAAATTAATAGAATCGATTATGCAAATGAAAAGATATATAAACATCTATATATTTGTTATTTTCATATATAAGTATTGAATTAAGTTATAGAACTAAATATGAGAAACTTATTTTTGTATGGATTATTTCATTATCAATGGAATTGAAAACATAGATACCAATTAGCGAACTTGGGATAGAATAATTGTTATTGTGGTAAATGATCTAATTAAGTGAATTCAGTGGCTAAGTTAATGAGTGATACATGTGCCATAGAAAAATAGCCCTTCGATATTTTCATGGTCTTTTAGGTCTTTCTTCATGATGCTTGGTCCATTTTTCTTTGATTTAATGTTGCAATGTTGCTTAAACATTCACATTAGGTCCTTAAAATTCAAATTATTGCATCTTGTGAAGGTGTTGTGAAGTGTTGTAAAAAATTTCTACACTTTTCTAGAATTTATTCATTACAATTCACCTAAAAATAACCTTTTCATCAGTTATCAAGTCCTATTTTGAAGTGTTGTAGAGTCTTGTAGCAAGATTTCATGGTTTTCTAGGCTTAATTTCACTATTTACACCTTTCTGATTCTTTATTTGACCCCTTTATGCACTCATAAGGTTTAATTAAGTGTGTTTTTGAATGTAAACCTGACAAACAAAATTAAATGCAATATAATTCCCAACACCCACTTTCAAGTCCAAGGTGGGACCCATTCGCCATGGGTGGCGAATGAGTCCCTCTGGCTCAAAATTCAAAATATTTCAAATTTTCTTTCAGGTTTTTATTTAAAATCACCTTATGTCGGCCTGTGATGAGGTATTATTAGGTTCCTAAGGCACAAGTATGTATAAATAAGTGTTTTTACATCCATTATAACCCCCATTCATCAAGTTCACTAATTCACTTATTCATTCAAGCATTCAAGCACTTTGCATCATTCAATCAAGCATCAATCAAGTATCTTGGAGTACCCATTGACATAAATTTAGATTTATTCAATAAGGTTGTGGTGATTTTAGGACATTTGCATGTTTATTCATATTTCCTTGTTCATTTCATTTCATTTCTTCATTAAGGGTTTGATTACCAAAGTGGGATTTGACCAAGGAAAATCCTCATAACCTAACCCTTAACCATTTTTCCCCTTTTGCATGTGTGTTTATAGACTTGTGTATACATATTTATCAAGTATTTAGGTGTTGAAAGTTGGTCAACAAGTTAGCAAAGTGTTTGAAGTCAACTACAACCTATTTCAAGCTTGGAGACAACCTACAACCTATTTTCTGCAGATTTGACTTTGTCAACCTGACAAGAAGACAACCTCAGATCTGGTGCTACAAAATTGGTCCCTAATTTCATAGAATTTTGGGAGAAGACCGATTTTCCATCAGTGGTGAATGAGTCCCAACTTAAGGATGGAAAACTAGATTTTGTCAGATTCTGAATCCCGACACTCAAAAGCTTGTTTTCAGAAGTTTTCATCAGAATAGGACCAATTCACCATCAGTGGCGAATGATTCCCACTAGTGATTTTCAGTGATCTCTGCTAGCATTCATGACACTCCAGATTCTTCATTCTTTTCCCAGGTGCACTCTGATTCAACCTTCTTCTTTTTGGTTTTGCATTTGTTCATACTTTAGTTCGTGATTGCATATCACATTGTGTTTTCAAACATTGCATATTTATTAGGTTTTGCATTTATAATAAGTCAATTTCATAGCATAGCTAGATTTAGATAATCTCATTTAGCCTTAATAACATCATGCATTTCCTAATTTGAGTGAACCATATTGATTTTTCATGAGGTTTATCTCTCTCCTTTTAGGTGAAACATCCTAAGAGTGCAAGAGTAGCCTATAAGCCTCACACCTAAAAAATTATAGTTCATTTTGGTGAACTTTCATATTGAGCACTTTATCTTTCTGATCTCCATTACATCTTGCATCCTAGACTTCATTTGTATCAACATTCAATTAGGTTTCATCCTAGGGTTTCTTAAAATTGCATTAGTGAAAGACTCATTTAGACTTCATTTTTTCATAGCATATCATTCAAAAATTAAAAATTTGCATTTGCATCCTTAGTTTGCATCTAAAAATCATTAAAATCACTCTTAATTTTCTAAAAAACACAAAAAAATCATAGTTGGACTCATTCTCCACCTTGTGCGAATCAGTCCACCTGCACATTTCATACTACATTTTTAGGCATTTTTTTGGGTAATTATTGCATTTCTATTCTCTGTTGTTATTTCTTTGTTTGAATTTGCAGAATTCCTATTATTTGCATTTTGAACTCCTAGATTACATTGCATTTGCATTCACCCCATCTTTTGTGGTACTTGTATGAGTGTTTGGTGCCCCATTGATAATACTTTAATGAGACGAAGTTCTAGACTCATGGCTTCCCACGATAGCACTTTCATTGTGGACCTTGGGATCTCAAGAGCTCCTACTCCTTGTATGGATAATGGTGCATTAGGCATGGAAAATACCACTACTATGCCTTCACCTCTCCATCCAATGAATATTGACACAAAAAAAATCCATTTTGCAAGAAAAAGTCATTAGTATTCATGAGGATTTTGCACATTTACAACAAGATTTATCCCTTGAAAAAATTTCCACCACTACTATACCTGCAATAGAAAACCTTCATCGTTTGATTGAAAGTGATGATGGCTTACAAGTTATGAAAAGAATAGCTGAGATATACAATTAACATGCTCCTTCTACTTCCCAATCAGCTAACATTGTTTTAAACCAAGGAGGACCTCACAATTCTCCTCCTTCAACCATAGCATCCATACCAACTTATACCACTCCTCAAATTACAACAACTATGCAACAGGTTAGTCATGTGACTCCTTTCGCTATTCCAACTAGAATTCCCAGTCCTTTTGTGGCATCTCATATTCCTTATTCCACCTTCACCCCTCTTGGTGTCCCTTTCACTTCCCCTAACATTACATACACTCCACCATTTTCCCTTCCACCTCATACCACTTACGCCGATCCCATCATTACACAACTCTTTAACACAGTGTCATCCATGCAACAACAAATCTCCACCATTAGCCAAAGTAAAAATGTTCCACCCACATATCATGCTTGCAGTAGTCAATTATCCTTAGAAATCTTATGCACACAGATGCCACAAGGAATTGAAATTCCTAGGTTTGAGAAATATGGAGGTAAAGGAGACCCTACTAATCATGTCAATGCTTATACAACCTTGTGCAATGACTTTTTCCTTGATGATAAGCTGTTAGCCAAATTTTTTCCTAGGACCTTGAAGGAAAATGCATTGGAGTGGTTTTCAAACTTACCCAATCATTCAATCCGATCATTTAATGAACTTGTGGATGCCTTCATAAGTCATTTTCAAGCCCATATGACTCCTAAAAAGACAATGGCTAATTTAATCCTAAAAAGACAATGGCTAATTTAATGCGATGTAGAAAAAAATTAGATGAAAAAGTAACTGATTTGATTTCACGATATCAGTCATTGTATGCTCAAATTGATGTGAAGATCCTTGATTCACATCTACAAAATATGTTTATCAAAAGCTTGCACACTCACATTCAGGATAAGTTGACTATGATGAAATTCCCTTTGTTCATGCATTTATGCATGACCCTTTGTGATTATCACAACTCAGTTTCTAGTCATGATTCAAAGTACACTTCTAATCGAGTAAGAATTCTAAGCAAAAAAACAAAAATAATGCGCAAAACTTTAGAAAACTGAATAGAGGCCTTTTACAGTTCAATCCGCCTCCTCTGCCACCAAGCCAACCTATTCAGAGTCAAGTGGTAGCTATTAAAGTAGTGGTACCCTTTACCTATGGGGACCCAAAGAGACAATTTACTCCCTTACCTGATACCCTCCATAATACAATGAATCAATTGCTCTAGCAACAAATGATCACTTTGCCTACCATTAAACCACTTGATACCACTAAGACTTTACCGCCCACCTTTAAACCTAATGTTTATTGTCATTTTCATCTCCAAAATGGACATGATACGGAACAATGTAAGCGTTTGAAACACTTAGTTCAAGACCTCATTGATTCTGGTTGTTTGTCCATTGCAAGTGTCAATGATCAAGGCAATAAGTCCATTGCACCGCCTAACTAGAATTTAAATTTTTTTACCAACCCTATGCCTAAACACAATGTTTCATTTGTCAAGGCTAGTGAACCTTCAAACACCAATGTAATGAGTGCTAATACAAATATTGAACAACATGATCTTACTCCAAATGTTACCCAAGTTAATCCTATGGATGAACTGGTGGGTACGATAGACATTGTCCATCGTAAGGGCCCAACCAACAAATCTCTTAATATTACTTTTTCTTCTCATGATATGCTTAAAAATATTCCTGATGGTCCTCTTTACATAGCCAAAAAAATCTATGATAAGCCCACTAATGGGATATTAATAGATCCTGCCTATGGCGAGAATATGATCATGGAAGATTTTTAGTATTACACAGTCTTTATCAAGATGATTATAACAAACCAACTAAAAGGATTAAAAAACATATTGGTTTTGTGTGCCCTACAATTGGATCAATCGTACTCCCATTACATATAGGACCCAAAACTTTGGAGGTAACATTTTCTATCATTCCACAATTAGACCAATTTCGTCTATGGGTGGGCCATCCTTGGCTCCGCTCAATGAAAGCGGTCCCGCTAGTTGTTCACAAATGTTTGAAGTTTCCGCATGGCAATGAAATATTTACCATACACCATAGTGGTTTTAATCCATTATCTGCTAAAGGTAATTTTCCCTTAGAATCCTTTTGGAATGAACCTATGGAACCCATCACCCCTCAAATTTTTTTTTTTTTCATAACCTATCAAAATTTCAAAGCCAAACACATAGCTGAATTGTCTCTTTGTAACATGTCCCCATCCATTTCCACTCCTATCCTAGATGAAACCATGCTTCATCCTGAGTCCAAAACTGAACAAACAACACCATGCCCTGAGCACCCAACCATAGACACCCCCCCTCCATTGTTTAAATGATCAAGAGAAAATGAAACAAATCCCATCATGCCTCCTCACATTAAACAAGTGTATAAAGACAAAGAGAAAGTGATTGACCCATCTTCTTCAATTTCTTCCGTTCTTCCCCCTTCGGAAGAATAGGTACCTATGATGGATCAACCCACTCTTACACCTCAAAAAATTCAAAATAAAATAAAATGAAACTGCAGTGCTAAGGAATGTAGGTGTCATCGTCGTCTCCTTGCTCATCAGTCTCAAATGGAAGAAAACAAAGAAAACCAATCTTCTCCTTTGAAAGAAGCAATGGATGATCACCCTCTTCCTCTTGACCCACCACAAGATAATATAGTTTAGCCCTCACAATAAAATGAACTAATCCAACAACCACAAATTTTGATACATCCTTCCTTGGAAATAACTCTTCGTCTTCCTATCGTAATCAATCTTGAGGATGATGATGATGAGGAGATCACAAAAATAGATGAATAAGTGCATAAAGATATAAACTCTTTATTTTCATCTACCATGAACTTAAATGATAAATCTCCTATATCAAGTGAAGAACTTGGTACATCTCCTAGTTCAGCACTTGCAATTCTTCCTTTTGACAGCCAACTGCACTTGCAATGCACTGAACATGATTGGAAGGCAGATGACTTATTGGATGGTTGACTTGCATTCGCCTTACTAACATTTTGTATTTGTTTTCCTTTTTATTTGTTTTGATTTTATGTATGTATTATGCTCCCCCGTAACGTGCATTTGATGTTCTCTCTCTTTGTCCACTTCCTCTATTTGTACCTCTCTTCTTCTATATGTCATGTATTGAGATTTTTCACTTTTGTTTTGTGTTCTCCTTTTGGGGATGACACAAAGCATTGAGACACCCTATGTCTCTTCCATGTTGACCCAAAAGGTCCTTTTTCCCTTTTTTTTTTTTGTGTTTTGCTTCTGGGGACGACGCAAAGAATTGAGACACCCTATGTCTCTTCCATGTTGATCCAATAAGTCCCTTTTCCTTTTTACTTTGAATTTTTCTTGTGTTTTTCCTTTTGGGGATGATGCAAGGCATTGAGACCAAAATTTCTCCTTCATGTTGACCCAAAATATTTTCCTTTTCTTTTTCCTTTTGATTTTTCTTTTCGCTTGTGTTTCTCCTTTTGGGGACGATGCAAAGCATTGAGACCGTAATGTCTCTTCCATGTTGACCCAAAATGAGCTTTATTTTATATTTTATTTTCACTCTCTTTGTGTCATTCTTATAGTTCTATGTGCTTTGGGGAATGATGAAAGTTCCAAGCTCTTTCATAAAAACATTGCAACAATGAACATATTGACCGTAAATCCATAGATCCCTTATGTGTTTGGTGTGTTCCTTTCTAGGGGAAACTTCCTTTTCTTTTTTTTTCTTTTTCATTTACATGACCTAGCCTAACTTAGAAATATATGACTTGGCATAAGGGTTTTCCAAGTTGGCTCTCACGTATTAGTTTATTTTTTTATTTTTCCTTTGCTACTTTAATTTGATTTCTCATAGAACGATGCATAGCAATTCTTTTAAAGTGGGGGGAATACATTGGAATCATTTCATTTTGCATTCTTGATTCTTAGTGCAGCCTTGTCACTTCATATGATGTGTTTTTCACTTTGTGGATGACATTGGGTTTGATGTCCTTCATAAGTGTGATCTATCTTAGCATATTACATTCCTCTTAGTGGCCCGATGTGACGCACTGCATCCCCTAAGTTGTGAACATTTTATTCTTTGATTGGTCCTCTCTTGGATACATTAGACACAATTTTCCCTAAGTGACAAACCTTGCATGAAATTGACAAGACTCCTTTGAACATCTTTTACATTTTACATGTTACATTTTTGCATTTTACATTTTTCTTTGCCACCCTGCATAACACAACTTTCATGCTTGTGGTACCTTTTCATTTTTTATGGGTTCTAAGCATACAAAGCTTTGCTTGTCTCATGAAGCACAAACCAACATTTTCCTTTGTGGAACCTTGTTAAAGTTATTAGGAGGTATAACTTTTATATGGTTGAGTGGGAAGCCCATTCAATGACACGACTTTCCCCATAGCCATCTTTGTGTTTGTGAGTGCATACCAACTAGCGTATGTACTTCATCTTTTTTAGTTTTCTCACCCAACCAACCACCATGAGTTCTGTCACCCCAGAGTGAGTACACATTTTCTTTTTTCTCACAAACAACCTAGATCTAATCCACAACTAGTTGGATATATGATCGAAGCTTCATCTCCTTTCTCTCATTCTCTTTCACTTGTGTTCCTTTGTTTTATGTTTAGTTTGCCATGGGATCTTCATCTTGGGGGCTTGATCATCCCTCTTGATTATTGCCATTCCATCTTGCTAAAATAAGTGCATTGGGATCCTTCTAGATATGCATGACTACTTTAGTGTGAGTTTGAAGCAATTTCATCCTCTCACTAAAGTGGGGGCTAAATGTGCCATAGAAAAATGACCCTTTGATATTTTCATGGTATTTTAGGTCTTTCTTCATGATTCTTGCTCCATTTTGCTTTGATTTAATGTTACAATGTGGCTTAAACATTCACATTAGGTCCTTAAAATTCAAATTATGGCATCTTGTGAAGGTTTTGTGAAGTGTTGTAAAACATTTCTACACTTTTCTAGACTCTATTCATTACAATTCACCTAAAAATAACCTTTTCATCACTTATCAAGTCTTCTTTTGAAGTGTTGTAAAGTCTTGTAGCAAGATTTCACAATTTTCTAGGCTTAATTTCACTATTTACACCTTTCTTATGCTTTATTTGACCCCTTTATGTAATCATAAGGCTTAATTAAGTGTGTTTTTGAATGTAAAACTAAAAAAAAACATTAAATGCAAGATAATTCCTGACACCCACTTTCAAGTCCAAGGTGGGACCCATTCACCATGGGTGGCTATTGAGTCCCTCTTGGCTCAAAATTCAAAATATTTCAAATTTTTTTTCGGTTTTTTATTTGAAATCACCTTGTGTCAGCCTATGATGAGGTATTATCAGGTTACTAAGGCACAGGTATGTATAAATAAGTGTTTTTACATCCATTTTAACCCCCATTCATCAAGTTCACTAATTCACTCATTCATTCAAGCATTCAAATACTTTGCATCATTCAATCAAGTATCTTGGAGCAACCATTGACATAACTTCAGATTTATTCAACAAGGTTGTGGTGAGTCTAGGAAATTTGCATGTTGTTTATTCATCTTTCCTTGTTCATTTCATTTCTTCATTAAGGGTTTGATTACCAAAGTGGGATTTGACCAAGGAAAATCCCCATAACCTAACCCTTAACCATTTTCCCCCTTTTGCATGTGTGTTTGTAGACTTTTGTATGTAGATTTATCAAGTATTTAGGTGTTGAAGGTGGTCAACAAGTCAACAAAGTGTTTCAAGTCAACTACAACCTATTTCAAACTTGGAGACAACCTACAACCTATTTTCTACATATTTGACTTCATCAACCCGATAAGAAGACAACCTCAGATCTGGTGCTATAGAATTGGTCCCTGATTTCACATAATTTTGGGAGAGGACTAATTCACCATCAGTGGCAAATGAGTCCCACCTTAAGGCTGGAAAACTAGATTTTTTTAGATTCTAGATCCCAACACTCAGAAACTTGTTTTCAGAAGTTTTCATTAAAAGTAGGACTGATTCGCCATCAGTGGCGAATGAGTCCCACTAGTAATTTTTAGTGATCTCTTCCAAAATTCAGGACATTCTAGATTCTTCATTCTCTTCCCAGGTGCACTCTGATTCAACCTTCTTTTCTATTTTGCATTTGTTCATACTTTAGTTCATGCTTGCATTTCACATTGTGTTTTCAAACATTGCATATTTCTTAGGATTTGCATTCATAATTAGTCAATTTCATAGCTTAGTTGCATTTAGATCATCTCATTTAACCTTAATAACATCATACATTTCCTAATTTGAGTGAACGCATTGATTTTTCATGAGGTTTATATCTCTTCTTTTAGGTGAAACATCTTAAGAGTGCAAGAGTAGCCTATAAGCCTCACTTCCAAAAATCTATGGTTCAATACAAAATGTGAGCATAATTTTTATTTCATGGTTATAATGTTTGAGTGATTTTTTGTATTGAATATTATTCTTGATTATTGGAAATTGGGGTGATTTTGGTAATTGTTTAAAAGTGGGTGTTATTGTGTAAGTTGCTTAAGGTTAGTTTCCAGAGGCTTAGGAGGGAGTATTTTTGGTATGTACGGGTTTTATGATGGTTTCACCTTGGATGTGGTTTGGAAATGTTATGTGTTGGGTGCAAGATGGTTAATGCCTTGCACTATGTTTGGATTCTTGTGATTGTGATACATATGCAAGATGGTCAATGCCTTGCACTATGTATGGATTTATGTGATTATGATGATTATACAAGATGGTAAATTCCTTACTTAAAATGTAGGGTTTACTAGTTACAAGTAGGGGGAGTGGCTCTCCATGGGGTCCAAGACCCAAAGTGGTGCCCAAGATAACCCATTGAAGGGTTTCTTAATCTAGTGATAACCTTAATAATGAATTAGGTGGATGGGTAGAATTCACATTAATCAAGATAATGTATGCCTCATTCATGGCTCAAGTGCTCATTTATACTTGAGATGAGATGGGAAGGCTTGGAATGGCAAGATCAACTGCCTTGTCCTCATGAAAGGTTTGTTGATTCTGCATGAGTTTGGATAGAGGTCGACAATCGGTAGAGGCTACTAGGATAACCCAGGATAGGGGTTAGGAGCCTAGGAAGATCCACTAGGATAACCTATATCAAGCTATGTGATGGCACTCCTCCCTATTGTAGTCTAGCATTCCCTCATTTTACTTTCCCTTCTATTGTGTGTGTGCCTTTGGAAGTGAGTTCAGTGTTGTAAGTGAAGTTGTGTTGCGAGCAATGTGGTATTGGAGTCCATGTTTAACCCCTAATGTGTTAGCCTGTTTCTTTCTTGATTGTCTGTTTGTACTGGGACCTTGTGTTATCTCCTAGCACGAGGGGTGGACCTTAGGGTTCCACATGGTCAGGAGGTTGGTTCTTTTTCCTCCATTGGGTGTTCTTGTTGCACGTTCATGTGTGTGGAGATTTTTTCTTGATGTTCTAGACTCTAAATCTTGTTCTTGATTGAGGAGAAAAACTTTTATGTATATGTATTGAATTGTATATCAGTTGTACCCCTTATTGTAATCAGATTTATTCTTCCCACATGTACTCAGGGAAGCACTATTGTAAAGATTGTAATGATGTAATTGATATTGATGTATTCTTCTTGAAATGAATACTATAATGTAATGCATCTTGTATATGTAGTTAGCTAGAAATGAACTTAATGTTGATTATTAGTTGATATGTTATGTGGAATCATTTAATGTGACGCTTTTAAAACATGAACCTTGATTGTTAGATAAATCATGATATATTGGTAGATAATGAAATGATTTTAGTTATCTTGGTTAATAGGTTTGTGAGTAGAGTAGTCGAGGAACCTTAGAGGACCTAGGTTCAATTTATATTTTATGTCATGTTATGTTTCCATTTTTATTTCCTTTCAAAAAGAAATTGTTCCATTAATGGGACATATATAGTGTTTTCCTCTAGGTTTCCTTGGTGGGGCATTACATTATGATCCATTTGACACCATTAAATCAATGATTGTGTCCAATAGGAATGCTACAAGTAGAATTCAACATCAAAGTAAACCCTTGCTTGAAAACTTGAGAAACAAGGATTCTTGGGATGAGGTCAAAATAGCAATGGAGAAAACTTCTACTGAGAAAGGTATTTCTTTTGAATAATTGTCAGCAGAAATTATGGCATTGCACCGAAAGACAATCAAAAGGTACAACAATTTTTTATGAAAAAAGTGATAAACCATCTAGTAGAGTAAAAATTCTAGATTCTCTAGATAAGGAAATTATAGATAAAAAATGGCCATGATAAAAAATTATTGCCTTTTTGTCTATGAGGAAGTAGCTAGGTGATCCAATAACTCTTGCAAAATTTGAAAATAGTGAAGAAGATCGTGAGTTTAGGAAATTTTGGAATATAGAGCATCCCAATGATCATGAAGATCAAGAAAATAATGATGGTAGGGAAGAACAAAGCTATGTCAATTTCAAACCTAGTTTAAGTGAGGCCACAAAAGAAGCATATACATTAGGAGTTGCCATAGCTGAAAAAATGGGTTATGAAGGTGGTCCTTTAGGATCCCAAGGACAAGGCCCTTGGATGGTAAAAAATATAGAGCATAGACAACCAATTGATAAATTTGGACCTAGAGCTGAAAAAGTAGACCAAGGGAATACAAGTACAACCAAAACAATTCAATTTATTAGAGCTTTAAATCCTAGTCATCATGTTTAGATACAATCACAACTAGGACATGCCCATGGTGGAGAGCCTAGTGCAATTGGCACTGCCATTGGTGGTGATGGTATGGGTAGTAGTACTAATAGTAGTCAAAATGTTTTACAACAAAAAATTACACACAATAGGACAACAATACAACATACCACACAAACACCAAGTAATCAAGGCATACATAAGAGGCAAAGGATTTTGACAAGTCCAAGTCACACTACCATTTCCACCACAAAGGAGTTATTTCTAGGTGCTCCCCCACTACCAATTAGTGTGGTTGCAACAACATTAGCAAGTGCAAGTACTCCTATTCCTTCACCATTCAAGCATTCCATTGTTCTTGCATCTGCAGGTTTTGATTAAAATGGAGAGTTTAAAAAGAAACCAGAATTGTATGAAAAACAAAAGAAGCAACTGATGGAGAGTGTGTCTGCTATAAATTCAAAGCCTACAACAACCATGGTATTACCCACATTTGACACAAATAAATAAATCATGGAGTACACAATTTTTGTTCACATAGTTCAAAATAAACTAGCAAGTTAGATGGATCGATTTGAATTTTAAGTGAGCAATTTACAATTGGATTTTTTCTGGACTCAAAAATACTAACAAAATTAATGTATCAAAGAAGAATAATGAATTGGTGTACACATCATTTCTAAAGAAAGATAGAGAGAAAAAAATGTTTCAGAATCAAATAGAAAAGTTACAGATAGACCTAGCAAATGAGAAAGCAAAGAGGAAAGTAGCAGATGACAAGAACAATGAATTAGAAAAAATAACAAAAAATCTTCCTATACATCAACAAGCAAAGAGGATAAACAAAATGAGAGAGAAGTGAATGAGCTGAAGCAAAGGTTATATGAGAGCAACAAGAAATATGATGAGGAAAAATCCACTTAAAAAAAATTAAGACAAAGCATTGAGAAAGGAAATGCATAGTGGGAACAAAAATTGGAGAAAGAGAGAAAAATAAATGAAAGATTGGAGGTAGAGTTGATGGAAGCAAAAAATGAAATTAACTATTGTCAAAATAAGTTATCTACATTTTGTAGAGAAACAATGAGGCATATGAAACAAAAGATCCGGGATGAAATAATGCAGAGGATTGATCATTTGTGTGACATGTTTCAATTGATTGATGCTATCAGACTACATTATAAAAATCTCAACAAATATTTAGTGGACAACAAAAATGTGTTGGCATTAGAGAAATCTGCAAATCAACATCAACAAATAGTCTACAAAGCCAGTGAAAATGATTTAAAATCAAAAGGGAGTAATAATCGGCTTGCTACCTCAATGATGTTGTCATCTATCATTCAAAAGTGTTTGAGAATGCGTGAAACAAAGGAATATGTGCATCTAGCTGCAAAGAAGATGAAGAAGTTGGATGAAAAGGTAAGGAAATTAACAAAGCTTGGTTACTAGAGGTTTTTGACACAAATGAGAAATTTATTGGAAATGATGATTTTAGAAAGAAGATGGAGGGTGCAAGGAAGATTGATTTGGACTAGTTTCCTCAGAACCCAGATGTGGTGTATTTGGATTCCATCAAACCACTAATAACCTTGAATGCAAAATTGACAGAAGAATTCAAGGAAGGTTCCAATTTAAATCATGAATTGTTAACAAATCTTCAAGTCAAACAACATCAGTTAGAACAAATGAGAATTCCACCACCTGAACAGTCGAAATTACAAGAAAAGGTGATACAGTGATTTGATATTTGATAATATGAGTTTCCAAGTTCCAACTCAGCTTTGTGCAGTGTTGTCTTTGAGAAATATTTTGCATTACCAATGCCTCTATGTATTTATTCATGTGAAAATCAATAAAAAAACTCAAATCTAGTAATGTGTTGATGTTGAATTATCTATATTATTTATTTTATCATTTAAAGAAAAAAATTGGTTTCAATTACCAGATACACATTAAATGATTATTGATGTTCATTGTTGTATATGCTACTATTTTTAATATGTTATTAAGCATTGAGTTGAGTTATGAATCACTAGTGGAACCCTCAAACGTCTTGTTCCACTGATCTAATATGCCTTACTTTGGTGGCTTTTGGTTTGAATTACAAAGATAGGGTTTAGGGTTTTATGTTAGGGGTGGGTTTTCACTTAGCATATTTTCCCCTTATCTAAACCCTTGTCTTTTGGTCTAATCCTCCATTGACCTGTTATGGCCGATTCCAAGTCATCTCAATTATATCTTATGCCTTTGGGTTCATTCTATTACTGACCCCTTGTGGTTAGAGTTCCCCGTTTACCCATTACACATTATTCCTTCATTACTTTGGTATGGGGATTCAATTATTTTATAAGGTTGATAATTCAACCTTGTTTGGCCTCTACATCCTTTGCATAAAATGTTTTTAAGTTATTAAGCCCTAGTCCTACGTTCTTCCTAGGCGATCCCTCTTTTAAAACATACTCTATGCACGTGCATATTTTTTCCACTTAAGTTCTTGTATCTCTCATTGCCAAAATACTTCAACCCATGGGGTTCATTGCCATGATGAGTGATTAGCCTTTATTTATCTTGTATCGCATATCACATAAGGTGTTTGGTCTCCATATCTCATTTTTGCAATGAGTGATATGCTTGTTTCCTTTCATATCGCTGACCGCTGAAGATCTTTCATTCTTTGGTTCCACTTCAGCAAAGAGTGATGAACACGAGTTTCTCATTTATATCGTGCCATCGTAGAAAAGTTTTTATTTTTATTTAAATTATTGTGATGAGCGATATGAAGGTAAGGTACAGTGGGCTGTGATCTTTCCACATGTCCACATCTGGTGCCATCACTTGTTTCACTCATCGTTAAAAGCATTCTCATTTCCAAATCAACTACGATGATAAGCGATGGACTAAGGCTATATCTTTGTATCACTGGGTTTCTCTCTTCACTGAAGTGAAAATATTTCTTTGTAACACTTTGACGACAAGCAATGGATAATATAATGAGGAATATTCCTTCCATCAGAGGTGTTGTCGCTCATCGCCAAAGTATGGACTTAACTTCAAAGCATTACTACGATGAGTGATGGGGTTCTAAAGGGTTAATGAACATGTGGGTGGCTATGTGGAAAATCCCTAGGGTATCATCGCTCTTTTAAAAAACACTTGGGAAAGCATAAAGCGATATTTGAGGAGAACCGTAGATCATGTTTTAAATAAAGAAGATCAACTAGTGGAGTTTAAACTGGCACAACTACTTGTCAGTTTGCTTGCATGAGTTATCTATTAGACATTAATGGAGAAGATGCTCCAATTCTAAGTCATAAAGAGGGTTTTTTATAACTTTTCTTTCATAATTGCAATCCTCGAGAGCTACAGAACTAGTTAAGTGAAGAGAAGAAGAAGGTGGAGCTCTAAGAAAAGAAAATTTTGAAGAACAAGCTACTATTTTTCTTGGGTAAGTTGAATTCCACACCTCTGTGAGTAATTTGTAGCACTGGGTAATTGAGAAAGTGAGTAGATAGCTAGGGTTTGCTATTTAGGGTTATTTCTATCTAGTTAGTAAGGGAATTGCAATCATTATACATAGGGTTTGGGGGTAAAGGAGTGAAGTTTATTTGAAACTGAGTACGAACCCTATTAATTCAAAGAATAGAATTGCAATTCATAGTTATCTTGGAACCCTAGTTTTATTGAGTTGTAAAAATGAGTGAGCCCAGTGAATCCTCTGCCAAACCAGAGAGGAAACCTACCCAAAAAAGGGTCAAGAGACCTAAGCCTCAAGATGATAAGACTAAACCTAAAACACCTGAAAAACCTACAAAGAAGAGAGTTGCTAAGATGGATTACCCTTGTTTCATGGAGGAGGCCCCTAAGGACCCAACTATAGAGGTGAAGATAGTTGGGAAGAGAAAGACCGGTGAGGTCACATTAACAACTCATTTTTAAGATTTAGTTTCTAGAATTGGTGATGTGGCATTTCCACAAAGCAGTTGGGATTTATTCATGTATTGTTTCAAGAGAAGGATTGCTAGTCACCCCACTTGTCATTTGTGGACTTGTAACATTGGAAAATTGGTGTGCCCTAACATGTTTGTGGAGGTGGACTTGATGCTTGAATTGGCCAGGTGGTATGATCCAAATGAAAGGACAACCAAAAGGTTTCCATATTTTCTTCCTATGTTAGAAATTTTAGGGAGTTAAATAGTGGAAATTTTTAACTTTAATCCATATGCTTTTGAATCCATTAAGTTTCATGCACTATATAATGAATATGAGCAAAATAGGTTTGGATATAGAAATATTTTTTTTCCAAGGCACAAGAGACGTGACTTGAAGAAGAATGGTGTACCTTTCATTCCTCCGGAGTTAGAACCATTTTATTTTGAGGACTATTTCAAAAATATAGACTATGCATTGTGTCAGGTCTTGCACAAGAATTTTGACATAAAAATGGATGTTGCTTTGATAGTTTTAGCAATTGATATTTATAATAAGTATCAAAATAGGGTTTGGGATTATGCTTCCTATATTGTTGAACACTTGCATGAGGATTTGATTAATTTGAAAGATGCAACCCCTCAATTGTCATGCAAACACTATTCTTTGTTGATGCATATGTTGTTGTGGAAAGGAAGAAAGGTGTTTATAAAATTCATGAAATTGAGAGAAAGGGATAACATGGATAATGAGTTGCTTGTGCAAATGTGGACCCATATCTGGGATGTGCACTATCTTGAATCTGAGTATGCTATATTTTTCAATGTTTTCAAGTTTTTGGTGTTGGATCAGTTGGGCCTAAATCCCATTTATAGAATCTCAAAAGGTGTGAAATAAATGTTGAGGCCTTTGGAGTATGAGGAGGGCATTGCACAACAATTAAATTGGGGGGATTGGTACCTCCGTTCTAACTGTATTGCAATTAGAATTTATGGATCCTCGGTTCCACCCCACAAGCTACCAATATATATGTCAGGCCGACAAGCCTTCATGGAGATAATGTGGTAGCTTGATACCATGGATATGACACATTTTAGAAAATCAAGGAAGGAATCCCTGGTAAACCCTAATTGTGGTTTTTCCTATTTCACTTGCAGTTCAAAGGAAGGAATTTAGAGGTTTGTCTCTCTATTAAACAATCTTATAATGAAACAAGATATTATAAGGCTTTGTGACCCTGAAGGGGTTATTACTTCTTAGAGAAGATTCAAAGGATTGTCACTGAGACATCATCAATTCCTCTATCAAGAGGATGTGATAAAAAAATGTCTTCTGATGAGGAAGTTGCAAAACGAAAAAGTACATGGAAGAAAATTTGTGTAATTGAGGAGATGTTAAAATAAAATCCTTTCTATGCTAGTCCTTACTCCGAGGTACATGAAACATTTGTGCAAGAAAAATTGATGCTTGGAGATTTTGAAGACAAAATTTTCTTTGAAAAGGTTAAGCAAGCTGAAATAAGGGCCAAGGTGGCCAAACAAAATCATGATGTACAAATAAGGAGCTAGCCGACTCAATCTTCTACTCAAGGAATTGAAGTGAAAGCTAAGGAAATAGGAAAACATCTTGCAGTCACCCCATTGGTGACTTATTCTGAAACAAAAGAAGGAGGTGAAGGATATACACCTAAATGATCTGCAAAATAAATCCCAACAGAGGAGGAAGTGGATCAAAGATTCCCATCTCTTGTTAAAGAAGATTCTTTGAATATTGACGTTCCTCCTAGAATAGAATTGTAAAATGGGAGTATAATGAATCTAAGGATGATGATGTCAGGATAAAGGATTGTGATAGTTTCATGTGTGATGATGATTTTGTTCAAATAAAATAATTCAGTGAATTTTTTATCCATGTGAAAGGATTTGATATAAAAAAGAGAATAGAAGAGGCAAAAGGAAAGGTTGACCCTTCTTTGAAAGATGAAGTTGAGAAGGAGAAGGAAGGAAAAATAATGCAGGAAAATGGTACCATGTCACCATAGGATGCAAGATCCCTAGTCAAAGGAAGTTGGATTCTACTATTGCCTGGATGAGAACTATCATCAACCATTGCATTAGATACAATCAAGAAAGATCCAGATGCCTCCATCTCTAAGGAGATTTTTGATAACAAAGTTTTTGGCTCAACCTTTAGTCCTAAGTTACATACACTTTCTATTTGGTCTATGGCACCAAATATTGGGAAGCCTGAAGTGATAAAGTCTATGGCAAAAGAGATTTGATCTTTGGTTTTTAAAAGGGCTACTAAAATGACAACTACTACAGTTGCATAGTTGACAATTTATGATGCCATGTTGAGTGTAGACACAACCCAGATCATAGAAGCTAATTATAAAAAAATGTTGGATAAGTACAATAAACTAATGGATGAGTAAAACAAGGTACTTTCCACTGCTGCCAGTACATCTAGGGGTTTTCCCTCTCCAACAAGTTCTACTTCAGTTTTGTCATCACAAGACAAATAAAATTTTCCACTAAGAATTCAAAGTGAAATAGGAAATGCAGACTGAGAAAGAAAACAAAAAGAGATCCAAGGAGGAGACGGTTAGGGTAGCTAATGAGATTTTTGATGATGTGTTGAAGCATAGAGTGACAAAGTTGGTGAATAAAGCTGGCACTATGTGGGGTGTTTACAAGAACATCCATGAGGCGAATATAAAATATTTTCTGGTTCAAAAAGCATTCCAAACTGAGTGGAATAAGTGGAGTGCCAGGGAATGAAAATTGAAAGAAATGATGCCTCAGATGTAGGAAGACCCTAAAGCTCCCACCAACATTCTTGATTTATTGAAGGCCATTGATTTAGTAAATGAAATCACTTTTCATGGAAAGCTAGGAATGCAACTCAAGAATAAATTGAGAATGTTTAGAGAAATTGAAGGGAATGCTATGCCCAAGATATTAAATGATAAAGGTGAAGCAAAGGAGTTTTCAAAATGAAGGGAAGTTTTGGGAGATCTGCTTCCTCATTCTAAGATGATGTTGAGTGTTGTTGATTATTCTATGTTGAATCCTAACATAGATAATATGATAGGAATAAAGATGAGGATGGACATGTTTGTCAAAGAGGCCAGGGTGCTAATTGATGCAAGTTACAACCAACATAACACAAAAGTACAAAATTTGTTGGATATGCAATGGACAGTTGAGGAGGATTACAACAAATGGCTTGAAAAATTTATAGATTAAGCCTATGTTGAAGTATTGTAAAATGTTGTATCCTCTCAATAATGAAAATTGATGATAAGTGTGGTAATGTGGATTGGGAAATACAATTTTGGGTCTTAAGTTTGCAAATATGGTGAGTAACAGATGGGAGAAATACAATGCATAGCTTGAAAATAGTATAGATTAGGCTTTTTCTAAAGTATGGATAAAATATTGTTTTATCCCCAGTTTAAATTTGGTGACAAGGATGAAGATGTGGAAGGTATTTTTTCTCTTTTTCTTTTCTACAATTTATGTTTTTCTCTCTTTTATTTTTAGTGTACGTGGATACAATTTTGGAACAGGTGGATATTGCTACATCAGCTTGAAGATGCCTTTTGGAAGGTGAAATATGATCTCCATCGACAAATGAAAATGGTTTTTGTCTCATGTAACATTTCCCTCCATTTTGAAATGCAAATATAATTAAAAAGGGAATGTATTTTGTATCGGTCCAATTGAGGAGGGACATGTGTACTTTTTGGCCCAAATCTTGTTTTGCTCCTTCATTTCTATAAGAAGGAATTCAAGGCCAGAAGTATGGGTTCGTTGTTTTGTATTAATCACAGAGAATTTTGTAAAGGGAAAATAGATAACATTTTAGAGTTTTGTCTTATATTTTGAGTCAATTAGTCTGCATATGTAATTTTGATAACAATACTAGAAATTGAATACAAAATGGTTCAAATTCAAAACCATCTCTCCTATGTACTTGTTTCATGAATTATGAATAATATGATCAAGGCTTATCTTATTTTTCTTCATTGATTTCCAATGAATGTGTAGTTTTTTTCTTGCTTTTAATTCAAAGAAGTAATGAAAGTGCTTGAATGAGGCTATAGATTCATGTGAATTGAGTACTAGGATATTAGTTATAAGTTATGGTTGAGATTATAATGAATGTGATACTGTAATGCACTATTATCAAAGCTTAATGATGCTATGTGTTAAATTTTTGTCAAATTGTATAGGTTTTGAGATTGTTTCCATTCCTAGGTTAAGGCACTAATCTAAGTGAGTGTTCATGATACATTTTGTTGATCAATGCATAAGATATGACTTAAGAGATAGGGAATGGGTAAAACCTAGTCAACTTTAAATTAGAATGTAGGTAAAAGGAAAAGACACCTAGGGGTTTTGAGAGGGTTTAGAACACACATAAACCCTATAACATAAGAATGAATAGAATCCTAAGCCTTATGAAACATTCCAAATCAATAGAACACCCGAATAAAAAAGACAACCAAATTTAAGACCCTTTGGGATGCCTAATGTAAGCTATTTGATAGCACATATAGGAAATGTTGTAATTTTTCTCTGTAATAACAAAAGATGACTCAAATACTTAAGTGCATTTCTTTAATTTCGAATATAATATCGACCTATCTTGCTCTCGAGTATTGTATTCGCTATCTTTTGACTCAAAGTAGTGAACATTTATTTATAAGTTGTCATATCACATCATGTGTATATGTTATGCATGTTGAACTGTTAGCTTCTGTTCAAGGAATGAATTAATATTCCTTTCAGTTATTTATCAAAGATTGTGTGAATGATAATGCAATAGGAATTTATAAGTAGTGTGATAAGTGTTGTTCTTTAAAAATGATGCAGAATCGCATATCAAATTCAATACCATCAAATATAATATAAAATATAAAATATCATAATTTCATGGAATGCAATATAAAATGTCATCAACTAAAATTTGGAATATGATTCATGAAGTGAAATATAAAATAAAATATCATGAAGTGCAATGATTCATAATTTCATGGAATACAATATTGTGCCATAGAAAAATGGCCCCTTGTCATTTTCATGGCCTTTTAGGTCATGTTTCATGTGTTGGAATTATGTTGCTCTAATTTTATGTTGTAACATGGCTTGAACATGCTGATTTAGGTACTAAAATTCAAAGAACGACGTATTGTGAAGGTGTTGTGAAGTGTTGTAAGACATTTCTACATTCTTCTAGACTCTATTTAATGCAATTTACCTAAAAACTACCATTTTAGTCATCAACAAGTCCTATTTTGAAGTGTTGTAAAGTCTTGTAACAAGCTTTCACACTTTTCTAGGCATATTTTCACTATTTACACCCTTCTCATGCTCTATTTGGTCTCTTTATGCCCTCATAAGTTGTAATTAATTGTATTTTTGAATTTTATCCCAACAAATAACATTAAATACAACATTTTTGCTGACACGTGTTTTTAATTCCTAGGTGGGACCCATTTGCCATGGGTGGCAAATGAGTCCCCCTTGGCCCCAAATTCAAAATATTTTAAATTTCCTTTCGGGATTTTATTCAAAAAAACTTGATGTTGGCTTGTGATGAGGTATTAATGGATACTAAGGCACAATAATTGTATAAATAAGTGATTTTCACCTCATTTTACATCTCCTACAATTTTCCAACATTCACATATCATATTCAAGCATTCAAGCATTTTACATCAACAATTCAAGCACTATTCAAGCACTTTGAAGCAACCATTGACATTACTTCAGACTTGCATCATCAAGGGTTAGGTAAGTTGATAACACTTGCATGTTATTAGTTTATCTTTCTCTTTCATTTCATTATCTTTTCAAGGGTTTAATTACCAAAAGTGGGGTTTGACCAAGGAAAACCCCTATTCACTAACCCTCAATCATTTTTCCCCTATTGCATGTTTGTTTGTAGCCCTTTGTGTGCATATTTGATAGGTTATTATGTGTTGGAGATTGATTTCCAAGTCAACTAGGTGCTTCAAGTCAACTTAAGTCAATTTCAAGCTTGGAGAGAGTTATTTGTTTGTTTTCTGGAGAACTAACTTCGGCAATTTGACAAACAGACATTTCCAAATTTGGTGTTGCAGAGTTGTCTCCTGATTTTTCAAAAAATTGGGAGAGGACTGATTCGCCACCTGTGGTGAATGAGTCCCACCTTAGGACTGAAAATCTGAATTTTTTCAGATTCTGGATCTCGACAGACATAAACCAACTCCCGACACTTTTCCACCAGGAGGACTGATTCGCCACCCTGGGCAAATGAGTCCCACTGTGAAAAATTAGTGATCTCATCCAGCATCCAAGACATTCCAGGATCATCATAATTTTCCCAGGTGCACTTTGATTTGACCCATCTCTTTCTGTTCTGCACATTTCATTCATTTTCTTCATTATTTGCATATCACACTGTGTTTTCAAACAATGCATGAATCTCACTTTTTCATTCATTTTTGGTCATTCAGATTAGTCAATTGCATTTAGTTAAGTTCATTTACGTTAAAAAAAATTGCATACATTTTGATTTGAGTGAATCATTAGCATTTTTGGCCTATCTCTCTCCTTTTAGGTGAAAAACCCTAGAAGTGCAAGAGTAGTCTATAGGGTCCCAAAAATCTATGTTTCAAATATCATCAACTATAGTTTGGAAAATGATTCATGAAGTGTAGTATAAATACCTAAAAGCTGCTAATTCACTTCCATTTACGAAATGGAGTTAGGGTCTTTAAATTGACATTCAACTTGAGATAATGTAAAAGATTTGTCTTGATTCTGAGTTTGGTATTCATTTTCTTCAGCCTGCATCTCAAATTCAACATTCATTGTGTCATTGTCATTTGTCTCACTTCCATTGCTAGTACCACCAATACTAGAGTTTGGAATTGGAGTCTTGTACAACCCTCTTCTTTCACATATGCACCTCCAGATTGTGAGTGCCCTTTCAAAAGGAATTTTTTTGACATTATACGAAGTTCCTTTCATCCTCAAGAAAATTTTCAAATTCTTGTCTAGTTTGTTTTTTAACTTTGATTTCAAAAATTCCAATGAATTAAAAACTCTCTCATCCTCCACCAACCCCAATATCATTGTTTGACATAAATCAACAAGTTTGAAATATTCTAATATTGAACCATGCAATATTTCACTCTGACCTAAGCCTTTGTTATTGATCCTGGTGCAAAGGACTTCTCCATGTCCATGGACTCAAATTGGTAAATCATACCTCTTGAAGAATTCTTACATTGTTGTCTAAGCTTATCTGCATTTAGAATTCCTTCTATTGTATGTTCATTGTATGTTACACTTTTTGAATAGTGATTGATCAAGATATTTAATTTATCATGAAAATAGGTTGTGTTATCTCGGTGACCATGCACCCAAAATTGAGGCATTGATATTCTTAAAGAACTCGTTGCGCTAGTCCATGCAGAGAGATCCATCTGGTATCAACATCCTTGAGAAGCTTGTTTCCTGCTATTATTCCCTCAAAAAAAAATGAAATTCCATGAAATGTTTTGGACTTTGGCAGAAGTATGCGTAGGGATTGTGGACTAGGTTTTCAACTTTTGATACTATAGGAAACTTGCTTAAAATTTTGAATGCTAAATTCATTATGTGGGTCATGGAGTGATTGCCAAACATGTATGGTACACACATAGTTTGTAACTTTGTGCAAAAATTGCTCCTTTGGCCTTGCATCACTACAACTCCATCAGATCCTACACACACCAATTTTTTGGCAATTGTCAACTCATCCATACTTGTAATTTCATTCAAAAATTTCTTGACTAGTTCAAATAGCCTCATTTTATGAACACAAAGAAGATGAGCTTGGTGGAAATTTTTTAGAGTATACACATGCATAAAAACCCAAGAAGTATTATCTACCACAATAACTTCATCTAAAGATAATGCAATGAAGTTTGACTCTTTTACTTTCTCCTTTAACTCTTGCTTTTCCACTAAAGTAAGACAATTTTCTCATTCACATCCACCGTTTACTGACCAATGTGAACTAGGAAAGTGAGGAACACCCAAAAAATATAATAAATTAAAATATTCTAGGTAGTCTATCATAGGATGCCCTCTAGACAAAATATGAAAAATAACTCATCTGAATAGTTTTTGACAGATGTACTCCTTCCATTTCTTTTCCAAATTGAGCCTCAATTATACCTCGACATGCAGCAAGCTTCGACATTATTTTCTTATGCTCTTCATATTCCGCAACATACTTAACATGAAGAAATTTTTCCTTTGATTTCCATTATACGACTAATTGTTCCTTTCTGTCTATGATTTATTTTTCATAAACTTTACCGATATACTTTTCTATAGTGTCAAGCTTTAGCTACAACTTCTTATCTCTTTTACATTTCCAACTATAAATCGTACACATGCATTCTATTGTAGTTTCATGTTTGTTTTCTTTCTCCACTAGTACAATGAATGGGTACTTTGACAACCAACCAAGCTAAAAATTCCTTTTCATTTCCCACTTGTGCCCCACTTTCGATTTTCCTTTTATTTTCTTTCTACCAACATCATCCATATCCAAGTTGATTATCTCATTTTGGCTAACCAGGGTATCCATTGGAACATCTTCTGTGGTATTGTCAACCTCATTTGACTCATTTAATTCAATGACAATCTCACCTTGACCTTCCGGTGGCGATGAGGTATTGTGAATTCCTTCTTCATTAATATTTGGTGGAAGAGTTCAAGATGTAGCTCCATCTTGATCTAATGGATCAGAAGCATTTCCAATTCAAAAGTAAGAATGTATGGTAACTCTATGTTTTGGGCATTTTGATGGCCTCCCAATCCCTTCACCACCCTGAGGAGTCTTACCCTTGTTGCACTTGCTGCTCGACATATTGATCTCTCACTTCGAATAAAAGATAAAAAAATGTGTTCTTGTTTAAGAAGGATAGAGAATATAGATCCCATTCCCTACTCAATATCATCTTTAAGATTGAAGCAAGAATGGAAAAGAGATAAAGAAATCTTATAAAACTATGAATAAATGGTCACTCACCTTTAAGTTTAGGTTTTCACTGACTTGGTATTCGTTAATGCAAGAATTCCTGTGTTGTAAGTTTGTAACTTGCCTATGATCAACTTCAAGGTTCCAAGTCCAACTTCCGAATTGAGAGCTCACAATTTCAGAACTGAACAAAATATGTAAGAATAAATGATATATTTTTTTGTATTTATATCAATCCATATTTGGTGAATTATGTGAGATTTTTAAATGGTATATTAAAAATTTGACAAATCCTACATGATTATACATTGATACATTGTGATTTTTAAGGTGATTATGGCCCTACGATTAGCATGGAGGTGTCACAACAATTGGAAAAATATATCCTCAAATGTAATTATTTTTTAATGTTATTGGTGAAATGGATCCTCATAAGCAACTATTTATAAATTTTAATTGGAAAAATGGGTCCTCGCAAGCAACTATTTGTAAATTTTAATTGGCAAAATGGGTCCTGATACACAGTGTTGTTTTAATGGTATTGGTGAATATGTAGGTGTTTTATTACATGCTTCTGGGATTCCAAGTGAAAATATTAATCAGTCCATTTGAAACACGTAGTTTGTTAAGGTGAATTTATTACTTAAATATGCCTCAAAAAAATTGATGGCGAATGGACATGCATTGGACTGATAATTCATAAAATCTGGGCGATTTGGCCACCCTATTGGGTGCGATTAATTCACCAATTTCAACTTGGCCGATATCTAAAATTCACCAATTGGTGAAGATTCACCACTAAGGTTTTCCTTGCCTCCTAACCCTCCATGTCTTGCAATTGATCAAACTCCCTTACAAGAAAAGATAAATGCAAACTTAAATATCCTTCAAGAAGATATCAATTTGATAAAAAATGAGCCTAGCATTCCCCCCATCTAGCACGATTTTCATCTTAGATGCAAAATATTGTTGACTATGTTTGATCTATCAATGTGGATCTAGATAGTTTTCATTGACGGGGAGAAGAGAGGAGACAATTTTATAAAAATGGACTATCTTATAAAGAGATCTAGGACCTACATATTAGCAAACAAACCATTTCCCAAGATTTCATTAACCCCTATACAAACCAACCAATTCCACCCAATAAAAAATGAATTTCAATTCAATGTTGTAGGCACCCACAAATAGCTACACAAATGGTGGATAGTATTTGATACTCCATCACATGCCAATTGTGAGGTGCCCCTCTATTTTTTGATAATTTATGGGCTAAGTTTGACTTGGTTAAAAAACACAATTATTTTGGTATAAGGTCTTATAGAACCCCTAAAAATGCTTCGTGCTCTATCCAAAAATCATGCAAAATTTGGTTAATCCCATGTCTCTAGGCTTAGGGTTTCACTTGTTATCATTGTTTTAGGGTTTGTGTTGTTAAAAACCTTCTTAAAAAACCTTATGTCTATCACCCTTTGCAATGTTATATTCTATCATTGAACTACTCCGCCCATCCCCAGTCATGATAAAAACAACCAGAGTCATTAAAATTTGTCTTATTACTAGACCATATGGTTAGGATATCCTGATTATCTTCGCATGCCTAGGTCCTTGGACTATTTTATTTTATAAGGTTCAACTTTCGACCTTGTTTGTTCTTTGCATCCTTTGTTGAAAATGTTATTAAGTCTCTTGAAACCTTATCATGCATTGTCTTATGAGATCCCCTTTATTAAAAAATATTATTTGCACATGCAAATTTCACTCACTTAAGTGATCACTCATCGCTAAAGTTGTTTTGGTTAGTGGGTTCATTATGGTGATGAGTGATGTGCTTTAGGATCCTTCTTGTATTGCCTATCGCTAAAGTCTTTTGGTCCCTTAGTTTCATTACCGCATTGAGTGATGAAAATTATATTTTCTTTGTGTCGCAGCATTGCAAAAGTATTTTAATGCTTTTCTTAGTTTCTATAATCAGCAATGGGAATGAATTGAACAGAGTGATGTGGTATGGCCACGTGTCTGAATTGGGTGTTTTTGTTGGGTTTTCCATCATCGAAAGCACTCTCAACTCCAAGTTTGTTACAACGATGTGCAACAACCTATGGAAATATTATGGCATCACTGGAAAATCCTCTTCGCTGAAATACCAATGCAATATTGTCACCTTTCTGTGACAAGTGAGAAAGGATATACCAAAGAATATTCCTTTCAATGGGGTGTTGTTGCTCATCATCGAAGTTTGGAGATGGCTTAAGGGAATTACTATGATAAGCAACATAGTGTAAAAGATATGATGAATATGTGGATGATTACGTGGTAGCTTTCCAAAGTGCCATTGTTGTTTCCAAGTATGGATGAAAAGGAAATTGGCGATGCTTGAGGAGCATCATTGATTATGTTTTAAATAAAAAATGATCGACAAAAAAGATTCAGAGTTGAGTGGCTAGTTGTTAGCTTGCTCATGCGAGCCTTCTTTGATCATTAATGGCTACACGCTCTAGTTGCTATACTTAATGAGGATTATTTGTTGTTTTATTTCACCATTTGCATCCATTAAGGGTTGAGGAATTGGTTTGGAGCTAGAGAAGAAGCATGTGGGTTTCAAGAAAGCAATTGCAGAGATATTGAGGTAGTTTTCCTGGGTAAGTGGTTATGCATACCTACTTTGTTTTAGTTGTGCATAAGTTATCCCATGAGCTCTAAATTGCTAGGGTGGTGAGGGTTTAATTGCCTGTAATTGCTACCTAGGTTGGTTAGCATTGTGTGGGTTTGAGGGTTGTTTTCTACAAATTCAATTTAAGAGCATAAAATGGCAAGTTTTTCTACAAGTGAAGCTTTACTAGTTCTTTTTCTATGTCCTGTAAGAATGAGTAAGCCTACAAGGTCTATCCAACCAGTCAGGAGGTCTAGGAGGATTAGTATGCTTGAACGTTAGGATGATGAACTTGAAATTGAACAATGCACACTAGGAGCTCCTACAAAGCCAAAAGAGAAGGGAAGAACCTGCAAGAAGTCTAAGAAGGGTGGTTTAAAGAGTAATTACAACCTAAGGAGTAGGGTTGTTGTTCATGACCAAGGTGAGTCTGGTGAGAAATTGGTTAAGTCTTCCATGGATGACTCAACTAGTCCTTTGAGTGATGAAGCAAATGTTGACCTAGAGTATGGACGATACCTTCTCACTCTAGTTGCACGAGAGGATTTTGATGATGGAGGGGTAGTATCTTCACTAGTTTCAGCAATAACATGAAGGGGACGTGCCTACTCTAATTTTCAAGAATTAGAGTAGCACCCTAGTTCTATTTTTGTTTTTTATGACACTGTTGCCCCAATGGTGGGTTCATCTTCTTCAACGAGCGTACAAGTTTTTTTTCTGGGGTGCTAACATGGAAAAATTCATTGATTGACATGGATGAGAGATTTTGGTGTTGTTGCAATGATGAATGTTCCTTTTGGAAGGTTGGATGGTCTTCTTTAATGAACAATATAGGTTTTTGTCTTTTTGTGTTTTTCCCCCACTTATGGAAGTGCAAATATAACTATCTGGGGGATATCTGAAATTTAGTGTCAAATGTAAATGTGATTGAAATGGTAATTTTTCCTAAAGCTTGTTGCTCCCATATTTCTATAAATGGGATTTCAGGGCCAATTACGAGTGTTCGAATTTTGGGTCTCAAGTGGTCTAGTTTGGAAAACTGGGCTCATGAAAGAGAAATTTATAAATTCATACATAGATGAATAGATTAGTATGAATTCTAGGGTATAAACTGATTTTTAATGAACTTAATTAGTTTTACAATAGGAATAGTATATGAATGAAAATGCAAGTTCGAAAGCACATTCTCTCCTATGTATTTTTCCTTCCAAATTATAAATGAAATGATTAAGGATACTTTTTTTTATCTTCAATCGTTTTGGTTGAATGAGTGATTTTTTTTTTGCTTTAGTTCAAGGAATTGATTAAATTCTTAAATAAGATCACAGGTTTGTGAGGGAAGATTCTAGGATTGCTAAGTATTTTTGTTTTCGATAGAGCGAGTTGAATATTGTAATGCAATATGTCAATAGTCCCCAAATGCAGAGTCAAAATTGCTAATGTATTATAGATTATTATAAATGTGACTCCATTACCCAAAGAAAAGGCACTAGTCTGTTTGTTTGGTTATCTTGAATGTGAATGAGTCAGCCTTGCACTGGACCAAGAGCATAAAATGAGAATGAAAATCATTTAAACACCTTCAGTTGCAATGTATCAGTAAGAAATATCACTTATTCCTTGATTTAGATAGCAATTCACTTAAGGATCAACCAAATCCTTGAGGGACTTTATCTACTTGTAGCTGATAGGAATACATCTATTTGTTCTATTGTTCAGGATAAAATAAAGGGAATATTATTTGAACATTATTAGGGTTACCCTCCTGGGTTTCACAGAGCCCGAAGAGTAGAAGTAAGTGCCTAGCAATCCTTACTTGTTTGTTAGCCAATCCTTACCTTTTCTTATCATTGAATTGTGGAAAATTCATAGGAATTTGGTCAAATTAAGTTTGGTTGTAAAAAAATAACCAAAAAATTAGCGACTCTATTAGGGAATGCACTTAGAGATTTGGTTGCAAATCATAAGTATTAGTCAAATATTTTGCTACTGTAAATTCATCTTTCAATTTGGCTTTGATGTCAATGAGTCAATTCTTAGAAATGTTGTAAGAATTTGTTGTGTTTCCCTTGAAACTTATGAATTCCATTAAGATCTACCATAATCCCACAAATATTTACATAAGTTCTCACTAAATGTGGGTGGTGACTCCGAGATCTTTGCACCAGTTTGCATTATTTGAGAGAATCTAGTACATTAGTGTAGACATGTAAAATTGACTTAACACTTATCACAAATTTAGAATGTCTCAAAACAACTTGGAACGAGTCCGAATAAACTTAGAATGACTCTAAATCAACTGAGAATGACTCTATATCAGCCTAAAACTACTCTGAATCAACCTAGAACAACTCAGAACAACTCTAAATCAACTCAGAATGACTCTGAATTAGCCCAGAACAACTCGAAACTTCTCTGAATCAACTCAGAATGACTCTAAATCAACCTAGAACAACTTGAAATGACTCTAAATCAACTCAGAATGACTCTGAATCATCTTAGAACATCTCTGAAACATCTCGAAATCATCCCACGACATCTCATAACACATCAAATGACATTGAATGACATCCAAAACCCTATTTCCTCTATTAATTAAATAATACAACATTATTTAATTAATTCACTTCTTCATCATTCTCGATAAATTAAATAAATACCGTTTATTTAATAAAGTCTTGAAAACCCTAATTCTACTATTAATCGAATAATACAATGCTATTTGATTAATTCACATTTCATCATTTTTGACCAATTAAATAAATTACTATTTAATAAAGTCCTAATCTTATCTTATTTCATCCTGATTAGTCAAATAACACCAATTATTTGATTATGTCACTAATTCACCTTGTTCCTCAAAATTAGTTGAATTATTAAATTATAATAATTTAGTTATCATACTTTCCCTCCAAAATTTGAATAATTAAATCAAACTAAATCAAACTATTCAAATTATCAAAAATGAAAATCAAATCAAAATGAAATTAATTAATTAATTAGTATTCCTCACCCACTTTTTGATTGAGAAAATCATGGATTGCTAACCAAGCAATCTATTTTTCTAACTCAACCATCTAATTCCTAACTCAACCCTAACTGATCAATCAATTGCTAACTAAGCAATCAAAATCCTAACTAGCCAATCTATTCTTCAATCACCCTAATTGTGCAATCAACTTTGCACAATATCCTCATGTCTAAATTCTCTCAAGTCATTTTGACCGTTGATTTGGATATTCTCCAATGTGATCTTGACCGTTGGTTCAAAATTGCTTTTTCTATATAACAAGCCTTTCTCTTCACAAATATGGATCAGAATTTAAACTTACCCTATGCAACGAAGTGTTGTTGAGATCATCCTTGAGAGAGCTTCATTCCTTCCTTCGATCAATGAAGTATTCATCCACACTTTGCACATGAACATTGGAGGCTTCACTGTGATAAGAGCAATCCAACATCAAGTGAATACACTCTGCTATAGGAGGGTGAAACTATCTTTTGATTTCATTTCATTTGGTAATCAGTAGGTTCCTTATTATGTTTGCAATAGTATAGCTTAATCTCATATGTGTAGGAGTTTTAGATTTTAGGTTTGTGCATTTGACTGTAGATTAGATTCCTTTGTCAAATTGCATTCTTGTTCATCTTGAATTCAGATCTAACGTCCTTTTTCCCCCTCATACAATTAGAATGAAAGTTTGTTGAGAAAAGATGAGGTGGACCTAAGTTCACATAATGATGAACCCTGATGGGAAGCTAGAGAGGAAATCTCAAAAGACTCCAGTATTGTCTTGAGAGAGTCAAAGAATTTACTAAATCTAACCATCTGCTTCAAATATTGAGTATTTAAACATGAAAAGGGTTGTGTTGCAGAAAATATAAGGGATTCATGTGACACTGAAATTTTGGAGAAGAATCAAAGTGAAATCAACCTTTGAAAGGGACCTCATATTGTTGAAGTTTATTCCTCTATAGAAGGAGGTGGTGACTTTATTAAAAGAACATGATGAAATTGTAATGATAGCTTAAGATCTGTAAAGTTTTCCAGTCATAAGCATAATTCAAAGCAGTTGCAACATATCTAGGTATTTCCCTTATTTTGGTTTTCAAGAAGCGTAAATTCATTGTGAAAACCATACTGGATGATTTGGAGAAATTTTGGTTCCCTATTAAGTGAATTGAGCACTAATAAAGGGAACAATATTGGTAATTTCACATACTTCTAAGGTATAATTTGAAATATTTATATTGTGTTGAGGAAGTATGCTTGTTTTGAAATATTCCCATTAGAAGGCTCTAAGGCATAAATATATTTGAGTTATGCATTTTAAATTCATGATTAAATCAGGTTTAAGGAAGTGAATGATAAAATATGAAGTTGATTGATAGGGAGACTGGAGGAATCATTCACAGATTCCTGCACTAGGCCTTGTCTTAGACCTCCTCTGGTGTATTTGTTGCTCCACCTTAACCTATAGGAACTCTACCTTTTCTAGGTTCCCTTGGTTCTTCTGCCAACCACCCTATCTTGTCAAGTTTGCAACTACCAAGCCAATTCTTGATACAATGACTCCATTTTTCCTTAGCCTTTAATGCTTCCTAAAGACTAATCTTCCCACAACACCTAAAGAACTCTTGCAGGGCAGTGAAATGACCTAAAATGCCTCAAAACTATCTTCCAAGGGGTTTTAAAGGCTGACCAGGTCAACATACTGTCCTTCTTCCAAGCAAATCTTGGTACTTCGCCATGTTCTCTACTTTGGCCCTTAATTTGCCCTAAAGGCCAAATTAACCTCAACCTTCTCCAATTGTTCTTGCAGGGGTTTTAAGGTGTTTCAAAAGCTTTCAAATTACCACTCTAAGGTCCTTGTACAACCACAAACCTCCAACCTTCCATTGCTTCATTGAGGTTCCTTCCTAGGGTTTGAAAGGCTAGTAGCCTTGAGCCCCCAATTAGGTCACTGAACAGTGTTAAAATGATCTTTCCTCTTAAACCCACCAAAGAATCTAGCTTCTTGGCTTAGGAATTGTGTTTCCCCTACCCGCACCTTCAAGATTTCCAGGGTCTTGGCTCTGTTCAGGCCGTACTCTACCCTCATGCAAACACTGCCCAAAAACTAGGGTTTCTAACTACTCAGAACCAGTTTTAGGACTAGTGAAAAGTTCTCCTCCTAAATGGATTGCTGGGATCTCCTCCTGATCACCATAAGTTTCCAAGACCTTCCCCTAAATTCACAAGAAACAATCTCTCAAAGTTCTCTTTTCCCTTGCAAGATATGTCACTTTTTCTTCAAGACTGCCCCAACCGGGCCTGCTCTGGCTCGCCTAGGGTATCCATTTGCTAGCACCAAAAGAACTCACAAAAAACCTACCTACAGGAATATTTACAAGCATGGTGACTAGGCACTAACTCCAAAGGGCCGCACAGATTGTACGGAGGAAAAGTGCACTAGCACCACATTTCCAAAAATACAGTATATTCAAAACAAAAACAGGGAAACACTGAACAGTATACAAAAATATGCTTAGAACCTGTACAAGAAACTAATTAATGAATTAAAAATGCTTGAAAAGTGAGCTACACTACATTCCACAACTTCAAAGAAACAAAAACTAATCCATTGAACTCAAAACAAGCTACAAAACGCAGGAATTTCTACAAATAACGTTGTCTCTCTTCAATATTCAGATAGGTCACACAATATTATTGCTTCTAACCCTACCTCAGGGTCGATTCATGCCTTTAATAGGCTTCCAAAACCGTTGGGCTTCATGGGTTGGCCTTTAAGATGACCTAGAGCAAACATTAGAAAACACATTGTGTTTTCAAAACCTAGGCAATTTTTACAACCTAGCCAAAATGAAGAGATAAAACTACTTAACTCATGTAAAACTCCATCCAACTAATAAAAAAAAATCCATAGATCACCTATAATGGTCTACATGACCTTATGAACAACACAACAAAAATTTAGAGCTTCCCAAACAAAAACTTCAAATAACCTTGCACATTGTCAGGTGCTCCTGCACCATTCTCCCCCTCTCAGCCCAAACAGCTAAGGAGAGGAAGGAGTGACCAATGTCTGGTCAATTCCAAGTTTCTTGAACTGATCTTCCTGTATCCAAGTGGCTTCTGATTTTGGCTTGTTTTTCACTTGATAAGGTGCTCTATGTACACCTTATGTCGTGTAGCTTTCTACACTCTTGACTGCAAGATCTTCTCTACTTGAAGCTTATCTTGGTGAGGAAGAGTCACATTACTGATGTCCTTGAAGATTTCCTTGCTATTTTTATCCTCATCATTGACTGATCCCTTGTACTTGATTAAATCAGCAACATTGAAAACTGGAGAGATGCCCAAGTCTGATGGTAATTCCACCTTATATGCATTCTTGCCATATTTGGCTAACACCTTGCATGGACCCACTCGTTTCATCTATAACTTGGTTGCCATGCCCTTCTGCAATCTAGATTTGTTGAGGTGGACCATAACATAGTCCCCAACTGCAAATTGCACATCTTTCTTTGACAGATCAACTTTCTCCTTCAACTTTTGAGTTGTTGTTGTAACTATTTTCTTAACCTGCTCATGAATCTCCTTCATGGTATGAGTGAAGTCCTCTGCATGTCCACTCCTATTCTCCATAGATCCAAGGTCTCTAAGTTCACAAATGCCTCTTGGGTGCATTCCATACACAACCTCAAATGGAATTTTCCCTGTAGTTCTATTGACACTGTCATTATAGGCATATTCAGCTTGAGAAATCACCATATCCCATGTCTATCCATATTCTTTAGTTAAGAACCTTAAAAGATTACCTAACACTCTGTTAACCACCTCTGTTTGACCATCAGTATGAGGATGGTAAGCTGATCTAAATGAGATATTTGTACCCAATCTGCTCCATAGAATCTTCCAAAAGTGACTCATGAACTTCACATCTCGGTCAAAAACAATGCTTAGAGGTAATCCATGGATCCTTACAATCTCCCTGAAGAAAAGGTGTGCTATGTAGCTTGCATCATGAGTAGTTTTGCAAGGAATGAAGTGACTCATCTTGCTAAATCTGTCCACTACTACATAAACACTGTCAAAACCAATCTTGGTCTTAGGAATACCTACCACAAAATCCATGCTCACACACTCCCATGGTTTGTTAGGAATGGGCAGGGGTTGATACAAACCAGCATTGCTAGCTCCCCCCTTAGCTTTCATGCATACAACACACTGTTCCACATATTTTCTGACATCTCTTGCCAACTTAGGCCAGTAATAGAACCTTTGAACTAGCTCTAAAGTTTTATTAATACCAAAATGCCCACTAAGACTGCCATTATGCTTTTCTTGAATCAAATTTTCCCTCATTGATCCTCTTGGAACACATAACTGATTACCCTTAAATAACAGTCCATTTTGCAATGTATACTCAACATATTGGCTATGAAAATGATTCTCAAAATCAGAACATACCTTGTAAGCTTCTGAGAAGTCCTCATCTTCACCATAGAGGTCTTTGAAACTCTCTGATCCAATGCTCTTTAGCTGTATCTCCTGTACTGTCAACAACCTTCTGCTTAATGCATCTGCAACCTTATTCATTTGTCCCTTTTTGTGCTTGATAGTGAATGTGAAAGCTTGGATGTATTCCATCCATTTCAAATGTCTATTACTCAACTTCTCTTGGGTGTTGATGTAACTGAGTGCCTGGTTATCAGTGAAGACCACAAACTCTTTGGGTAATAGATAATGCCTCCACTTCCTAAGGGAATGCACTAAAGCATATAATTCTAGATCATAGGTGAAGTATTTTTTCTTGGCTTCATTGAGTTTTTCACTAAAGAACGCCATAGGCCTACCTTCTTGACTAAGTACTCCTCCTACTGCCACTCCACTTGCATCACACTCAACTGTGAACAACTTTTCAAAACTAGGCAATAATAAAATAGGTTGTGTTGCCACTTCTTGTTTCAGTTTTTCAAACCCTTTATCAGCCTCTTGAGTCCACTTAAACTTTGTTTTCAGACCACCTTTAATAGTATCTAGGACTGGTGCACATATACCACTAAAATTCCTTATGAATTTTCTATAGAATTGAGCTAAACCATGAAAAATCCTTACCTCTGTTGCTGTGGTTGATGTAGGCTAGTTTAGGATGGCTTCCACCTTGCTTGGATCCATCTTCAACGTTCCTTTGGATACTACAAAACCTAGATACACAAGCTCTTGCTTGAAGAACTCACACTTCTCAAGGTTGATTGCCAACTTCTCCTCTTGCAACCTCTTAAGAACCATCTCCACATGCTTCAAATGTTCTTCTGCTGTCTTACTGAAAATCAGTATGTCATCAAGGTATACTACCACAAAAATCCCTGTGAAATCCTTAGGCACTTCATTCATTAGTCTCATGAATATGCTAGGGGCATTTGAGAGGCCAAATGGCATCACTTTCCACTCATATAAGCCATCATTTGTCTTAAAAGTTGTCTTCCACTCATCACCATCCTTAATCCTGATCTGATGGTACCCACTCTTGAGATCCAACTTGGTGTAATACTATGCTCCTCCAAGGCAATCCATTAAATCTTCAATTCTAGGTATTGGGAATCTATATTTGATTGTAATCCTATTGATTGCTCTAGAATCAGTACAAAGTCTCCACTTACCTCCTTTCTTAGTTGCTAAGACCACCAGAACTGCACATGGGCTGATGCTCTTTTGAATCAGACCTTGATTCAACAATTCTTCCACTTGCCTAGCCACCTCTAGGTTCTCCTCAGGAGTGAGCTTGTATGCTGCTTTGTTAGGCAATGAGGCTCTAGGTATGAAGTCAATTTGATGACTTATTGCTCTCTTTGGTGGTAGAGTTGCAGGTGTACCATCACTGACTATACTCTTGTATTTATCAAGCAACCTTTGGACTGCTTCTGGTAAGACTATCCTTTCAGCCTTTTCTTCCTCTTTGGACTGCATCATGATCACATGTCCTTCATTCCCTTGGTGTAGGTCCTTAAAGAACTCCTTGCCACTACTCAACATGATGTTAGGTACCTTTTACTGTCCCTCATCTTCCTCTGTCAATGATTGCAGCTTGAAGGTTCTTCCATCCCTCTTGAATGAGATGGTGTTCTCTTTCCCATCATAAATGGCACTTCTGTCATATTGCCATGGTCTACCCAGGAGCAGATGGCATGCATCCATGGGTAATACATCACAAACCAGCTTGTCTTTATAGCCTCCAATTGAAAATTCCACTGTTACTTGCTCATTGACCAAAACATTCTGCCCTTTATTCAGCCATGTGACCTTGTAGGGGTTATTGTGTGGTACCTTCTCCAATTTTAGCTTTGTTATTGCCTCCTCTAAGATTATATTATCTGTTGAACCTGAATCTACTATAACCTTGCACACTTTACCAAGTATCTTGCACCTTACTCTGAAAAGAGCTCTTCTTTGCTTAGGTTCCTCTTTGACTGGCTGCCTGATCAAAACTCTGTTAAACATCAGATTCTCTCCTACCTCAGACTCTATATGACTGATTTCAGATGCTTTAGGACTCATGGAGTCCTCTTGTGCATAGGCCACTCTCTTTTCATTGCTAGAAGAGGATGCTTTCTTCGGACATCTATAAGCAGGGTGACCTAGTTGGTTACAATGATAACACTTCATGTTTGCAAAGTAAGAATTACTCCTACCTGCTCCTCTTCCTCTATTTGAACCTCCTTGAGGTCCTCTTCCCCTGTTAAATCCCCCTCTTGAAGATGTCTCACCTCCGTGCTCAGTGAGCTTTGATTCTCCTTGGTTTCTTTGATCATTTCCTCTACCTTGGTAACGACCACGCTGTCCTCTTTGATCTCTGCCTTTGCCTCTACCTTTAGAAGATTGATCATGCTTTCTTTTGTTCCTTTCCTCAATCTTTATAGCCAACTGATAACATTGGTGGACTGTCTTGGGACTTAGTAAAGCCATCTCTTCCTGAATGTTCCACTTCAAGCCATTAAGGTACCTAGCCACTTTTAGGCTCTCATCCTCTGTCACATTTGATCGCAAGCAAAGCTTCTGAAACTCTTCAGTATAGGTGTTGACATCTTGGTCTTTCTGCCTTAGACTTTACCTCTTCTTGTGCAATTGAATCTCATAGTCATCTGGCATGTAGGCTTCCTTCACCTTAGCAACCATTCCTTTCCAAGTTGAAATGGGTTGTTTTCCTTCTTTTTCCCTTTCAGTCTGAACAAACTTCCACCATGTCAAGGCTGATCCTCTCAACCTTGATTTAGCAACCTTCACCTTCTGTGCTTCAGTTACTCCATCACATTCAAAGTGATTCTCCATGCCTTCTATCCAATCCATGACCAAATCAGGATCCATCTTTCTATTGAACAGTGGTATGCCCTCAAGTCCTTTTCCACTCAAGGCTTTCAATGCCTTCAAGAAAGGCTCCTCCTCCAAAACAGGGTCAGGTTCAGGGACCTTGTCTTCCTCTGCAACCTCTTCTTCCTTTGGTACCATTCCTTCCAACCTTGCATTGTTCAATGCTTTCTCAAGTTGCTCTATTCTTTCTTTTAATGACTTTTTGTCCTCTTCTTATTCTTCAACCCTCTTGGCTAATTGTACATTTGTCACCATGACGGGAGTTTCACTTGACTCAACTTCTGACATATAAGATACTTTCCCAAATCTTTTGCTTGCTCTGATACCAATCTGATAGGGAGACTGGAGGAATCATTCACAGATTCCTGCACTAGGCCTTGTCTTAGACCTCCTCTAGTGTATTTGCTGCTCCACCTTAACCTATAGGAACTCTACCTTGTCTAGGTTCCCTTGTTTCTTCTGCCAACCACCCTATCTTGTCAAGTTTGCAACTACCAAGCCAATTCTTGATACTATGACTCCATTTTTCCTTAGCCTTTAATGCTTCCTAAAGACTAATCTTCCCACAACACCTAAAGAACTCTTGCAGGGGCAGTGAAATGACCTAAAATGCCTCAAAACTATCTTCCAAGGGGTTTTAAAGGCTGACCAGGTCAACATACTGTCCTTCTTCCAAGCAAATCTTGGTACTTCGCCATGTTCTCTACTTTGGCCCTTAATCTGCCCTAAAGGCCAAATTAACCTCAACCTTCTCCAATTGTTCTTGTAGGGGTTTTAAGGTGTTTCAAAAGCTTTCAAATGACCACTCTAAGGTCCTTGTGCAACCACAAACCTCCAACCTTCCATCGCTTCCTTGAGGTTCCTTCCTAGGGTTTGAAAGGCTAGTAGCCTTGAGCCCCCAATTAGGTCACTGAACAGTGTTAAAATGCTCTTTCCTCTTAAACCCACTAAAGAATCTAGCTTCTTGGATTAGGAATTGTGTTTCCCCTACCTGCACCTTCAAGATTTCTAGGGTCTTGGCTCTGTCCAGGCCGTATTCTGCCCTCATGCAAACACTGCCCAAAAACTAGGGTTTCTAATTGCTCTAAACCAGTTTTAGGACTGGTGAAAAGTTCTCCTCCTAAACAGATTGCTGGGCTCTCCTCCTTATCACCATAAGTTTCCAAGACCTTCCCCTAAATTCACAAGAAATAATCTCTCAAAGTTCTCTTTTCCCTTGCAAGATATGTCACTTTTTCTTCAAGACTGCCCCAACCGGGCCTGCTCTGGCTCGCCTAGGGCATCCATTTGCTAGCACCAAAAGAACTCACAAAAACCCTATCTACACGAATATTTACAAGCATGGTGACTAGGCACTAATTCCAAAGGGCCGTACAGATTGTATGGAGGAAAAGTGCACTAGCACCACATTTCCAAAAATACAGTCTATTCAAAACAAGAATAGGGAAACATTGAACAGTATACAGAAATATGCTTAGAACCTATACAAGAAACTAATTAATGAATTCAAAATGCTTGAAAAGTGAGCTACACTACATTCCACAGCTTCAAAGAAACAAAAACCAATCCATTGAACTCAAAACAAGCTACAAAACGTAGGAATTTCTGCAAATAACGTTGTCTCTCTTCAATATTCAGATAGGTCACACAATATTATTGATTCTAACCCTGCCTCAGGTTCGATTCATGCCTTTAATAGGCTTCCAAAACCGTTGGGATTCATGGGTCGGCCTTTAAGATGACCTAGAGCAAACATTAGAAAACACACTGTGTTTTCAAAACCTAGGCAATTTTTACAACCTAGCCAAAATGAAGAGATAAAACTACTTAACTCATGTAAAACTCCATCCAACTAATAAAAAACAATCCATATATCACCTCTAATGGTCTACATGACCTTATGAACAACACAACAAAAATTTAGAGCTTCCCAAACAAAAACTTCAAATAACCTTGCACATTGCCAGGTGCTTCTGCACCATTGATATTTGAGGTTTGTAAAGGGGTACAAGAAATGTATCATTCCCTTGCATGTCCTTGTGGAATTTCAACTGAAAACATGCATGATGTGCAACCTTTTTCATGGCATAAAAGAAATTTCTCTATTGGGAGATATAGACCAGTAAATTTCAATGGTATTCAAGGTTTCCCAAACCTTGTTCCTAATGATGTTAGGAAACATTTTCCAAAATTCATAGGGAAAGGTTCTGAATCAGCTTATAGGAATTTGCATACATTTATGGATTTGATGGGTGATTATAAGATAGATCATGAAGATGTTGTCATGAAATTATTTTTTCAATCTCTAAAGGAAGGTGCTAGAGATTGGTTCTCATATCTTCCAGTGTGTTCTATTTATTCATGGAATGAATTCATGATAGCATTTATAGAAAAATTTGGTGAAAGAACTAATCCAAGTTCAATAAGGAAAAACTCATGGAAATTAAAAAGGATGAAAAGGAGTTAGTCCCAACTTTTAATTTTAGATTTGCAAAGGAAATAAGGGATATTTCTAAAACTATGAGTCCAAGTGATGTAGAGTGTTTGGGGATCATTTGATGAAGAAATGAGTTATTAATTGAGAGATAAGTAGCCCATAACATTGCATCATGTGTATCAAATTTCCATGGACATTGAAAATAACTTGAGATATTCAATGATGAAGGGGTATATGGCTACACATGTCGGCTATTTTAACACACCTCATATAAATGGATCAAATGACAAGAGTGACTGTCATGGTGATGGTGCTTCCACTATTCCTTCATTACCTAATGTAATTAATTGTGAGTTCTAGATTGAGCATCAACAAGGCTTGAGCAATGTTGATCAAATGTCTTTTGTTCAAGAGTTGTCTAGCATGAAGAGACACAATGGAGAATCACCATATGACCTATTTGCAAGGTTTTTGGATGCCTTGTTGGAAATTCCTAAAAGTCTCAGACTAGAGGATGTAATGTGAATTGACTTGTTCTATGAATTTTTTGAGCTAGGACTGAGTACTTTTCCAAGGGAGTTGAAGCCTCGTGGTTTTGATCATTTACTTGATTGGATAAGAATTGCTAAGGAATATAGATATGATTATGCACAAAGTATGAAATCCCAAATTATCAGCAGTGGCTATCTTATTGAAAAAATTCATAAGGCCATAAAAGTAGGTGAAAAGGGCGTATCAGAGAATAGACATCTATCTTGTGGTGTGGGTGAGGAAAATGGTTATAACCAATCCATAAACAACCTATATGCAAATTAGTACACTAGTAATTAAGATAAGGATACATTTTCAAGTGTTGTTGACGTTTCATCACACACCAATGGTCAAGGTACTCAAAATGGGAGTTTGAGCTTTTATTCTAAACACTTTGAGCTTAGTGCATGTGGTAATGAATTGCCTTGTGATAAGGATCATAAAGGGAGTGAGGTTTTTAATTATTTTTTTTAGGAATATGAATCTTTCTATAAGGATGATCCAAAAGAATTTTATTCACATAAAGGATGTAGTGACATTAATGCTAAGGAAATATTCTTCTCATAAGTGAACAAACAAGTTCCCTATGAAGGATACCGGGAATGCAATCTAGTCATGTCAAAAATTGAGCATGCTAGTTTTTTGAATGATGATGAGTTTGAAGACAAGAATGAATGTGTTCAGTATCCTAAGCTTAAGCATAGTGTTAAGAATGATGAGAACTTTGGTATTAACTGGAGGAAACATGTCCTAGTTGTTCCTGATTGTCTATGTGAAGCATAAATGGAATATGCAAGTTTTTCTGAAAGATGGACATGATTTTGTTTGACAAAGAATGTATTGAGGAGGAAATGGATGAAGAATCTTGCTCAGTTACTAATGAAAAACCTTTAGATTATAATGAACATTTCACATATGAGTTAGCATACCTATCACTTGATGAGGCACATGAGCACCTTGTTGCTGACCCTTTTAATTATGAGTTATTTGAGTCATCCTTTGAAACATTTTGCATTGAGCTAGATAGTGATTGGAAGAGTAAACTTGGCCATGTTAATGAACCTAAAATGGAAGTATTATTTGATGCATGTGATGTTATCAATAATGGGGTTTGTGGTAGTGACCTTGATCTGAATAAGAGAAAAAATGTTGTGGTTTTTGATGAATCAATTTTCCAAGGAAGTGGAGCTTATGATGGCCTGACTGGTTCATAATGCTCAGATGAATGTAAACACTAGTTTGAGTGTATTCCTATGTATGCATATTTATCATTCATCACACAGGATGAATGTTTTCCTGGTGTGGGATAGAAACTAGAGGATGACCCCAGGGTTTTATGTGAGCCTTCTATTAATCTTGGGCTATCAAAAGTGGAATTGAAATGTGACTTCAAAGGGTTAGGGAAAGTATTTATGTATGGGACTATTAAGAAAAGTGTTTATGAAAGTTTTTAGTTTTAGTTTAATGTGAAAAATGAAACTGATCTCAACCCTAATGGTGTCAATGATCAAGTGGACTATGAATGTTTTCAATATCTAGTCCAATTGGAGGAATATTTGGTGAAGTATGATTGTGAACTAAGCAAGGTAAAATGCTACATTGATTATGAATTTTGGTTAATATTTGATTGCAATTTTTACTTGGATAGGGTTAATGATGACAATGGTAAGTTCAAACATATGTCCATAGTGGTTGATTGTAGTGGACACAACATAATTAGCTGGTGGTAAATTCATGGATTTTTTTTTATCCTCGGTCTAGTGCGGAAAACATAAAATCAAGCTTTTGATAGAGGTAAAGAATGGTTTTAAATTTTGGGGGCTTAGGGCCACCAATTGAAAATGAAGCCTATTAAACTGTAGAATGCAGGTTGAGAGCCTATGCATCAGAAGGGGATTCTAAGAAAATTTGAAGTTGGATCATTTTATACAATCATGTAAATGTTGTATATATGTTGGCTGCTTTGGTTTGGTTCTCTTTCCTATTCTGAGCAAGTCCTGGTTTTGGTTCTCTGAGCTTGGTCTACTTCAACCTAAGATTCTAGGATCTCGCTTTGTTCTAGAGGAAAATACATCCCCAATAGGAGCCACTGATGGAACCCCTAAAAATGCTTCATGTTCTATCCTAAAATCTTGTATAATTTGGTTAATCCCATGTCTCTAGGCTTAGGATTTCACTCGTTATCATTGCTTTAGGGTTTGTGTTGCCAAAACCCTTCTTAAAAACCCTTATGTATGTCACCCTTTGCAATACTATATTTTTTCATTGACTTGGTGTTCCCATCCTTGGTCATGATAAAAAACACCCGAGTCATTAAAATTCGTCTTACGACCAGCCCATATGGTTAGGACATCTCGATTATCTTCATGTGCCTAGGTCCTTGGACTATTTTATTTTATAAGGTTGAGCTTTCGACCTTGTTTGGCCTTTGCATCCTTTGTTGAAAATTTTATTAAGTATCTTGAAACTTTATCACACATTGTCTTAGAAGACCCCCTTTCTTCAAACATCTTATTTGCATGTGCAAATTTCAATCACTTAAGTGATCACTTATCGTTGAAGTTGTTTTGGTCAGTGGGTTCATTACTGTGATGAGCGATGTGCTTTAGGATCCTTCTTGTATCACCTATCATTGAAGTCTTTTGGTCCCTTAGTTTCATTACCATGATGAGAGATGGGCATTATCTTTTCTTCGTGTCACAGGATCACATAAGTATTTCAAGGCTTTTCTCAGTTTCTGTGATGAGCGATGGAAATGAATTGAAGGAGCGGTGTGGTCTAGCCACATGTCTAAATTGGGTGTTGTCACTAGGTTGCCCATCATTGAAATCACTCTTAGCTCCAAGTTGGTTACAATGATGTGCGACGACGTGTGGACATATTATGGCATCGTTGGAAAATCCTCTTCATTGAAATACCAATGTAGTCTTGTCACCTTTCTGCAATAAGCAATAAGGGATATACCAAGGAATATTCCCTCTAGTGGGATGTTGTTTCTCATCGCCAAAGTTTGGAGATGGATTAAGGGAATTATTGCAATAAGCAACAGAGTGTAAAAGATATGGTCAATATGTGGAGGATTAAGTGGCAACTTTCCAAAGTTCCATCACTGTTTCCAAGTATGGATGAAAAGGAAAGTGGAAATGCTTGAGGAGCGTCATTGATTATGTTTTAAATTATAAATGATCGACGACCAAGATTCAAAGTTGAGCAGCTAGTTGTCACCACACTCACGTGGGCCTTCTTTGATAATTAATGGCTACAGGCTCCAGTTGCTCTACTTAATGAGGATTATTTTTTGTTTTATTTCACCATTTGCATCCATCGAGAGCCGAGGAATTGGTTTGGAGCCAGAGAAGAAATGTGTGGGTTTCAGGCAAGCAATTGTAGAGATATTGAGGTAGTTTTCCCAGGTAAGTGGGTATTCATACCTACTCTGTTTTAGTTGTGCATAAGTTAGCTCGTGAGCTCTAAATTCCTAGAGTGGTGAGGGTTTAATTACTTGTAATTGCTACTTGGGATGGTTAGCATTATATGGATCTGAGGGTTATTTTCTACAAATTCAATTTGAAAGCATAAACTAGTGTGTTTATCTACAAGTGAAGGTTTGCTAGTTCTCGCTCTATGTCCTGTAAGAATGAGTAAGCCTGGTGAGTCTATCCAACTAGTCAGGAGGTATAGGGGGATTAGTATGCTTGAACTTTAGGATGATTCACCTAAAATTGAACAAGGAACACTAGGAACTCCTACAAAGACAAAAGAGAACATGAGAACCCATAAGAAGTATAAGAAGGGTGGTTTCAAGAGTAATTACAACCTGAGGAGTAGGGTTGTTGTTCATGACCAAGGTGAGTCTGGTGGGAAATTATTTAAGCCTTGGGGGAAGAAGAAGAATAAGTACCATAAGGCTTATGATTCTTATAAGGGAAGACATAACTCTGCCATAGAGGACTCAGTTAGTCCTTTGAGTGATGAAGCAGATATTGACCCGGAGTATGGCTGATACCTTCTCACTCTAGTGGAATGAGAGGATTTTGATGATGGAGGAGAGAGGGTTGTTTTTAAAATGGAAGACTATCAAGCTTCTGATGGTCCTTTATATGCCTAGATATTAGTACACACTTCTCAGCTAGGGAAAAGTACCAGTGGATGATATGTACTAATGTAGATAAGTTTCTATTCTCTTGTCCTTGGTTAAATAAGCTAGGTGTAACTAAGGAGGACACAGTCCTAAGCAAGTGGGCACCTAAGCAAGTGGGGACAATGCTAAAGACTTAGCAGAAATATGAGCATATACAAGAGCTAAAGAAACCTTGAATAGTGACAAGGAAATGTTTTCAGTAGGTTTGAGAAGGGATAAAAGGTATTTTAGAGGCCTGAGAAACCTCATAATAGGCTAAAAAAGTATAAGAGAAGACTGAGTCTAGTGGTCTATTGTAGCAAAAGGGAAGTACAATGGTTGAATGGGATAATGTTATTTAAAAAACGTGCTCGCGTTATAATGCGCACGCGTTATTTCGTGTTAAAAACAAAGAAAAAAGTGAAATTATTTTCCTTGGAATACCAACCCAAAGGCTTGGAGGGCATTCCCAACAAGGCTAGAGACGTGTTTTTGCAAATTCTACAAATTTTCACATAATCGGGTTCGTGCTCACCATCAAAATTGCATCTAGTTCAATATTGACAAAATAAAAAACATGGGTAATGTTAGGTTCTCTCTCAGGTATCCAACGATGTAATTTTTTTCACTTTTCGACAATGTTAAGCTTTTCATCCATAATTTCTTTTGTTTGTATGTCTATTTTTTGCCAAAAAGTAGTGTTTAGTGTGTTTTTTGTTAGAAATTAACCATTCTTCAAAATTTCAAATAAATTACATTTTTAGAAATTAGACTCCATTCTATGAATTTAAAAAAAATAAAAAAATCAATTATTTTCAAAAATTTGTAGGGGGAGCACGGCCAAAATTCTGCTTTTCAGGAAATTCCCACTTAGAAAATTAGTAAAATATCAAATATTCATTAAAAAATTATCAGAAAAATTGTGCACCAACTAGATGCTACTAGCTAACTTATGACTGTAGCGATTTTAAAAATACTACAAAAAAGTTCACCGTGCTCAGGTCGTACAAGAGTTGCTATGTTATGTTTTTTTGACAAAAACAACACCAATTTCTGTACATCCCTCTTTTGAACCCCTTAATCTCAACCATTTTCAAAATAAATTAGTAGTTTAGAAAGTAGACTCAGAGCACTTCGATCCTTGTTTTTGTTCCATCTCAAAATTTTGAGTGTAACTATCCTCAATTTCACGTCCAATGTCAACATTTCCTGATTTCAGAAAAAAAGTGGCCACTTAAGCCCCCTTTTTGGGAACCATCTTGGTGCACTTACTCAACAGTTATGAAACAATCTCTTTTACATAGATCTAGGATAATTAAGTAAATGAAAACACTTGAAAGAGAAATTGTTCTAAGAGATGTTAACCATTTCCATCATTTTAAACAAGGTCAATGTTCTTGTGGAGAATATTGGTAGTGCTAAATGAAACAATCTGAAAAATAGGCTTGCACTATAATAATGTGCACTACATCAGACATCTAGTAATAATTAAGGGATATCCATTAAAGTATAATACCATGGAATTTTTGGCATATGTTGTAGTTACAAGTGCCCTGCTAGACATAGATGAAAATGTGGAAGCATAGACGAGGCAAGTGAACTATTTCCAAAAATGATGTTTGTGGTAAAGTCTATTCTTAAATACAACTTATTTTGATGAAACCTTTCAATGGAAGTTCCTCTTCAAAGTAGTGTTTGTGTGTTAATGAAAGAGTAACTACTTTATAGAACTATTTCTCTTAACATAACATCAATGGTAAGAACTGTATTTGTACCCCTCAATCAATAAAATATTTTGGTTTACCAAATGTAAGAGTGAATATTAGACATTTCCAAACTACTATATTGCCACAAGAACACAAAACACTTAAGTATCTAAATTTGATCTTTACAAAACATCGTGGAAAAGCTTAAATGCATGGGGAAACATATCATAATCAAATAATAAGCCAATAGCACTCCTAAATAAAAATTTATTTAGTTTTCTAAATCCCTACTTGTGGACGCAATGGGCAGAGTGTAATGGGAAGTGTGTGTGTCTCGAGCTCCTCCAGATTGTGGGCTTCTCCAATAGAAGACTCGACTTCAAGCACACCACCATTGGTGGCTTTTCTGTCACATAAAATCCCATGCAACCTGCTATTGATCGATGCCATCGTGGAGGGAAAAGGAAAACTTGTGTTGAATGAGGAGGGAAAACAAATAGAGGGAAATTTTTGGTTGTTTCTTATTTTCTTTTCAGTAGTCTTCTTGTCTCTATTAAATGTTATTATTATGTTATATATTTTTTTCTTTGATTCTTTGATGTATTTTTGATAATTCATTTTATTTTAGGCTTGTACATTTAATACAAGTTTATTATCAAATATATATAATATTTCATATGCATTTTTTGTGCGTATTTCATTTTTTCTATTTTCTTATTTATTACTTTGAATTTTTTAGTTTCTCTTCATTAACCATTTAGGTTGTTTTTTGGATTAATAAAATTTATCTTTTTTTCAATTTTTGGTTTTTTCTTGTTTTCTTTTTAGTAGTCTTCTTTATTTTTTTGCTTTGATTCTTTAATGTTTAATTTCTTTTATTTTACATTATTTGAGCAATCTTTTGTGCTTGCCCTCATTTTATTTCCTTATTTTTCTTTTAAATTGATTGAATTTTATCAAGTTTATTGCTTGTTGTCTCTTGTGTGCTTTTTATGAATTTCTCTCTTGTCAAGTTATTACCCTCTTGTGCCTTGTTTTGCATGCAACTCCTTCTCACTCCTCCCCCTCTCATACCTTTTTATTCTTGTCTTGGTCTGCATCTTTTCATTCTATCCTTGTGCTCTAATTTTCATCATGATGATGGATCATGGAGTGTGATCTGAAACGTTGATGGAAAAAATTAACATACAATCGACTCCATAAATCTTTTACAATTATTAATAAAAAAGTTATTTTAGAAAAAGTATATTTTTTATTGTCTTAATTTAAGACAATTAGAAAATTAATTTAAGACATTTGAATTTGTATTTTTAATTTTTAATATATATTATATATATAAGAAATAATAAACTCTATACATATTTATATATTGTTTATTATTTCTTTGATATATATATATATATATATATATATAATTATTTCTTTGATGTTTTAATTATTCTTTTTATTTAGCTCTTTGATTACATTGTGCTCTTTTTGTTTTTTTAATCTCCTCTCTTTAGTTTCTTGATTCTTATTTTTTTTTATTATCAAGGGGTAAGTTGCTTTAATTCATTTTATTATCTTTTTCTTCATTGGTCAAATCTTATCCTATTGTCTTGTAGCCCTCTCTTCTCCTCACCTAGTTATCCTTCCAAGTTTGCTATCTCACTCTATTTTTCTTCTCTCTTGTTGCATGCAAATCATCTTGATGATGGATCATGGAGTGTGATCTGAAACATTGATTTAAAAAACTCACACAGTTTAAATCCATAAACTTGAACACTTAATTATCATGGACTATGGAAACTTGATGTTGTTAATTAAAAATATAATTTAAATTTAAAATATATATTTAAGACAAAACTAATATTTTGTCTTAAATTAATATCTTAAAACCTCCTTTTTATGGAGTAGTGTCTCTTGGTTGCTATGCATCATGCCCTCATGACAGGCCTTCAAATCATAGTTAAAAACATTAATGATTCATTAGGTAGGGGTCCCATGAGGGGGGATTAAGCTCTATGGATTATGATCAAATTCGAAAGAAAAAAGAATAGAGGAGTAATAGTCATTTATTTAGTCATTTTTATTTGTCTGATATTAGTCATTTATTTAGTCATTTAGTTGTGATTTTACCTGATGACCAAATTAGTCATTTATTTGCAAACTACTACTAGTGTTAGTCACGTGACTAAAAGTTTTAGTCACGTAGTCATTTATTTGCCAAATTCTACTAGTGAAAGGCTCATCATCCTTTTGTGTCATTTGGAATATATCATCCTTCCTCCTATTAGGTCCTCTACAGTAGTCCTAATACTTCTCCAAGAACAATGTCTTCATGGTGTCCCAATCAAGAACAACATCTTTACTTAATCCCATAAACTATCTCAAAGTTGCATCCTTGAGAGTGGCAAGGAAAAGCTTCAACCTGTTTTCATCAAAAGTATAATCATAACTTCTCAATATGACATCAAATTAAAAGAGGAATGTATCTGGTTCTTCAGTTATTAACCCATAGAAAACTGGCAAGACCAAAGGAGGGATGTTTTTCTAGCACTGTAGCCCTTTGCTAGTCAGGAATAGGAAACCCAAATGTTGGTCGGGTATCATCATCATCTGTTGCATCACCCATGGTGTGGCATGTTCCTTTTGTATGTGCGCTATAGGTTGGTGAAAAGGAATTTTCTTCTTTAGTGGTACCTTCACCTTGAGTAATAGGGTCACCAATTTCTGCAATAGCTTCCTGGCATGTGGAGGGAAGGAACCTACCCAAGTGATCTCTCTACCTCCACATACATGAAATATGACTTTAATTCAAGAGGTCATGCACAATGTTAGTATCCTAGTGTTGAAAAGGATGATATCTAATAGTCTTAATGCTTTGAAAAGAAAAATTTAACTATGAAAACTATAAAAATAGGTCTACGAAGATAGCACCATCCCTAACAACAATGCCAAAAATGTAGAGTCTAAGCTAATGTTTTGCAAACTTGGTGGAATCTACCCAATTTAGAGGGTAAACTAACTGAACAGTCCACTTGACACTACTTAAGACTACATTAAATCATTAACCAACGTGTGTAATTTTATGATGGTGCACAATTATATATTCCTTCATGGACTTAAACTACCTAAACTATCCTTCTGAAGTCATTATAATTGCTAGAAATTCACAAAATTCTAAAATAATAAAAGTACAAACTGAAACTAGTTGCTACGTGTACTTATAGTAAAGGCTATGACTGAACTATTGCTAATAAAATGATGCTATGTTAACTAAAAACCTGATAAAGGCTACTAACTCAACTGAACTATCCTTTGGAGTGTTATTGATAATCATTACATGCATGTTCTTAATAATTCATTCATAATAAGCAAGAAATGAAATTCCAATTAACTTGCATACGATTCATGAACAATGGTAAACTAATAACTATCAACAGAAATAAATAACTGAAAGGTGAAGTGAAGAACAATACCTCGATTGGCCTGCTCAAGTAACTATTCCCACTTTAATTGAGCTCAATCTGACTAATAGATTTCATGCATTCCATGAATTGATCTCCATTTATTGCATAATATGAAAGATTACAAAATATTCTTACACAAATCATACTCAATCATTTTGTAGATTCATGTTTCAAACTGAAAATAACAAATAACATAAAATTGTGAGAAACCAACTAATTAACCTATGGATTCAACAAAAAGTTATATACAAATTGAGGGAATCTTTATTGAAAGTGAAAACTTAACCAAAATCATTAATTCCACTCCTAGATATTTAGAACATGGATTTAAGACTTGGAATTATTCAACCTACAACTGAAAAAAGAAGGGGAATCCTATCAAAAATAGAACTTTGTCAAAAAAAAATGCATGCAATCATACACCCATCTATCAAAGTTCCATGTAAGAAATACCTCTTCTTCAATTTTTATTAACTGATTATAATAACACATGTTCTATCTTCATTAAGTTCCTTTAACCAATGATCATCACGTTCAACTGTTTCTGTAGTTTCCCCTATTTCGGTGTCCAATGACCCTTTTGCTATGGGTTCATCATGCAATTGTTGTGTATCATGGTTCCTCCTTTAGCTGTAAAAAAGTTAGTTTCACAAAATACGTACAAAAATATAACTATCATAATTAAACATAGCATTCCATCAAAATTCCCATACACATATTCATATAAACCATTTAATGCTAATATATTAAACCATAATTCCATCACCATGTTTTTGGGTTTAGGTATGCATAATGGTTATAAAAAATATAGTATGATATGTAATATTGTTTTGAAAGTATGTTTAAAAGTATCTTAAAGTCTGCATAAAACCAATAAAAAACAAGCTGTTATCTAGACCTATTAGTAGGATAGCCAAAAAGGAAACTAGGATCACTTTGTTAGTTATTTCTTGCATTATTTTGAAGCAACCTTGTAATTTGAATAGTTCTTTTTGCAAAATTATGTATTGTAACTCAAAAAATAGTCTTTGAGGTTGAAGAACAAGTGTAATTTTCATATTTTTCAAGAGCAAATAAGTCATTTCCATACTTGTCTTGTTGTAAAGAAACACCTATTATCAATAAGTTGATCACTTTTGGCCTTCAAAATTTTTGTTTCCATTATGTGTGTGAGGTAATTGATGTCATTTTTGTGATTTTCATATACAAATCCTTGAATGAATGTCTCATTTTCATCAATTTTCAAGCAAAAAGGGTATATTTGTGTAGGTCATTGCTTGTGTCACTATTTAAACAAAGGTTAGTTGTGAGGAATACTACTTCTATTCCTTCTAAAGACTGTAAAAAACATAGACCTTTCCATGAAATATTGATACATAGGTATGCCAAACATTGATGTTGTACATAAACAACCAAGTTGTTGATTAAGTTGTGTTAAAACAGCAGTTCAAATCTGAGAAAAAACACTTTTTGATGCATCATCTTAGTAGGAGCTTAGGTTTCATTTTCAAACTCTTTCCTTCTATCCTTTTTCTCAGTAAAGCAATAGTTTAGTTCATTTTAGGTGAGGTATCAAGGGAACCAGCCCTCTCTAGAGGTTCCTTTGCATCATAGGTGACCCACAAACCTGGAAAGGATCCCATGTTTTACTAGTAAGCTAAGTTCTTCAACTTAGCAAGGGTGCGTACTTAGGTGATAATACTTTTTGGCACGCTCGGTGGAACTGGAAATTAAGTTTTCAATTCAAAACAATCTCCATCATACTGATGTCCTAGTATGTGCAATAGTATTTTCAGCCTTTGAGAGGTGTATTTCACATATGTAGAGACTCTAGAGCTTTGGTTTTCAAAGAAATAGTGTATCAAGTGAATGAAAAGGATACAAAAAAGAGGGATTTCAGAACCTTTTTCTTATTTGCAGCTCTCTCCACCTACAAGGAGAAGTAGAATAGTTACAAAGACTAAAAAACAAGCAACAAGAGCACTCTCAACACCCCCTCCTGGGAGGATTTTTTTATTTTATTTTTATAAATCAGACTCCTCTAATTTCTATGGCTACACAAGGAATTCAGCCATTTGTTCCATTTAATGGAGGAAACCCACTTGATTTGTAGAAGGATGATGACATTCCTATGGTTGTGTTGAAGAGTTTTCCTTTCTTGAATGGAGAAGATAAAACTACTCCCATTTAACATATCAGGGATGTCGCTTCATTGTGTGTAGTCCGCAACATCACAATTGAGAACATATCTATTAGACTTATGGTTGCTTCTTTTAGAGTAAAAGCACTACAATGGTTCAAGGGATTAGCAGTGAACTCTATCACCACTTGGGACCAATTCGGTGATGTCTTATGTAAGCAGTTTGAGGAAAAATCAGACCATCTCTCACTAGTAGAACAAATGACCACCATAAAGAGAGCTCCTCATGAGCATATGATAGACTTGAACTTCTATTTTCAAAAAACGTGGGATAGGGTTCCTCAAATGGTAAGGCCTTTAGCTAATTATTCTTTCTTGTATTTTCTAAGAGCTTTGAATAGTGATATTTCAATGATGGTCCAATCAATGGTGGGAGGGTCACTTCCTCAAGCTTATGGTATTGCAATAAGGGTAGAAAACAACCTTATATAGGCTGGAAAGATTGCACTAGGGCCTCCAATTCTATTTTTCCCTAACATACAACCACCATTACCCATCCAAATGCCACAACTAGCCCCCATATCAAATTTTTCTACTCAAGATAAGGTTGTCCCAGTTCAATCTCAAGAGTTTCAAGAGATAAAAGGCATCCTTCAAATATTTGGGAATAAGAGTAAATATAGAAAAGTAGAAAAATTCAAATTCGAGACCTTACCAAGCTCCGTATATGGCCCCATCTCAGCCCAATCAGCCTAATAGGCCTCCTTACCAAGTTGACTTTCAAGGTCAAAGGAGAAATTTCAATGCTAGACCTTATCAGCCTTACAATTAGCACATTGCTAGCACTTCCAAGGAGCTTTTTCTAGTCCAAAACAACATGACACAAGACTATGAATGGTATTTTCCATGTAATCAATCCCATAATTAGGCCTCATGCTCCAATGGAATGCTAAATCAAGCCCTTATGGTGTAAAACAACATTGTTGTTCAACAAGATGTGGTACAAGAAACTCAAGAATAAAAGGCCTCCCATTCTAAAACTAGTCATCATGAGGTTACTCTAATGAATTGGAAAGGTGAGGAGTTTTGTGGGGTAAATCATCCTCAATGAAAAAATATGTTTTCCCAGCTTATAGAAATGAATACAAGTGGTAAAAAGAGGGTTGTTGATATGGGAGATCAAGCTAATAAAGGTCAAATGAAAATTCCTACAAGTCACCAAGGTGTTGTTGGCTCCTCATCTTCTTAAAATGTTCAAATTATGCCAAGGGGGTAGGTTGTAGCAAGCAAGGAGCAGCCAAGAGTACAACCACAACCATCACAAGCACAAGGAGATGTTTTTTGTTCTTAAAGGACAACAAAAGGTTAGTACTATTCCATTTAGTATTTTGGAGCATATGAAGAAGGTCAATGTTAGCATGTCAATGTGGGACTCCTTGTCATTTTGTGCTCAAAAAGAGTTGTTACAAAAGGCCTTGTTTAATACCACATTATCTAGTGAAGCTTGAAAAGAACAACCTAATGTTGCACTTGCCAATACCTCTCTTGATAAGAGTGAACAACAGACCAAACTTTTCAAACTACCTTTGCTTTATGTGTCCTTAATAATTGACAACACTTTGTTCATAACTGTATGATTGAGTCAAGGGTAAGTAGTTCAGTGATGCCTAAATAGATAGCATATAAGCTTGGATTTTCACATGAACTCCTTGCCAAAGGAGTGGTTTAGTTAGATGGGACAACCATAAACATAATTGGGATGGTTAAAGATTTGGGTCTTACCTTGCATGCTTGTCCAAATTTCACCATACCACAGGATATACATGTCATAGATTTACCACCATATTTTGATATATGCCTTTCCAAGGATTTCACTGCAAAGTTAGGAGGGTATTTATCTTCCGATTGGTTAGATTTGTTCCTTAGGAAAAGGTATGGCACTAGGGTCACTATAAAATTAGAACCTATAGCCAAGGATCGTGTAGAACCATATGTTCCTAGTGTTGTTAATGCCAATCTCACCATTCATGAACAAGAACAACCTGTTGTCCAAGAATCTAACACCCATATAGAGCATATTCCTGACTTGATTTTAGATGAATGGGTAGCTGATAACCATGAAGTAGATCCTTTTAAGCATGTGGAAGAAGCTAGAATGGGCATATACATGATTCATGAACAAAACCCAGTTGTCCCTAATCTTGAAAAAAGTGAAAAACAACAGTATATGAAACATTCTAATGAGCTTTGGTAGTTGCTCTTTGATGGGTCAAGAAGTAGAAATGGTTCTATTGGAGGTGTTATTCTTGTTTCTCCTCAAGGTGAGAAGTGTTACTCAACGTTTATATTTTGTTTCAATTGCACTAATAACATTGTTGAGTATGAAGCTCTCATTCATGGCTTGGAATGGGTAAGGAAAAAAGGTATCAGTTGTTTGCAAGTGTTTGGGGACACCAAGCTGATTGTAAATCAAGAGGTATCAACATAACCAAGAATGATTTACTTAAGTCTTATAAGCATAGAGTATGGGATATGATAGAGTAATTTGATGCCTTTAATCTGTTGTCCATACCAAGAAGCCAAAATAAAAATCTTGATAGATTGGCTGCTATAGGAGCTGAGTATGATGTCCCAAAAGAGATTAAAAATGTTAATGAACAACATCATATTGAGGTGGTTTCAAGGCCATAAATTCCTAACAATGATGTGCATTGGAAATTTCTTGAAAGTGACAAAAAAATTGTTAACTTTTTGATTGAAGAAGTTGAGTTTTCAGCTGGTAATTAGCAAAGGTTGCAACAATAGTTTGGTGATCAGATTCTATAGTTGAAGCCAAATAAGTTACCAAAGGGATTGGTGACCTTAGAATCCATTTTCAACAAAGATGACCAAGTAAGAAAAGAGAAGTCTAGTATGTTGGTTAAAGAGGAGCAGCATGAATCTATTGATATTTTCAAAGGTAAACTTCTTAAACTTGGCAAGGTTTGTACTAAGGAAGAAAGAGATGCATTTGTTTCACTTTTTCAAGAATATGATGACATTTTTTCTTGGGAATAATATGATTTGAAAGGTTTTAATCCTAAGTTGGCACAACATACTATAGAGCTGGAACCCAATGTAAAACAAATAAGATAGAAGCAAAAACCTTTGAACCTAAAGCTTGAACACCTCATGAAGAAAGAATTAAGCAAGCTGATTGAAGGTTGTATCATTTTCCCTATTAAACACACATCATGGGTATCTAATTTAGTACCTGTGAGGAAAAAGAATGGAGAAATCAAATTGTGTGTAGAATTTAGGGACTTAAATAGAGCTTCACTTAAAGATCATTATACATTTCCTTCTATGGAGAAAATAGTGTAGGTTGTATCGGGTTTAAAGAGGTTCTCATTGTTGGATGGGTTTTCTAGTTATAACCAAATCTTGGTTAAAGAAGAGGACCGATATAAGACAATGTTCACTACCAAATGGGGGACCATGGAATACAAGAAAATGCCTTTTTGATTGTCCAATGTTGGAGAAAATTTTCAAAGGGCCATGGATATGGATTTTCAAGGTCTCATGAATAATATTGTCCTTGTATATTTAGATGATATTACGATTTTCTCAAAGGATGCAAATAAACATTTCACTCATCTAAGGCTGATTTTTGATAGGTGTAGGGAGTATAGTGTATCCCTCAATCCAAACAAAATTATCTTTATTGTTCATGAAGGTAAGCTACTTGGTTATGTGGTTTCTAAACATGGTATTACAATTGATCCTGAAAGGGTGAATTCCATCTTACCTTTACTAGCTCATAAAAAGGTTTTACAAAGTTTCATAGGCAAAATTAACATTGTTAGGAGGTTTATACCAGATATTGCTGATTTTCAAAGCCACTAACAACCATGATAAAGAAAGATATGGTTTTTAAATGGACTAAGGAAGGGAAAATGAGTTTTGAGAGCATAAAAGAAGCATTAACAACAACACCTACTCTCTTGAATCTTGACTTTTCCAAATATTTTACTTTGTATGCTTATGGAAATCTTGACACTATATCAGTTATGTTAGTACAAAAGAATAAGGAAGGATTGGAATAACCAATAGCTTTCTTTAAAAAGGTCTTGGAAGAGTTTGAACAAAGGTACATTTTCAATGAAAAACATGTTCTTGTAGTTATTATACGTCTAAATAAATTTAGGCATTTGATTTCAAACAACAAAGTTCACCTAATGGTTTCTCATCCCAGTGTCAAAGAGTTTCTTTTGAGTAAGGATTTCAATGAGAAAAGAGCAGGATGGATTACCAAGGTTATGGAGTATGATGTAGAAATCAAAGTCACAAAGCTGGTAAGAGGTAAAGGCTTATGTGAGCAGCTAGCTGGTGATAAAGAAAACATCAACGAAGAAGTTATGGAGGTTGTCCTAGCTATCCAAGAACAATCCCAAATAGTTGCACCTACTTCTCCAACAAGTTGGGTTCAAAATATGGTTCATTTTCTTTGAACTAGTGAGTGTCCACAAGAAATAGATAGAGCTAAAAGAAGGTACTTTAGGCTGCAATCTATTCCATATGTGCTTTTAAATGGTATGCTTTTCAAGAAAGATTCCAAAGGCATGTTGCTTAGATGCATTGATATTGACCAAGTTGACAAAGTACTTGAAGAATTTCATGATGGAGCAGCTGGTGGACACTTTACACCTAGAACTACAACGTTAAAAATAATGAGAGAATGTTATTATTAGCTAGGTAGTTTATTCAAGTATGCACATGAATGGGTAAGGAAGTGTAAGAAATGTGCCTTTTTCTCAAGTAAAGAAAAGCTAGTAGCCCTTTCCTTGCAACCTATTCAAGTTGAACAACGTTTTATGAAGTGGGGTATTGACTTCATTGGAGATATTAATCCACCTTCTAGTGTAGGTCACAAGTGGGTTCTCACTACCATTGATTATTTTACTAGGTGGATAGAAGTCGTGGCATTAAAAGAAGCCAATGAAAGTGTTGTCTTAAGTTTTTGTGAAGAGTTGGTGACAAGGTTTGGTGTCTCAGATTCTATTATTTCTGATGCCTTGGATTTCATGGGGATAAAGTTGAGAGAATGGGTTTTTAAGAATGGTGTTTATTTGAGTACTTTGTCAAACTATTATCCTCAAGGTAATGGGTTGGCTGAGTTAACAAACAAGAACTTAATAAGGATAATGAAGAGGACTATGGAAGATAACCAAAGAACTTGGCATACAAAGTTAAAATCCTCCCTATGGGTGGATAGAATCACACCTAAAAGGTCCATGTGCAACTCTCCATACATGCTCATGTATGGAAAAGAATCAAGGCTACCCTTTTCGGTTGAACTTCCAGCTCTTGAGTTGGTTAATTAGCTGGAAATGTTAGAGGTGGAAGACCCAAATGAAATCAGGTATGCACAGTTGTTAGAGTTAGAAGAAATCAGAAATAAAGCAACGAAGACAATGGAATTGCATCAAAATCAGGTAAAGAAGTCATTCAACAAGAGGGCAGCTCCTAGAGTGTTCAAGGAAGGTGATGTAGTTCTCAAATGGGATGAACTTAAGAGCATACATGATGCAGAGGGTCAGGGACTTTGAAAGAAACACCAAGTTACAAGACTAACAATGATTCACTCCCAACCTTTCAACTAGGCACCAACATGGATATAAGGCCTCAACTTTGCATTCATGATTTATTTGCCTTCTTTATGGACCCAAACCCTAGGAACACTCTTAAGAGACCCAAACAAACTTGTTTTAAATGATTTCAAAACCCAACCCTCTGACTTAGACACAAAACCAATTTTTCACCTTAACTAGTCTACTAGCCCAACTAGGCCTCCTGCAGTGATTTTTTTGACTTTGCACTCAAACTTTCCAAAGGAACCCCAAATATAATGACTGTTTCAAGTGTGGTTTGTGATTAAAAACAACATATCCAAACCTTGGTATCACTTTTTTTAGACAAACCCTTCCAAAATCTGCTGTCTCCTCAAAAACTAGGCCTAATTAGCCCACTTTTACAAAGCAACCCCCCTTTAAACTCAACCCCTGACCATGAAAATTTCAGCAGTCTCCTAAAATGACTCAAAACCAAGGAATACAAGTTTTTAGACCTCTAGGACACATATAACATCCTCCAGCACAAACCCCTCCTCAACTTGCCTCAAAAACTAGGGCTTCTTGAAAACTAACCTTCCAATCACTTCCAGAACTTTCTCATTGACTCTACACCATTAGGAAAACATATTTAGTTGATCCAAACTCGAAAACATGCCCCTCATTAAGGCAGATCTTCTGCTGCTACACACTAGCCTCCATCTTCAAGCACTTTTCCCTTTGACAACTTGGTGTACACCCTGATATTCTTCCTTCCTGCACATTATTTGGTTAAATCTGTATGATACATGTTAGGAATGATCCATTTCACAGGTCACAGCAGCATTCTACCTTGAAATGGATCAATCATCCATGAAAAACCTCAGAATTAGTGAAAAATCTGTGTTCTTTTTTAGGACAGTCAATATAAAATGCAAAGAAAGTAATTATCACTGCTTTCAGAGCCTTCAATGGTGTTAAAATATGTAAATAAAAACTCCTAAAGCATCCTACTGGACATATATTCAATAGAGATCAAGTATTTAACAAAAAAAACACCATAAAAGTGCCAAAAACTGTGTTTTTTCACTATTTCCAGAAAATAGTCTGTACAGTACTTGCTCCAAACGCCCAAACTCCGTACAAATGATTATTTTGGCTTTGTATATCCTTTCCCCAACTGATCCAACCGTTTGGGATTGATTAAGTTGCATAAAGGTGATTAAAACTCAAAAAAACTACTTTCCCGCCCAAAGTGAAATTCAAAAATCTGAAATTTACAATCTTGAAATTTATTAAAATCTACCACCTTAAAACTATTGGATCTTCAATATCCAAGTTTATTTGACCTACCCAAAGCATTAGATCATTAATCAAATCCCTAGAACATGACTTTCCCTTTACATTGCATTCTTAACCTAGGATCCTTATCAGGAACCTTAGAACTTTTAACATTCCCATTACATTTATTCATCCCAAATGCCATTATAGGCTCCAAAAGGTCATAATTAATGTTTTGACTTGCTTGGAAGGTCCTCCTGACCCTTGCACTCCCCTGGTTCTTGAAGTGCTCCTTGAAGGCCCTGGGTGCTCCTGCACCAATACACAAAAAACACATGAAGTTTGATGCAATGTGGAGTGGACCTTACATCATTTCTAAGTGTAAACAACATAATGCTTTCTAGTTGTCCAACATGGAAGGTGAAGAAGTGCCAATCCCAGTCAATGGGATTCACCTCAAACATTGTTTTTGAGGTATAATCAATATTTTGTACATATTAGGATAGGTTCTTTGAGTGAATAAGTGTTGTTGCACATAGGTGTTAGGTGTATTTCCATTCCTCCAAGTGTTTTTGCATAGTTGGTCAGTTGGTTTCAGTATAGTTTTGAGTCTTCCTAGGTAGGTTGAATAAGTTGGAAGGCATCAAGTTCTGTTTTGAAGTGTTACAACAAAGCAAGGTCTGATTTCAATATGTTTTCCAAGATATTTCATGACTCCTATGCCTAATGGATTATCTAAGGTAGCATGTCACCATGTTTAGCAAGAAAACATCCATTAGAGATCACCAAAGATGTTGATATTTTTGTATCATCATTTATATCCTTTCCTCAAAAAGTCATTTAGGGAATTTTTATGATTTAAAAATTTAATGCTAAAGAGGGACTTAGGCACCAAATGGTTAAGAGGGAAAAGAGTCAAAAGAAAACAAAAGAAAAAGGGAGAATGGAAATTTTGACCAAGTCTTTTGGCATTGAAGAAGGGATATCTTTCATTTTTACCCATGTAGCATAGAAAGTTAGGGTTTGATGCAATCAAATGGAGTCACCACGCTTCAAAGGAAGCCTAAGGTATAGGGAAAGTTTGCTTTTCTCTAGATAAATAAACTTTGTTGGTATTAAAGGCTCTCCACATTGTTGTGTCATAAGGAGATGAAAGGTCACATAGGTGCACAAATTTTTAGGTGCACAAATTTTAAGGTGGCACATTGAAGGTTTTTTTCCAAGTATGCTTTCATAATCGCCATATATTGTTGACTATTATTATTTTTCCATTATGTCATGGTAAAGGGTTTCAAAGTCATTGTTCAGTTAACCTTTGTTTTCAAAACTTCAATAGAGAATAAATCCCTTAGGAATGTACGTCCCCAATGAGTCCTTGTGATTATGGGGCAGCAGTTTTGTAGGGAAACCATGAGCATAGTTGAGACTTAAATGAATATGAAGATCTGTATTAGCAATAAAGGATGACAAAGATTTGAAAAAACAATCATAGGATACCTTTGTAGTTGCTAGAAATTTTGTTTTAGACTTAAAAAATACAACTTAGCCATCTTCAGAGTATGTTAGTAAAGATGGATAGTTAATGACAACCATAATCAAGATTGTTCAAGTGATTTTTAAGTATGATAGTCTTTCCATAAGTTTTAGACCTTGACAATTTGAGTAAAGACAAAGAAAAAATAGTTTATGTGCTTACTCTGGAAGGTTAGATAGTCATTCATTTGAATGGGAAAGGAGTAATGTGCAAGAACAATGGTCAAACCAACACATGAATGGGAAAGGAGTAATGTGCAAGAACAATGGTCAAACCAACACATGAATGGGAAAGGAGTAATGTGCAAGAACAATGGTCAAACCAAGAATTGAGCATCCATCCATGAGTCTATGACAGTATATAGGGTTTCAAGGTCACATTGTCTTGGTCAAATGCATGTGACAGTCAATAAAGGGAGGCAATATTCAGTCCCAAAGATCTCCATGTCAGTGTGTTACACTATGAAAATGCATAGATATCTAGTTATGCCAGGCCTTTGCCAATCCAAATGTATAATGTGTTTCAAGGTTTAAATGACAACTAATAGGAAAAGAGAGCAGTTTGGGGGAATCCATGGACTTTATTAGCAAGGTTGCAAAGTTGTGAATGGTAATCAAATACCACTTTACTTTGTACGGGCAATGAACACTTAACAAATCATGCATGCACCTCATGGATGAGTTATCTAAATGAATGTGATATGAGGTTGCATACTAATGACCCATGAAGGAGTTTGCAAAGATGATAGCAGTAATGAGTAAGACTATACCAAACATGACAATGTTGATGATTGTGCCTTGAAGGGTTCAATGTTTTCATGGGATAGGGTTTCAAGGGAATGGAAGCCATAATTTATGAAGACTTATCTTCGTTTAAACTCTGGACAGTACAATGATTAGTTCATACAACCTCCAGGTGATAGTCACCTATATGATGAAGAATGATAATTTAAATAACCATATAATGTGATAAAAATACCAAAATAGTTAAACACCTGTTGGCAAGTCTATGTTGTCAAAGCTAGAAATGAGTTCAAGGTATCACTATTTTTCCATTTAGCATAGACATAGTATCTTTTCAAGAAGCATCACAGTGCTAAATATTAAGGGACAGTCCTATTACATCTTAAAGGTCAGCCATAAAAAATAATGTCAAAGTATTAAAGGGAGTCATTAATGTTAATCAAGGACACTAAGGTCAATAATGTCAAGAAAATATAGATGTCACATCATGCTACCAAATAGGCATATAGATAGAGCAATAAAAAGGATTGTCATCAAACAAAGTTTTACAAAGCCAAAGGGATGAAGGGACTATTATTATAAAGCATAAAGAGGAATTGTGTAGTACAATGTAGACTATGAAATGCAGGAGCAGTAGGGTTTAGGCATTTTAATTGTGGCAACATGATGAATAAAAAGTGACCAAACAATCATAAATAACACTTGACAATCTATAGAGACCATGACAGAGGGTTACAATGTAAGCAAAGGTTTGGAAATGTGCAGTGGAAAGAGATTCTTTTGACTTGTTCAAGGGAAGATGGAATGAGCATTGTCAATGAAGATACCTTAGGATTGTCGAGATATTTTTCAACCAAGCATAATCCTTTTCTAATATGAGAGGACAAAAAACAAATTGAAAAAAGGAGAAAATGACTTCAAGAACACTATAAATAGTCTTTATGGTTGTAAATAAGATTAGTCAACAATTCTTAAGACTGCCATTAAGAATAGTAGGGGATAATCATTGACCATGCAAAGCTTGTAGTCTAAAATTTGATGGGTTGGTTCACTATCATAAGCACTAAAGAATAATTAGTGTTATCAAAGGAAAAAGTTTTATGGTGATTGTGTGAATGAATAAGTGTGATTGAGAACATGAGTGAGCATTGTGGCAGTCCTTTGAAAGTCTTTAATAATAGAGCACAACACTTTGGGGTAACACATGAAACTTGTGATTATCTACCAGACTTAAGAAAAATATCACTAAGGGAAGATCAAGCATCAAGAGAAAAGTTTTAGTCAAAGTGATCAAGACATCCAAAGATGACAAATGGTTTGCTAGAAGACAATTCTAGTTGTGCTCATGTTTTATGCTCTGGGTGTGGAATCAGATTTTGAAATGATACATATGCTAGAAAGTTCATGTCTCAAGCATGTTATAGAAAAATAGTGACATTGGCATGAGACTAAAAGGGAAGCAAGGGGAAAATATGATATGACAGTGGAATGGATGATGACAGTCCAATGAAAAAGATAGTGGATAGCTTAAAAACGATCATAGTCATAAGATATAGTCATAGCCAATGCCTAAATATTCATTAAAGGAAAATTCATCAAAAGTCAAAGAACAACATTCAAATGAAATGACAGTATTAGAAGGAAAAGGAGCATGAACCTAGTGGAAGAAACATAGATCAATAGACAAGACATCAAACAAGTTGCAATTTCAACCCCTAAAACTTCTCCTATGCCGTCCTAAAGTTTTTGACCTTTTCAACTCTCTTACACATGTTTGAAAAGCCCAAAGATGATGTGGCAACACTTGGCATATGTTTTGGCTAGTTGAAAATCAGTTGTAGGCATCTAGGGAAGTGTTTAAGTGAAGTTGAGAAGATACAAGGTATAGTTTGGTGACTTGGACATAAGTGGAGAGAATCAAGGAGGCACTTTGGAACAAGAATGGATAGTTGCAGGTATCTAGTGAAGTTGGGGGAAAATTTAGGAGCTTTTCTAGCAATCAAGGAGGGATAAAACCTTTTCCAATGACCAAGAGGAAGCAAATAGACAACAACAGTCATAAAGGAGATCATTTAATTATCATTGGATGCTGTCCTACATTCTCTCCAATGTAGGATAGCCAAAAACGAAACTAGGCCCACTTTGTTAGTTAGTTCTTGCATTATTTTGAAGCAACCTTGTAACTTGAATAGTTATTTCTACAAAATTTTGTACTATAACTAAAAAATCAGTCTTTAAGGCAAAAAACAAGTGTAATTTTCCTATTTTTCAAGAGCAAATCAGTCATTTTCAAACTTTTCTGTTGTAAAGAAACACCTATTATCAATAAAGTTGAGCACTTTTGGCCTTCAAGAATTATGTTTCCATTATGTATATGAGGTAATTGATGTCATTTTTGTGATTTTCATATGTAAATCCTTGAATGAATGTCTTAGTTTCTTTAAAAGAAAAAAGGGTTTATTTGTGTAGGTCATTACTTGTGTCACTGTTTAAATAGAGGTTAGTTGTGAGGAATACTACTTCTCTTCCTTCTAAAAACTACAAAAAACATAGGCCTTTCCATGAAATACTGATACATAGGTATACCAAACATTGATGTTGTGCACAAAGAGCCAAGTTGTTGATTAAGTTGTGTGTTAAAACAACAGTTCAAATATGAGAAAAAACACTTTTTGGTGCATCACCTCAATAGGAGATTGGGTTTCATTTTCAAACTATTTACTTCTATCATTTTTCTTAGTAAAACAGTAGTTTATTTCATTTTAGGTGAGGTATCCAGGGGACCAGCTCTCTCTAGAGGCTCGTTTCCATCATAGGTGACCCACAAACCTGGAAAGGATCCCATCTTTCACCAGTAAGCTAAGTTTTGCAACTTAGTAAGTGTGAGTACTTAGGTGATAACAACTATCTTCCAAAATTGCAGGTTTACACTGGGTGATATAAAACCTACAACCCACACACTATTGTAAAACCCTCTACACATAATAGTATAGTTGGTTATTCACCCCTTTGCTCAAATAGGTTATAATGTATGAAATAAGAAAATAAATAGTTATAAAAAAACTTGAAAAGAAGCAAACCAAAGTGAATGAGATAGATAATTTATTGACCGAAGATATTGTTCTTGCTAATGAGAAGTTGAGGAAGGTGTGTGTGTGGTATGTGGAATGGGAAAATTTTAATGCAAAAGGGGATAAACTCAAGAGGTTTTGTATTGCACATGAATTTGTGCAGGAAAAGAAAGTGAGATGATGTTATAAGTGTAGTTGACCAAATGAATTCAAATATTCTTGAACATAAGAATTCCATGGAACAAATACAAGTGGAAATAGATGATAAGTAAAAAGAAATTTCAGATGTAAGTGCAGAAAAAGAGATTCAGTTGGGTGGAGGCATGAAACTCTTATCTAAAAGGGAAGACAAGTTTTGTAAAAAAATTGTTCAAATAAGCATATGCATTCTCTAATCATAAAGACACTTTCAAAGCTGAAAAAAAGGTGGCTACAAAGCAACGTAAAAGTATTCAAGAAATTCAAAACTCTATCCAATTCGGTTTTTACATGGAGAGGGTCTTACAATAGTATTGGGTTGTGGATTTCATAACACCTAGTGTTTTCCACCATGAAATTATATATAGACAACATGATTGTAATGAAAACCTTTAACATTTTGTAGACAATAAGAATGTAGTGAAGTTCACCTTCACAATTTATAACAAATCTTACTGTAGAAGAGGGGGACTAAACACACCAAGGCTCCAGGTCACAGAGAGTCGAGAGCAGAGGGATGCCCTAATCTACCTCAAGTTGGATAAGCATTTAAGGTCAAGGATAGAGAATGAAGAGCACTCTTAAGTTCTAATGTCACTCTGCTAACCCGAGAGATTTAATGGGGCTAAATGAATAGGTTTTTGGAACCCGAACCGTACCTCAGACAATTCTCTACCCAAGGACAACACCATAGGTTAGGGATGACAGTGCGACATGCTAGCGTCTCACTAGGGCATTGGAATTCATACAACCATAAAGTGTAAAAGTATAGTGAACAGGTTCAAGAACCTACTAACTACTTATCAGTTGAGGTTTAAAGCACTAACTAAGATGATAATAAATAAAATAAACAAGATAACTAGAAAAGTGATGTAGAAGATGATAAAAGTGAAGGTGATGGAGATCAACTCATGAGGAGTCCAGCTCGCCAACAAGCTCCACCCGAATACATACCTACACACAACCAAGAGAGGAAAAATGTTGGGGTTGTATAGGGGTTTTCCATAGTGAAAGCCCCGCTTTGGTGTTTCCACCTCCACAGATAGCCAAAAAAGCCATGCGATAGAAAATATATGATAAAGAGAGTAATAGAAGAGATACTGAATGATAATAATAATACTATGCTAAGTAAATCAAGTGACAATGCTATGGAAATGGAGAAATGAAACAATATCACCTTCTCAATCGAGGTGCCCTCAAGCATGTAGAGGAGGATGCAAGCTTGGTAAAGTCTGTAAATTGCCACAACAACAAAGTAGTCCCTCACGACACCAAGTCACAACTCCAATGGTGTAAAAAGTGTAGCATGACGACATAGAGAAGTTGCATAGAGGCTCAAGAATTGTGAGGCAAGATGGAATGAAGATGAAAGATATGCATTTGAAGGGAATTTAGGAGGGAAATTGCTTTTCTCAGGTCGACAAGAAGGCACAAAGGCATTACGCTTCATCACCAATGGAGAACGTAATGTCTCTGGGGATTCCAAAGGCAGGAATCTATTAGGGATGACAGTGTGTCATGTAGATGTCTGTGCACTGTGCACATGTCCCCGATAGAAATTTCCCCACCGACACAGAGGACAAGTGCCAAGTGGATGCATTACAGATAGATGATGTGGAATTTCTTAGTCAGGATTGATTTTTCTAAAGTAGAGGGTGTAAAAGGGGAATTTGCAACAGGGGTGCAAATTCACTCCTATACACTTACACTAAAATTGCATTTTAATTTCTTCATATGATTTAAAAATAAATGCAATCTAATATAATTGCAAGCTGGAAAACATAATGTGGTTTTTCATTTATTTCATTCTATACATTCAAAGCTAAGTGGTGGAGAGCATGAGGAGGAGTTGCATGTGGGGTTACACAAAACTAATCAAATTGAGCTAAGGGATGACTAACCAATTGGGGTGTTTGTGTAGAGGGTTTTATAACACTATGTGGGTTGCAGGCTTCATAATACCCTTTTTTTCCAATTTCATTACATTCTTACTATCTAATTCACAAAAGGTTCTCAAGACATTCAAAAAATAAACCAAATTGAGATGAAGGGTGACTAGCCAATTAGGTTATTACTTGTAAAGGGTTTTAAAACATAATGTGGGCTGTAGGTTTCATAACACCCTATATTTTGCAACCTAGAAGTTTACAAAATAGTATGAATGTCTTGTTCAAAGATTTTGTTATTTAGACAATACGAATGTAATGAGAGATACCTTCAAAATTTATAACAAGTCTTACATAGAGTAAAAGTTGCATTTCAATTTTTTCATATGATCCAAATATACATGCACAGTATGATTGCAAGTTGGAAAACATAGTGGGGGTGAGTACATGATTTATGAAACCTCCAACCCACACAATGTTGCAAAAACCCTCTACACACTGAAGCTAAATGAAAACCCATTTTTGCAATGAATACCCATTCAATTCTTCATAGTCCCTGTGTAGAATGGAAAAATGGCATATACACATATGTGCTAGCTAGCTTCCCACACCTCTCACATGTGTTTTGGTAGGGAGAATGGTCGCTCTGCTTCATCCTTCGAACCCTTGCAACTCCCTTCTGAGCTTGCCAACAACCTTCAAAATGAGAATGTAGAAAATGGCGACGTTATGGGCTTTATGTGGTTTTAAAAATATATATTGAAGAACCCACATTGTGTTTTCCAACCTAGTTATATATTATGCATGGTTACTAGTTTCTCCACACATTATTCCACTACTATTTCAATTGCAAAAAATATATGTTAGTCTTATTTCCACAATGGGTTGTCAGTTATTTCATTCGGCTTCATGAAAAAGTTTTGTGTTGTGGGAACATTAAAATGGAAAAACTAAAAAGCCCTCAACACAAAATCACATAAACAACTTTGCATTTAAAATGAAAACTCCTTTTTGCAAGGAAAACCCTTCGAAAAATGTCAATGAAAACCCATTTTTGTAATGAATACCCGTTCAATTCTTCACAGTCCCTAGGAAAAATGGAAAAATGGCATATATTTCTGGCAGATATACATACCTACTAGCTAGCTTCCTGTGCCTCTCACATGCATTTTGGTAGGGAGAGTGGTCACTCTACTTTGGCCTTTGAATGCTTGCAAATCCCTTTCAGGCTCCCCAACAACCTCCAAAATGTGAATCTAAAAAATGGCGACATTTTGGGCTTTTTGTGCATTCCAAATTAGGATTTTTAAAGCCCGCCAACATTGCCACTTTTTTTCGATGACATGATAGGTGATGACACTCCAAATGACACACATCTAAACATTTGTCAGCATCCATTTGTCAGTCTTATCTCACAATTATACCATTGTATGGGGGATGGGGTCTTATGTTATCATGTCTAAGACATGTCATTTTGTTGAGAGATTAGCTTCTCCCCTATTCAGAAAGGGAATGCATAATAATTTATTTATGTTATATTTATTTATTTATTTATGTTTAATTTATTTGCAAAATATATTTACTATTTTCTTTTTTCTTTTTTTTTTATGACTTTTAATTTAGTTTTTGATTTTTTTAAAGTTTATTTTTTTAACTCACATAAAATATAGACATTTTTAATTTTCAATAAGATATCTCTTCATATATTTCATGTTTTAATTTATTTAAGATATATGTTAATATATTTTTGCTCTTTCATTTCAATGTCATTAACATTCAAGATATAATCTTTTTATTTTTTATAATATAATTAGAAAAACAAATTAAAACATGGAAAATAATAGACTTAAAAAAATAACCAAACCAAAAAGCTTTAAAACAATAAAAGAACATGAAAATTAATAAAAGTTAAAAAAAAAAGCAATTTTAATATGTGGTGCATGACGATAGGGCTAAATTTGATGATGGAATTGGCATGTTGCAGATAAAGGCAAGGAACTCTCAGAGAACTTATAGATGCATGCAGTGAACTAAATATAGAAGAATATCTTCCAAGTCTGTTTGCCCAAGATGAGCATTGGAAGAAATATGTAGGCTAGGGGAGAGGGGCCTATAGTGGAGCACCCTAACTTCGTATTTCTCAAAATCCTATGTGGAAACTTCAAATCATTCCCAATTTTGTACAACAGTTTATTTGGCAACTTACGTGCTTCTATATTTTGTTTTAGGGCCACACCATCAAATATGAGGCCACATCAGCATGCTTTTTGTTGAGGTATCCAAAAAGGCCCAAAAAAAAAGTGAGATTGATAGTGGTGCACTAAGTCATGTTTTATTGATGTGCTAATGTGGCATCACATGATTTGTCAGTTTTTGTACTTAATGGATAAAAAGTGTTTTACAATTGGATATTAAGGTGCTCCACAATAAGACCCATTGAGGATTACTTCTATCCCCAGTATTGGACCCTGCTCCATTATGGGCCCCTCTCCCTATATTGACAAAGATCTCTCTTCACACTAGTTTTGCTTTGTTCTTTTATTCTGCTTATTTCTTCATATTCAACTCTTCGCGCCCCACAGCAAAGCAGAGGAGATATTTATTTGGTTCAGTTTTTGGGTCATGCCAAATAAGTGGTTTGTGGCTCCATTATACTCCTGAATTTCTCAAGTAAGTATCTACGTTTCTCTATTTATTTTTATTCTATTTTGTTTTGGATGAATATGTCTGATGGCAAGGATCTTGGAGTGTGGGTTTTAGATCAATTACACACACTTCTGGGCTATTCCCAAGAAGCACTGGTTTCATTCATCATTGAATTGGCTCACAATTCATCTTCACTAGAACATTTGGTGAGTGGGCTTTCAGAATACGGCCTTCCAACATCTTCACAAATCCAGTCTTTTGCTGATGAAGTTTATAGAAAAGTAAAGAGCAAATCATTCGGCTTGAATCACTAGCAACCATTTGATCAAGAAAAAACTAGCTTGGTGAGCAACCTAAAGGAGTCTGCACACTTAGGTGTTGAAGGCGTAATAGAGGGCATTCAGTCTAAGAGGAAAAGAACCTTCGAAGGAAAAGGCCTGATGAAAGTGATGAAGATGAAAGGGGTGTTCCAAGGCCTACAAAATCAAGAAGAGATGGAAGAAGTTTCTCATATGAAGATGACAAGACACAAAGAGAGGCAGATAGGGAGCAAGATCAGCTAGAAAGGGTATGCTTGGGGTCACTTAGTGAAAAAATTTCAAAACAACATTCAAACCAAGAAGAGAAGAATTCTTCTTTTTTTTCCCAAAGAAAAATTTCTAGACAAGAATACTTGAAGACAAGGGAATGGAATAAACTTGACCAACTGAAGGAAAATTTGGAGGACGAAGAATATCTATTTGGTGATGTGAAATTGATAGCCAAAGAAGATCATGAAATTAGGTACAAGAGAGTTGTTTACAAAATAGCAAAGGAGCTAGATAAGAAATTGAACAATATTGACTACTATTGCATTCCAAAGGCCTATGATGAAGAAGGAAAGGTCAACCAAGAGAAAATATTTTCTGTTGCAAGGAAATTATATCAAGAGCCAGGCTCCAAAGACAAGGTAAAAAAATTGTCGCAGAAAGAGTCTTGGGAACAAAATCAAATTGGAAAAGGAATAATAACATTTGGAGCATCAGATAAGAAAAAACCTCAGGATGACTATGAATATATTTTACAGGATCAAACTGAATTTCTCAAGATATCAGGGAATGATGTCTTGGAAAAGAATACTAGGTCAAAAAGAATGGCTCACAACATTAAGGATGAAACAAAGATGCTACCTATCTATGCTTTCGAAGAGCAATTGATTCAGGCTATAAATGACTACCAAATTCTTGTGATTGTGGGGGAGACTAGATCAAGGAAAAAAACACAGATACCTCAATGCCTTCATGAAGCTGGTTATACAAAAAGAGGGAAGATAGGGTGTACACAGCCACGATGGGTTGCTGCAATGAGTGTGGCTGCTCGAGTTTCACAAGAAATGGGTGTCAAACTTGGTCATGAGGTGGGTTATTCTATTAGGTTTGAGGACTCCACATCTCAGAAGACAATTCTCAAATACATGACAGATGGAATGCTCCTTCGTGAATTCTTGGTTGAACCTGATCTCTCAAGCTACAGTGTTTTGATGATTGACAAAGCCCATAAGAGAACCCTTTCCACAGATGTTCTATTTGGATTAGTCAAAGATATTGCTCGCTTTTTTCCAGACATAAAAATTCTTATATCCAGTGCAACATTAGATGTAGAAAAGTTCAGTGACTTTGATAAAGCACCAATTTTCAAAATACCACGGAGAAGGTTTTCAGTTGAAATATTTTATACAAGATGACTGGTGGTAGACCGCTCAGAAGCTGCAATTGAGACTGTACTACATATTCATACAAATGAGCCGGCTGGAGATGTTCTTGTATTTTATACAGAGCAAGATGAGATAGAGAATGCAGAAAAGACTCTAAAGAAAAAAACAACGGGTCTAGGTACAAAACTTGTTGAAATGATCATATGCCCTATATATTTAAATCTCCCATCAGATATGCAAGAAAAAAAAATTGAGCCAACTCCAGAAGGAGCTCGTAAGGTGATACTGGCAACAAATATAGCCGAAACCTCTTTGACTATTGATGGAATAAAGTATTTTATTGATCTTGGATACTGTAAGAAGAAATCTTATAATCCTCATACATGCATGGAGTCTTTGACTATCATTCCAATTTCCAAGGAATCTACTCTGTAGAGATTAGGCAGAGTAGGGAGAACAACATTAGGTAAATGTTTTCACTTATACACTGCTTGGTCATTTCAAAACGAGATGCATCCCAATACAATTCCAGAACTATAGCGGACAAATTTAGCCAATGTTTTTCTTGTGCTTAAAATTTTTGGTATAACAGATCTTCAATTTTTTGACTTCATGGATCCTCCTCCAGTAGACACATTACAAAGAGTAGTAGAACAACTCTTTGCTCTTGGTGCCCTGAATGACAAGGGTGAGTTGACAAAATTGGGGCATCGGATGGCAGAGTTTCCACTCGATCCAATGCTTTCCAAAATTATAGTTTCATCAGAGAAATACAAATGCTCTGAAGACATAGTAACTATAGCTGCCATGCTATCAACAAGAAATTCAATATTTTATCACCCAAACGATAAGAAAGTGAATGCAATTGTAGATATTGCTTGGATGAACTACTATGTTGGAAATGTGGGAGATCATATTGCATTGTTGAAGGTGTATAATTCATGGAAGGGAACAAACTATTCAACACAATGGTGTTAAGAAAACTATATTCAGGTGAGGACTCTGAACTTAGCATGGGACATTAGAGATCAGTTGAAGGGACTCTGAGAAAGGGTGGAGATAAAACCCTCAAGTAATGTGACTGACCTAGAGTCCATACAAAAATGCATCACATTAGGATATTTTTATCACACAACAAAACTTCAAAAGGATGGCTCATATCGCACAATCAAGAATCGACAAACAGCTCACATACATCCAAGTTCTGGCCTTGCTTAGGTAGTACCACCATGCTGGGTTGTTTACCATGAGTTAATTTACACATCAAGAGAATACATACGACAAGTGATTGAGATCAAACCAAATTGGTTGATTGAGATTGCTCCACACTACTACAACTTAAAAGATGTTGAAGATTCTAGATCTCAAAATTTTCCTAAGGGTAAAGGCAAGGCAGTGATGAATAGATTTTGATCATTTAGACTTTAGACACAATACAACCTGTCACAAAGGGATAGACGAGAGAATTGTTTCTGCTACCTTAGGGGTTTTTTCTTGATACAATAGTTTTCCCTTTTTTTTCAAATATTGTACAAGTTTGCCTAATTCAAGCTGAAGTATGTTAATTGTCTCTAATATTTCAATGAAAAGGTAAAATAACAAAGGCCTTCCAGACTTGAATAGTGCAGAGAAAGAGCATCCTGAAAAAAAATTCATCATGTGTCATAATTTAATTGGTCAGACTTCCAGACATCTGCAGGGAGGATCTTGGCAAACGCAACTCAAGGGCTGGATCATATAAGCTTCTATTAAGTTTATTTTTTCTTTAACATAAAGGAGGGGAAATTTTTTTATTAAAACAAGGAGAAGTACAAGGAAAGGGCATTACAAAGCCCTATCAAGCTCCACCAAGTGATCCAACTATTGAGACAAATCTAGGGGTAACTAACCCCGGTCCACCAAATTCCAATCATGAATATGATCAGAAGCCCATTTAGCCAAACAATCAGCTACAACATTTCATTCTCTAGGAATATGAGTGAAAGTAACAAACTCCAAAGAAGCATAGAGGTTAAGAATCTACTCAACAATCAAAGCTAGATGCCAGCTAACATCCTCTAAATGTTTCCTATTCAACAAGTTAACCACAACCTGGGAATTAGACTCACATATGATCATGCGCCACCCCAATTGACTTCCATGCTCCACAGTCGATAAAATGGTCTGAGCCTCCATTAAATTATTAGTATGAAGACCCTTATAAATAGAGAAGATAAACTAAAAATCTCCAAAGCTGCCCTGACCAACACCAACAATTCTTGCATGACCCAGGTTTCCTCGAGAAGATCCATCCGTGATGATTTTTAAGACTCCCTGAGGTGGAGGAGACCATCTCCCCTCCCAATTCACCTTTGGAGTAGGATGTCTACATCTATTACACATGAGCTGTCATTATGGAGGAGGATGATGAAGATGATTACAACAACCAACATCATAGGGATCCACAAATGCAGTCAGATCACACTTAGCCACAATAGTCTCTCCCACAAAATGCAGAATTTTCCACCACAAGCGAGGGGCCACCAAAATCACATCCTAAAAAATCTGATGATTCCTCTCCAACCAAAAGTTCCAGATAATAAAGGATGGGAAAAGATCCCAAGCATCTTGAAGGAAGGAAGTAGAAACAGGGGCCCTGCCCCACCGATCCACAAAATCAGCCAGTGAGGAAACATGCCAACAAGGCGTATTCCACACCCCCCACCAACAATGCCAAATCTCCCTAGCATAGGAACATTGGAAAAAGAGATGGGAGACACTCTCCTCATAGTTACAACACAAAACACACATTGAAGGGCCTTGGAAACCTCACATAAATTATCCCAAGTAAGACACCAGTTTTGAGCAACTAACCACATGAAAAAATTACACTTGGGCCACAACAACTTGTGCCAAACTTGCTTCCACCAAGGGACCTCAATATCCCCAAACATCTACCTACCAAGCTGCTGATAACCAGTAGACATAGAGTACTTCCTAGGAAAATAAGAACCATCCCAAGCTAGGACACCAGGTCCCCTTAAAGAATTACAAGCATGGGAAGCCAGAAGCTGAGCTAGCTCAGGCTTATCCTCCTCAAACCCCCTAGGTGGCCACTCAAAAGGATGCTTCCAACAAAATCTTACAACCAATCCACAATGTTATGCAACCTTATAATGCTCAATGGTATCCCAACCAACCGTAGTAAAAACATCAAAAAGGGACTAGAGGTGAGGAAAAGTAGTGATAATAGATGGGTGACCATCCCAAGAATCTAACCAAAAAAGAGCCTGTGACCCCGAATGACAAATCCATAAAAACGTTCGTTTAATCAAATTTTCCCCCACTTTCAAAGTCTTCCAAATCATAGAACCACTCCCCTCTAGAGGATAGCGAGGAACCTCAAAAGAATCAACACCCCTAAGATATTTATGATTGAGAATGCAAGCCCATAAGTGGTGTTGATTGGTACACCAATGCCAGTAAAGCTTAGCAACAAGAACTTCCTATTCAAAATAGCAGAACGTAAACCAAGACCACCCTCTTGCTTTGGTCTACACATAGATTCCCACTTAACAAGGCACCACTTAGTAGACAACAAGTTACCACTCCAAATAAATTGACATGAGAGAGCATCAAATTCCCTAAGAAAATACATAGGGGCCGCTTGAACAAAGCATCTATAGATGGGTAGGGCCTGGATAACTGACTTGAGAAGAGTCACTCTAGTAGTTGTAGACAACCACCGATGAGTCCAATGAGTTACCTTCTGCCTCAGCTTATCAAGAAACATCTACTAGGAGGACCTAGGTTGATGACCAACAACAAGAGGAATACCCAAATAGACAAAGGGAAGAGACCCAATTTGAAACCGCAAAATAGCTACAATCCACCGTTGAATAGCCTGAGGAGTATTAAAGAAGAAAATAGAAGAATTTTTCTCATTGAATTGTTGACCTGAAGTAGCGAGGTAGATATCCAAAGATTTCCTAAAGGATTCAACTTCCTGAATGTGAGCCAACCCCATGAGAGAGGTGTCATCCACAAACTAGAGATGAGAAAGTGTTGGTAGACCCAAACCCCACTGCCAGCTCTGAATCAAGCCTTGAGAAACCTAAAATTTAAGAAACTGACCCAACCCCTCCACCATTATAATAAATAGATAAGGAGAGAGAAAATCCCCTTGACGAAGGCCCCTAGAAGCACCAAAAAGCTCTGAAGGTTCACCATTCACAATAACCGAAAAAGAGGAAGAAGTTACACAACTCATAATCCAACTGACCCAATCAAAAGAAAACCCAAAGGCCAACAAAATATTTTGTAGAAAGCTCCATTTAACTTTGTCATAAGCTTTGGCCATATCCAACTTGATGAACATATACCTATCCTTAGAGGTCACCATAGAATGAATGACCTCAAAGGCTACCACTACCCCATCTAGAATTTGACGACCTGCCACAAATCCTCCTTGCTACTTAGAAATAACAACAGGCAGCCAAGGTTTAAGCCTCTCAACAATTAATTTCATAATAATATTATACACCACATTACAGAGCACAATAGGTCTAAAGAATTCAAGCCTATCAACACCTTCCTTTTTAGGGATACGAACTAGAAAAGTAGCATTCAAGGCTCGAAGCATCTGCTTACTATGAAGAGACTCTCAGACAACCTCCAACAAATCCAACTTCATAATATCCCAAAACTCCAAGAAAAATTTAACTGGGAAGCCATTAGGGCCAGGAGCTTTCCCCTTATTCATCCCAAACACAACCTCCTCCACTTCAAGCAAAGTAATTAGATGAGTAATAGAAGCATTCAAATCATTAGAGATCAAAGAAGGAATGCAAACAAGGACCATATTTTCATCAACCTCAACAGGAAGTGAATCCTTAGTAAATAGAGCAGAGTAAAACTGACGAGCCTCTCTAGACAAAGCCTATTGCGAAGAAATTGAAAGACCCTCAGAATTAACAAGAGAAGAGATATAACACTTATTCCAATGAGCTTGCACAAAATTATGGAAGAAATTAGTATTCCTATCACCCTCTTGAAGCCAACCAATTCTAGCCTTTTGTTTCTAGAAAATCTCCTCATGAAGCTCCCACTCCACCAATTTCAGAGCCTGGGACTCAGCATGACCAAGAGCCTCTAAAAATCCCAAATCCCAAATTTGGTGAGTAATAACAACAAGACGACCTTAAGCGATGGAATAACAACAAGACGACCTATTCCATCGCTTAAGATGATATTTGACATTTTGCAGCTTCTTAACCAAAGAATACATAGTAGTACCATATGCAGGATCTCCATCCCACCACCACTGAGCAACAAGATCATGCAAAGAAGAATCTCGAAGCCACGTAAGCTGAAATTTGAAAGGAGGATTCTTTGGGATAGTAAAAGAAGAAGCAAAAACCTTAATTGGCCAATGATTAGAATTGCACCAATCTAGAATCTTAGAGCAAGTGACAATGTTGCCACCCACCCAAAAACTAGAAATAAGAAATCTATCCAATAGCTCAAATATTGCTTCTGGCCCACTCTATCTATTATTCCAAGTGAATATTCTATTAGAGGGCTTAACATCAACAAGAGAAAGAGAATCCACATTTGACCAAAAAGATCTGAAGCAGGACCAAGCCTAGGAAACCCCCCTCTTTTCTCCTCCAAACACAACATAGAGTTGAAATCTCTAGCTAAGATCCAAGGTAGATAAGGTGCATAGGACCTAACATACCTGATGTAGACCCAAAGCTGGATTTTACCACATATTTCAATCGGAGAAAAAACAATATTGACCAAAATAGTCTCACCAAATTCCAAAACCGAAGCCACCATAGAAATAGAGGAATGGCTAGAAATCCACCAGTGAGGAACAACCTTACGTGGATCCCAGAAAAGAGCCAGACCTCTAGAGCTTCCCCTAGAACCAATACACTGACACTGACAAAAAAACCAAATACGAGGAACATACTAAAGCATGAAGTCCACCCGAAGCTTAGTCTCTTGAACACAAAAGATATCTAGAGAATGAACCATAATCAAATCATGAATAGCCTTTTGACGAGAGGTGCTATTCAACTCCCTTGCATTCCATGAAAGAATAATCATGAGGAAGAGGGAGAGAAGGGAGCATCAATGGTCTTAACAGACCCACATTCTGTTGGAAATAGGATGCCATTTAATTGCAAATCCTAAACTTTAATTATTTCATGTATCTCCTAAGTTCTTGGAATGTGTTCAACAACACTAAGATTAGGATGAGATTAATTATTTGGATGAAATAAATCATGAAATTGACATTTGTAGTTATTCCTAAATAATAGGAACATGTGGGTGCACACATGGTAAGGTGACACTCACCTTGTGTTTAGTTAACTATACAGAGTAACAGTTAACACTTCGGTATGCATGTCAAGATCCTATGAGTTAGGATTTGATGTTTGCATGCTTGAAGTTTAGTTTAGTTTAGTTTAGTTTAGTTCAGAATCAGTTTAGTTTAGTTTAGTTTAGTTCAGTTCAGTTTAGTCATGGTTCAGTTGTCTTCAGTTAGTTTCAGTTGTATGTTAGTTAACTTCAGTTAACTTGGAATGCATGGCTAATAACATTGAGTTGTATGATAGATAATAGGGACTACCTCCAATTAATAGGGGATGACCATTCTTTGGGAATGGTGTTGAGTAAATGTTTCAGTTAACTAGAAATCACTTGGAGCCAACTTGGGCACCCAAGATGCTTTCTTGGATTTACCTCTTTTGCATGATAAGATATTTATGAAGGCTCAGTTAAGTAGGATTACTTATGGGCGCCAACTTTGAGGAAGATCTTTGGAATTATCACCGAAGTGAAGGATAAGTTGTAGCTTTAGTTTGGGATGCCTAAATGCATGAAGCACATGTTGTAAGCTTTAGTCTTCATAGAATAACTCAACTTGAAGCAATATGGCATACGTTTTCAAGGGCTTGAGTTTGTGCATTGTAATTATCACCATTTGGAGATTACAAGGTTGCACATTGTCTCTATATCTCATTCAAGTTGAAGAGAGTTTTCATAATTGTTATTGCAGGTGTGAAGAAGATTGGTAAAGACAGAAGAATCATTCTCAAGCAAGAATTGGAGCTATTGTAATTCAGATATTGAATAATAGAATAATTCTTGGTGGATTTTTTTCTTGAAATGGTTTCTCCATGTTATATCTTGTGTGATCTTTCTAATATCCTGTCTAGTTCTTCTATCAACTTCTCTCTTCATTCTACAATAGTAAAATGAATTAATCAAGATAATCACCCACAATGAATATATGTAACAAAGAAAGAGCTTACTTAGATCAGCAATATTAAAGTTTTATAGAGTATTAAGCTAAGAAAACACCCCATTTTTCAACATTTGGTATCAAAGCTAAGGTTGGGTACATTATTGGGACGCCTTTCTCTTAAAAGATTGGAGGTTTTTTGGCTTAGTGGGAGCTTTTATTATTTTTGTTATTTGCTGATTTTGGAATTAAGTTTTGTTTCAATGAATTCAAGGTTAGAGATTGAAAGGTTCAATGGTTCTAACTATGAAATGTGGAAATTAAAAATGGAAGATCTTCTTGAAGAAAGAGATCAATGGTTAGCGGTTAATAATGAGACAAAGACACCTACAACTATTTCAGATGAAGAATGGGATAAGTTAGATAAGAAGGCAAGAGGAACAATTAGGTTATGTCTTGCTAATGTTGTTCTCTTAAATGTTTCTAATGAAACCACTGCATATAAATTATGGAAGAGAATAGGGGATATTTATCAAACTAAGAGTCTAACAAATAAGTTGTATCTGAAAAGGCAATTATATTCATTGAAAATGAAAGATGGTGATTTAGTAGCACAACATTTAAATGCTTTCAATTTAATTCTCAGTCAGTTAGCATCTATAGATGTAAGGCTTGAGGATGAGGATAAGTGCATTTTATTGCTTTGCTCTTTACCATATTCTTGGAAAATATCTAATTGTTGCAATTAGTGGTAATGGTGCAGATCCAAAGATGGACAACATTATTCCTATTCTCCTATCAAAGGAGATGAGGAGGAAGTCTAAGGAGGAAATCTAAGATGCCTTGAATGTAAAAGGTAGGCCTAAGAAAAAGGAGCCTAAGGGAAACAAGGAAGGGAAGGGTAAGTCAGAAGGATGGAGTAAGGTAAAGTGTTGGAACTATGGGAAACGAGGACATGTGAAGAAGGATTGTAAGAAAAAGAAAGAGAGTTATGATTCTTCTACATAGGAGTCCTTAGATGCTAGTAATGATGCATTGGTTATTTCAGCTAATATTGTTTGTGATAACTCTTTTCTTCATGTTTCAGAGTAATCTTCATAGAGAGGATGGTAGTAATGATGCCATGTGTGACTCGGTATCACAGTTCAGTGGGAGTTGTTGACAGTGACTTGGATGCATCATTGGTAAGGTTATCTCCATGTGATTAGAGATATGGTTTCTTGGTTTAGAGTATATTTGTTATGGATGTCATGGTTTACTCTTGATATGCATTTAGAGTTTGGCATATTACATGGTTCTCTTGAGATTAGGATGTATAAGTATGTTATGATGCATGTGATCTCCTAAGAGGAGATGGTTAGATCATGGATGTCATGTTTATGTTCAAGGTTGAAGCTTTGACATTGATCTTGTGTAGTTCTCTTAAGTTTTGGGTACATTAATCATTTGCTTGATTACTTCATGAAAGTGTTTTGTTGCATTTGGAGTTTGGCATGGATTGGTTGGTTATAGGTCCTCATGGATACTTGGAGAAATAGGTGAGGCTGGAGTTCTCTTATGGTAAGAGACATTTGTTGGAATGGTTACTTGTAAGAAAAGTGTTTTCAATAGAAAAGACCGAGGAGCCTACACCTTGGTTGAATGTGAATTCAACACACTCGGTGTTTTAGCATGCCTCTAAAGAGGTGGTTTGGATATAGAGGCTTGGGAAAGGTAATGGTTTGGTTGATAATGGGAAGGTATTAATTGAGAAAGTTAACACTTTAATTAATGTTATGGATTATCTTATGAAACCATACATATAAGTTCTCTTGGTTTTAATCATTTTCTTGGAAGCTTCATGATTATGCAAGTTGCATTTGAAGTTAGCATGGTTTGATTAGTTGGTGCAAGAAGGCCATTGGCCTTGAGTCTTGTACTTGTTTTATTATTCCTTGTTTAGAATAATTGTAATGTATAATGTCAAGTGGGAGAATGTTGGAAATAGGATGCCATTTAATTGCAAATCCTAAACATTAATTATTTCATGTATCTCCTAAGTTCTTGGAATGTGTTCAACAACACTAAGATTAGGATGAGATTAATTATTTGGATGAAATAAATCATGAAATTGACATTTGTAGTTATTCCTAAATAATAGGAACGTGTGGGTGCACACATGGTAAGATGACACTCACCTTGTGTTCAGTTAACTATACAGAGTAACAATTAACACTTCTATATTCATATAAAGATCCTAGGAGTTAGGATTTGATGTTTGTATGCTTGAAGTTCAGTTCAGTTCAGAATCAATTTAATTCAGTTTAGTTCAGTTCAGGTCAGTTATGGTTCAGTTGTCTTCAGTTAGTTTCAGTTGTATGTTAGTTAACTTGGAATGCATGGCTAATAACATTGATTTGTATGATACATAACAGGGACTACCTCCAGTTAACAAGGGATGTCCATTCTTTGGGAATGGTGTCGAGTAAATGTTTCAGTTAACTAGAAATCAATTGGAGCCAACTTGGGTACCCAAGATGCTTTCTTGGATTTACCTCTCTTGCATGATAAGATATTTTTTGAAGGATCGGTTAAGTAGGATTACTTATGGGATCCAACTTTGAGGAAGAGCTTTGGAATTATCACCGAAGTTAAGGATAAGTTGTAGCTTCAGTTTGGGATGCCCAAATGCATGAAGCACATGTTGTAAGCTTTACTCTTCACAAAATAACTCAACATGAAGCAATATGGCATACCTTTTTAAGGGCTTGAGCTTGTGCATTGTAATTATCACCATTTGGAGATTACAAGGTTGCACATTGTTTCTATATCTCATTCAAGTTGAAGAGAGCTTTCATAATTGTTATTGCAGGTGTGAAGAAGATTGGTAAAGATAGAAGAAGCATTCCCAAGCAAGAATTGGAGCTATTGCAATTCAAAGATTGAATAGTAGAATAATTCTTGGTGGAGTTTTTTCCCGAAAGGGTTTCTCCACGTTATATCTTGTGTGATCTTTCTAATATCCTGTCTAGTTCTTCTATCAACTTCTCTCTTCATTCTACATCAGTAAAATGAATTAATCAAGATAATCACCCACAAAGAATATATGTAACAAAGAAAGAGCTTACTTAGATCAGCAATATTAAAGTTTTACAGAGTATTAAGCTAAGAAAACACCTCATTTTTCAACAGATTCCACCAACAAATCTCTAGTAGATTTAATCTTGTCCACATCCTTCTTACGACCAACTTTAGAGGAATTTTCAAAATGAGCTTTCTTAAGAGGATGTTGCAGCACCCCCAAAATAGAAGACGATTCCCATCCTTTACCTGAAGACAACACCTCCTTAGCTAAATCCACTAAAACAATATCATCCTGCAAACTTGCGGAGGGACTAGGAAGCCCATAATTCCCTTGCTCCAAAGCTGGAGAATTATCCTTAACAACAATTGCTTGCTTGAGCCCTGTAACAATGCCTGCCTGCTCTAACCCTATATCCATACCCATGACCCCAGAAGAAATATCAACAGGAATCCCCTCCTCCAAGGCTAGAACCTCCAAGACCTCGAAACAGTTGAATTGTTGATTGCTCTGTCTATCCTTATAGGCCTTCTTTCTCCCTTTATCCCTCAGCTTAATAGGAATAAAGCCATATTTATTAGGCCCACCCTTAGCCACATGCACCTTTCCTTTATCCCCCTTCTCCATCGAAGCCCCAAATGAAGGAGGAGAAGAAACCCCAGCCGCTTTAGGTGCCTGAGGACATTGGCGTTGAAGGTGTCCATACGCATGACAAAAACAACATCAAATAGGAAGGGACTCATAATCTAACTGTTGAACCCACGAGGCAGAGATAAGAAAAATCTCTAAAGAATATGGCAATGGATTATTTAAGTCAATTTCAACATAAATTCGAGCATAAGAGAATACCTTTTTATCGAGAGTATTCTGAGCAATGGCAGCCGACTTCCCCAACAAAGCAGCAATCTAGTGCAAAATATCCTCCCTCCAAAACTCCAATGACAACCATGGTAGACAGACCCAAACATGAACCCATGAAGGAAGATCCTCTACCATATTAAATCCTCCATGCCAGGGCTTCATGAACAAGCCGACATGATTGTAAAAATATGGCCCTCCCTCATAAACTCGATTATGATCCGAAATGCAAGAAAAATCCACCATGAAATAGCCATTCATAGCCACCAAAATTTCAAAATCACCTTCAACCTGCCAAGACCGACGAATCCAGGACTCCAAAGCTAAGAGAGAGACACGAATACCTAGAAACTTACAAATCACAAGATGTTGGCTCCAATAAGAAATGTCCTCTTGCACTGATTCAAGAGAAATAACTAGGATGGGACGATCATACTTTATAAAGCTTAGAGCTCTCACCCACAAAAGAGGAATCCATCTCCCGTGCATGCATGTCCACAGAAAAGCCTTGAGACAGCTTCACACCAACAAGAACCAAACTTTTGGAAACCCCAACCATTTCTCCACACCCAACACCCAACCGATTTTACACCCCACAACAAACCTCCTCAACCCACAACACCTAACTCTCCACTACTCTACCACGCTACACCTAGCACAGGGCCTCACACTACTTCCTACAACCAAAAATTCCCAAGCGGACAAAGCACAACCTCCCCATGTGACCAGGCAGAGGCTAGAATAGAAAGACACCCCAACACTTGCAAAAACAGGCCAAGCCAAAACCAGAATGCCACCAACAATTAGGACAGAGGAAAAGAAACACCGATAGGAAACCATGCAGGAGAAAAATAGTGAGCAATCACCAAAAGAAATTAGAAAACACCCCTCCCAGTACACAACAAGAACCCCCCACCACAAAAAACTCAACAACTCCACTGATCTACTTCCCTGTGCACAAATGCAAGAAGAAAGGCAAGCATACATGCAACCTTACAGGTTGCGTGCAGGTTAATCTTCTAACAAACTTATAAATCCTCCTCCATTAAGTGTATTTTTTCATTGAAAATGTGACTGAATTATTTTGAGTGAATGTTATTGTTTTTTTTTATTAAGTTAGCAAGGAAAGGGCTCTAATCTCGTACAAAAAAGCTAGGTCAAACAAGCCATCAATGAACCAATACTAAGATCAACAAAATAGCAATAAAAAACTAGTGAGCAAGACACCATAGACCAACCTGACTTAAGTAAAAAAAAAGGAACTAAACCCAGCTTACTAAATATATAACTAGTCCAAACAAAAATGGTGACCTTGCAAAAGGCATAAAGACAATCCAAACTATCACTAAAACAACTAATCATAAAGTCATAATTAAATAGGCTCGCAGGCCAGAGTCTTACAAACAAAAACTTAAACAAAGAGAAAAGCATAAACATTAAGAATCCTTGATAAGACTCCAGTTCTCTTGGAGCATGGCCACAGACTCCATCTAGCGATCATTCTTCCTTCTATTATCCTTCTTAGCCATCCATCGATAGACTTCATCCATGAAGGTTATAGTTGTTACTTATTTCTTTGCTCCATATTTTTTTTTAGTGTTGTTTAATTTTTTAAAGAAAATGTCTCTAGTAAATGTTATTGATAATTTTTCAAAAGACAATTTTCAAACATAAAAGGTCAAGATGTAACTTTATTTAATTGAAAATTATTTGTGCAATACTGTCCAAGGGAAAGAGTTGAAGCCTACTGAAAATGCTGGAGACATAGCTAATTGGGTTATGAAGAACAAAGTCAAGTCTTTTATTGGCTTAAGTTTATCAAATTCTCAAGTTCATTTAGTGGACTTGTCCAAGACATAGAAAGAAGTATGGGAGCCAATTGGAGACTTGTTTGTCCCAAATACATATAATGCCAAAGTGCCATTAAAATGGCAGATGATTTAATAATGTCACAATGTGAGAGCATTATCAATCATGTTAACACATCTAAGTCTTTGATGAAGCAACTTGCAGGTATTGGAGCAACTGTACACAAAGACAGTTTTACTCAAAAGCATGACCAAAAATGTTTAACAACATAGCATTTATGTTGGGGAACCTATCATGATTAGGAAACTTCTAGAAGAAGAAACACATTCAAAGAATAAAGGTGAAAGTTCAAGGGATAATACTCTTATTGTATTCGAAGAGTGGTGGATCAAGTTTTGGATCAAGGAAAAAGTGACGAATGTTACTATTGTGCCAAGCAAGGACACAATGTTTGGGTCTGTAGAAAAAAGGGCTACAGATCTATTTAACAAGGTGTACAACTAAGGTGATGAATCACAATTCATTAATGATACTATTGATGAGGTCAATGAAGTAATCATACTATTTTTATAACTATTGATGTTTTTGGGGATCGTTAAAACTTAAAGCACATTTGAAAATGTTGTTAGAGGAAATATAGCTATCTTAACATACCTCCATTTAGGTATTGGAGGAGGAGAGGTGTTTGAAGTTTCAAAAGGGGCAGTGATGTGTTCATTTTGATAGTTTAGTGGAAGTTTGGGTATAGGGAGGGTGTTGGAGATAACTACACATCATGATGCACTCGTGTGCTGTCATTAATTTGAAGAGTTGGTATTGTTAGTTTCAGTTATAGATTTTTTTTTAGTGTAAGAGTCTTAGAGGTGTCCAAGTTCAATGGCTAGATATATAATCTTAAGAGGCACAACCAATTCCTATTTAAACTTGGATCTAAAACTCAACATGAACACCTCTAAGACTATTCTAACAAACTTTCTAAATTGAAACTAACATTGTTAGCTCTCTAAATTCATGGTGGCACACAAGCATATGTGGATGTTGGATATGTAAATCTCCAACAATTCATTGAATCAAGTGGATTGGTAAAATGCCTCTACAAAGTAAGACATTCACTATGACATTAGTGTGAATGAGGACAAGTTGAGAATACATAAGCATTATTTTATGCTTAAAGTGTTGTGTTAGTGCTTTAAGATGCACCTATGTTTATATAAGGTAGAGGTAAAAGGTGTGCTTGCCAAGAGAGATTGAAACACTGATTTGGTATGCGATAGATCCTTTTTTGTACCATATTGTTGGATAAGTATTGTATATTTCCATGTTTAATAGTTATGTTGGGAACAACCTCGCTAGTGATAAAAAATTGTTTTTTTTTTCTTTTTTTTTTTCATGTTTTAAAAAATTTATGTTTATCTTTTGCATGACTTCATGGCTACTTTTGATGTGTAATTATATCTACACATACTTAACAATAAAGTAAGAGAGATTCATTATTATATTGAAGAACAATTTAATTTTTGCAATTGCGAAAAATCTTGTATTACTAAATCTTTTATCTAAAAGAATTTCGAGTATAAAATACTATTTATTATCTTTAACTTTCTATTAGTTATATAATTTTTTCAAATTATATATACTATATATATTGAATTATTTTTCACAAAACACAAAGCAATTGTTGTTACATTTAACTTGTACAGTAAATCATGTTTCAATGTATAGTTTCCATTATGTTGTTGAAGGGAGACAACTGCAATGTAAAATGGATAATAAAAGTAGTTCTTGAAGTTTTACTTGATCGATTGAGGTGGGCATCATTCAACAAAATATGTCCCCCATATTCCTCAAAATCAATTTGATCTTGAAACTATGTATTGATAAAGCTGATAAATGGTAGCATAATAAGGATCAAATCATTGCATACGAAAATAAAACATTAATTCCTGGTATGGTCAATGTTTAAGGGTGGGTAGTCTTTGGGAGAAAATTTTCTTTGTACGGTCTATATTTGTAAAAACAAAAAATTAGCACAAGTCATGTGATGTACTTTCAAAATTAAATATATACATTTGATCTAGAAATTATCAGCAAAGCAATATATAGATGCAAATCTTGATGTCTATAATCATCAAGAATTATTGTTGTTGCCCTTAATAATTTTCTTAAAAATTCTATGCTTTTGCTATAAAATATAAACGAAACCTTGTCTTTCTCTATTTATGTTAAATCTAGTTTGCATTTATTTACTCTTTTGAAATCCTCATATGGATGGTATGGGTTAAAAATTCCTTGGGTGCTTCAAAACTGAAATTTGTACCTTGATATTTTTATTATTGCAACATTTTCTTAACACCATAGTAGAATGCATCATACTATCTATTTCTTCTCAGCATGGGCTGGAAATGCATTTCATGTAAGAAATGATTTATGGGCCCAAAAAGATAGTGTAGGCGATTATCGCATTTATTTATAATGTGTTGGTAAGTTAGTGAGCTATCACCCAAAATCTTAAACTTTTGAAGATGAACATCGAATAGGCATATATGAATTTAGCTTAAAAAAAATGCACATGATAGTTCATAAAATTAAGTGGCACAATCAGATTTTTCTCTTGATAACATGAGAGTGATAAAAAAATACCCTACTCAAATTGTTTAAAAGACTTTGAAGGATCAAATTTATGCTGGTGCTTTTAAATATTAGAGATTTCCTCAATTGCATATAGACTTGTCATGTCCTTATCAAAATAAATGTTACACCCCTAACTTTAACTATGTTTTAATTTTTACTTTTGAAGTAATTAGTAGATGATTACGCATGATTCTATGATTTGATGTTTAGTAAAAATGTCAGGAAAAATCAATGTTTTCATGGGTTATGTTTATTTGACTCAAAATTGACATGTGTTTAAAAGTTGTCAAGATATGATGATTTCACAAGGATTATGAAATGATTAATGACACATTAATCTTGAGTTGGTGTTTGCAAATTACATTCAAGAAATAGGTTTCTGCCCTTCGAGAAAGGGAGGGAAAGCATCATCAGAGAGAAGGGTATAGATACAAGGAAAAGAATAGGTTGTCACCATAATAAGTCTTGTGTTGGTGTAAATTAGCGAAGCTAGTTGGGTCGGGTAAGTGGTACTCAACCATTGGGTGTAAGTCATGATTTCTATTCGACAATTGTCAATTTATGTTAAGGAAAGTTTGATGGTCGATAAGGATTAGTCAATATTCATTAGTTCTTATGTGTTTGAAATGGATATACTCAAAAGAGAGTAAATACATATACATGCTAGTGGTTTAACTATCGTTTTGGTAATTCTCAGTCGAAATACCAATTTGTTAACCTATTTATATGTTTTTGATATATACGCAAGATTGTGAGGGGGACAATACCTCGACCCCAGTCACACATCATGTTGAATGAATTATAAAGACGTAGGTAAACATTGTATATACAATCATTATGATGATATATGTTTATATATTTAATTTATATTAAGTTGAAGTATGAGTTTAACTTGTTCTAAATTGTTGTGAGCTCTCAAGAGAGCATATTATGATTGAAAAATAGTGCAAACTACTTTCCCTGGAACATGGAGTTCGACTCCTTAGTCCTCGATGTTATGGAGAGAGTGCAGAGAAGATTTGAAGTCGATTGGGGAGTGGTTCCTAAAACCATCATCTCCACTAGTTTTTTGAAACCTTTGTGGGATCCTTATTAGTCATATTCTTTGCCTCATACTTCGCAGATTGTATTCTCGTGGGAATAAGTTATTTTTGAAAGGAATATTTTTCAATGAATATGAAGAATCATATTGGAATTTAAGGGAAACCATTATGGGAGGAACGGTTTTAGTTATCAAGGGGGTTTTTCAGTTATTCTCAGTTTTATAAATGTTTTACAAGTAACAATGAGAGGAGGTATCTTGGCCTATGTATGGGTAGGTAATTTTCGGGAGAGAAAGAATGGAATCTTTTTTTTGGTTGGATGATAATACTGGGCGGCAAGCTAAACTCCCTTGCAACCGAAATCATCCATTTGTTTGACTTGAGTAATCCATTTTCATCAAATCAATTCTTCTCTTCAATGAATCTTGTGTAAATTTGTTGGTGGTGAAAACTAACTTTTATCCTTATCTTGCAAGTCCATCTTGGACGATGGGGGAGAAAACTGAAACCATTTGGTAACTTCTTAATAACTGTTTAATTTTGAAATTATATATACTCCATTAGAAGAAAATTCATTCTTTAAATACAAGAACCAATACTAAGGCTAATAACAAGGATAATTGGAATCTTACCAGACATAAATAATAGATAGTCTTGGATAGTGTTTGCAAGAAGCCTCAATGATGGAGTTGTGTTCTTAATCTTCTCATAAGGATTACTTAAATCCAACACCTCGAGTTTTGAATAGGTTGGTAACTGATATTGAAATCTCCAAATCTTGTTCCAAAGGCTTAGGAAGCTTGTCTTATGAGCTGAAAGCTTGTATGCTTAATAAAATGTAACAATTTACTCTATAAGATATGTTGTTCTTGAGTATTTAAAGTTAGTAGAATATTGTATTAGATTTCTTTTAAAAATGAACAAGAATGAATACAAACTCTTGAATTACCCAGTTGACAGTGAAGATATAGGTTCTAAAGGAATAAAAGTCTAAGCCGGATGAATTCATTTATTTGTTGATTATACTGGAGCCATCCCTAATGATCTAGAATAGTTGTTAAAGCACCTTTTAGATCTCATGTGGCATATGACCTAGTTTTTGTTGGGTGGTATTTTAATTTCTTATTATGCTTTAAGAAAGTCTTGAACTCAACATTCTTGCTAAGCCAAATAATACTTAGCTAATTGCATAAATTGTGACCTGTTCTTTATTTTGAAGAAGGTTATGCAATATAGTAGGAAAAAGAAATGGTGGTACATGCTACCTACGTTGAACCTTTTGTGGAGAACAAGTTTACCATGAATTGTAGAGTTGGTTGTCCTAACAACCAATCCCACTTGAGTTACTGCCTCCTGCTTCGAAAGATAATGTAAAGTGGTTGGTTTTTCTAAAATGGTTACTCTATATTGAATGGGTATACCCTTCCAGAGAATGTATTAACTTGTAAGCTCTAGAAGGATTTTTATGGATTGAGACTCGTAATGTACCATATGTTCAATTAGAACAAAATCAATAACTGTGTTGGCACGTAGTTGCCAAGAAGACTTTCTTGAATATAGAAACCACCTTTGTTGTCTATGAGACTATTTTTCCTTCTTAAAAGAAATACCAAACCTGGTGGGTATAAAATCAAGCTTGTCTTATAATGAAGTAAAAGAGTGTAATCTTTCTTGATATGTTCCTTATGCAAAATTGACTTTTGCATGTCATTTTGTAAAACTAATCTAGGAGAATAGGTGAGCTAGGGATGTGGAAATTTGATGAGGGTGCAGCCCAAGACTTAGAAAATAACCCACAAACAAGAGAATAATTTTATTATTCAAAAAATGGAGCTTCTTACATGCAGAGGATCTCAAATCCCCAAGTTCTACAACTCATGCAAGTTACAGAAAGCTACAGAATAACCCTTTCGTAATATGCGAGCTTGTCCCCCAAAAAGTTACCCAAAAATTAGAAACTCGCCCATAAATAGATCTCCTCATTAGTTTGGAGCCAAAAAAACATTCAAATTTGAGTTTAGGCGGTTTGGCGCCGAAAATTTACAACATGAAGTTCAAATTTCAAAGAACATTTGCAATTGTATCTTCTAGAAAGTCGCCAACTTCCAGGGGCCATAACTTTTGAATTGGGACTCCGATTCAGCGAACCGTTCTAACCGTTGGAAAGGTCTCAAAGTCAATAACGCGTTCGAAATTCGCTATGACGATTTCGGCAAGTTTCGGGGCTGATCTGAGAGTTTTAAGTGCCTCAAATCTCACTTAGAAGATTTTTAGGTGCAAATCTGGGAAACTAAAATTGCAATATCTTTCAACCCGGAAGCGAAAATAAAAACCATAAATTGGGAATTTCATTATGCGAAAAGGGTATCAAAAAATGTAAAACATAAAACTTGAAATTTTAGCTATTTTTTGGGTGATGCAAGATTGCCCTTACACCACTTGGATGCTCTGCATCGGACACCTAGGAGTAATTTGAAGTGACCCCATCCAAGTCTCAGGATGGTTGAGAAAACCCAAGAATCAACGGCTGCTTGTAGATAGCTTCGGGGATGAATCTTTCATAGGCCTTCCTCTCCATTTCACTAGATATTTTTCATACTGCCTATTTCTGGTACTCCTTCCCACATGACTATCCAAGATTGCTTCAATCTCGTCCTTTTCTGAAGTAGGTGCTAGAATCCCACACTGTTCCATCATTGGTACTTGCTCTGTGCCACCTTCATGATACTCTGTCAAATCTGAAATGTTAAACACAAGGGAAATGTTGAATCCATCCAGCAACTCTACCTCATATGCATTCCCTGAATCATGCTTCTTCAAAATCTTACAGGGACCAAACTTCTTCATCTTCAATTTGTTATATGTTCCCACTAGAAACCTTTCTTTCCTCAAGTGGACCATCACTTCATCACCAATCTGAAACTCCTTATACCTCCTCTTATGATCTGCCTTAGCCTTATACTGCATATTCATCTTGTTAATATGTTCTCTTACCTTCTCATGTATATCCTTGATGTGTTATGCAAAATCTTGACTTGACACTTATTTTCTTCTC
>VDFB02271358.1:1151090896-1151103683 GCA_007258455.2 Sequoia sempervirens
TGCCATCAAATCTTTTGTTTGCTTCTCTTCCACCTTGAGCAAAGTGATACACATCCTCAATGGTGGTACATTAGAGCTGCTCCTCTGAATGCTTGAGTCATGGCAAATTTAAGATGTCGGGCTACCTTCTCCTTATTGGCCTCTGTGTGACTGTTACATTGATTATCTTGTGAAGATCTTGATATATTCTTTCCGCGGATCTGCTTCCTTGCTTCAACCCTTGCAATTTCTTCAATAGATCTAACTTTCGTAGTCAGCGAGGTATCAACTACTTCTTGGTTTCTCTACCATGTGATCCCATCTAGTGATATTGCCTTTTCCTCTTGATTTCTTTCCAACTGGACCTCTTTCCACCAAATACTGGCATGGCCCTTCAGCTTCATTTTCACAAACTTAACCCGATCTGGGTCCTCTATTTCCTCATACTCAAAATATTCTTCTAGCTCGTTGATCCAGTCGATCAACTCTTCCGGGTTCAAATTTCTGAAATAACTAGGGACTTCTACTCTAGGTCTTTTCCCGATCTTCAAAATGACCCTTATTAGCCGCATTTGGTCTTGATCAATTGCTTATTCTTCCTCTTCTACATCTGAACCTTCTTCCTCTCCTTCATCCTCACTTTCCTCCGTCGGGTTTAACCCTCTTCTCAACTGCTCTTGTAACGCATCAATCTGTCTCTGGAGGGCTGCCAGTGCATCTCTTCCACTAGCTTTTCTACCACCTTGACCACCTCTGGCACCACCACGCCTACTAGGCATCACTCTTGGAGGAATCTTTCTTGACCTCGACCCACAACCATGTTCCTGGTGCGAACTGCCTCACGATCGGCGATCTGTCCACACGCTCATGAAAACCTGCTCTGATACCACTTGATGAGGGTGCAGCCCGAGACTTAGAAAATAACCCACAAACAAGAGAATAATTTTATTATTCAGAAAATGGAGCTTCTTACATGCAGAGGATCTCAAATCCCCAAAGTTCTACAACTCTGTGCAAGTTACAAAAACTCTGAGAACCCAGCACCTGTATGCGACTTGTCCCCAAAAAGTTACCCAAAATTAGAAACCAGCCATAAATAGAGGCTCCTCATTGGTTTGGATCCCAAAACAACATTCAAATTTGAGTTTAGGTTTGGCGTAAAATTTACAACATGAAGTTCAAATTTCAAAGAGCATTTGCAATTGTATCTTCTAGAAAGTCGCCAACTTCGGGCCATAACGATCCGAGGACTCGGTCCTTGAGCCATTGAGCCGTTGGAAAAGGTCTCAAAAGTCAATAACAACCTTCAAAATAGCCACTACACGGTTCAAGAAGTTTAGGGGGACAATCCGGGAGCTCTAAGTGCCTCAAATCTCACTTGGAAGATTTTTAGGTGTAAATCTGGGAAACTAAAACTGCAATATCTTTCAACCCAGGAACCAAAAATAAAAACTGTAAATTGGGAATTTCATTATGACGAAAAGGGTATCCAAAAAATGTAAAAATATCTAAAAATTGAGAAAATTGAAATTTAACTATTTTTGGGTGATGCAAGATTGCCCTTACACCACTGGATGCTCCTGCATCAAAATTTAGATAGTTGGTGAATTAAAAACTATACTTATGTTATGTTTTCTTAGAAGAGAGAGAGAGAGAGAGTAATTTAGGAAATGCAAGCTATTGAACTTGTAGCCTTTATAGAACTTATTTTATTGAGACAAAGTTAACCCTAGGTTGGGCACCATTAGAGTGATTAATCCAGGGTTGGGAATATTGTGAGATTCGTATCTCAATCTCACAAGAAAGTGGTAAACTATTTTGATTGATGAGGGTTTATGTGATATGTATATTTACGAGGATGTTATATATATATATGAGTTCAAAACCTAACTTATGGGTATGTGTAGGATCATGATGGGCCAAAAAGTGGCGATATGAAAAAAGTAGCGTTTTGCATTCACCAAAAATGTGAAAATCCTGAGTTGACTTTTTTTTGGGTTGGGTGTCAGTACATTTCTCCAAAGTAATTCCCAAGCCAAAGTAGTACAAATCAGATATTCAATTTGGGTGGAGTATATATACCCAATCATGGCCATTTTAAACCATTTTAACCATTTCACCCAATTGTGGCCATTTTAAACCATTTTAACCATTTCAAATAATAGTGAGTGACGTGAGGCATATCTGATATCATATTTGAGCTGATATCCAATTTACAAGGTAATTTTTTGGTTTTTCTTTTTGTTTTAATCAATTTTTGTATTAGTTTTGTATAATTTTAACTAGTTTTTTATGGATTTTTATTAAAAACTATGGTTTTTTATGGATTTTTATGATAAACTAGGGTTTTTTATGGATTTTTATTAAAAACTAGAGTTTTTTATGGATTTTTATTAAAAACTAGGTTTTTTATGGATTTTTATTAAAAACTAGGGTTTTTTATAGTAATTTCATTTATATTGTGTAATTTCAATTAGATTAATTAGTTTTGAACTTGAATCAGGTATTATGGATGAGAATTAAAACCCACAAATTCCAAATGCTCCACCACCTCTGCGCCCATCAATTGAAGAGTTAATTGGTGAAAAATTGGAGCAATTGAGGGGCATTTGTGATGTTTATAAGACAATCCCTCGATTATCCAAGATGACAAACACATTGAAATAAATAAGTAAAAATATGGAAACCCTCTCCACCCAACATAATTTCATTCTTTTGTGGCGAGAAACCATGATGGAATATTACTCCTATGGATTGTCTTACAAAGAGGTGAAAGATCTCGAAATAACAAAAGCCCAAATAGCCTCTTTATTTCTTAACCCCCACACTGGTTTGCCAATTAATGTTAATAAACCAAAACTTTCTCTAAAATGGTGCATGAATAAGGACATTGTAGATAAATTTTGGGATCGTTGGTTGATGGTTTTTAATGAACCACCCAACAACAATATTGATGTACCATTTTTCTTTATTAAAAAACTATACACTAAGTTTGTGTTAGGGCATCATGTCAATTACTTTGACATTAAACCCTTCTAGGGCGTTAGTGGAGGTATGCCCCAAGATAGACAAGGGGAAGTTAGAGCAATCTAGGGCCCATATGTTCCCCATCCTCCCCTTCCTCAGCCACCTCTAGTACATCATCTAGATATTATCGTGGATGGAGCCACATAGAATATTCAGGCTATTCACTCTTTGAGTGATCTTTCGGTTTCCCATACTACTACAGTAGCTCAACCACATGTTGGTGATGTTGGTGATGGATTGAGTGTTGCTACATCCTCCTCCTCAGGTCCACATATTTTTTTGCCACATACTTGCACTATGTGCCACCAGATATGCTTGGGTCCTCTTATACAACCCGCTAAGCATCCCTTGGACACTTCTGATTATGACCTCCATGATGTGGATGTTATAGGAGATCAGACACATGGGATTGGAGCACACCCTGTAGAGTCCTCTCTTGCTAGAGAGGGGGATGTTAGAGTAGTTACACAGGTAAGATTTAAGTTGTAAATTCATAACTTGCATTTGTTTTTAAATGAATATTAATAAGAGATAGTATCAAGTACTAATATTTATTTACATGGTCTATTTAACAGTTGATGTCTGAGGAGGATCTTACATAGGTTATTGATAGCATCCTCAGGGTCATTTCATTTGGCCTCAACATGCACACGGTATATATTTTTACACTCACTCGTTTACATTTTTTATTATATACTTGCTTGTCATTTGAATTGTCATTAATGAAATTAAATATTAACTTATATGTTTATCTTATTTTCCTCTTGTAGGAAACACCTAGTGCGAGTGAGGTGCAGTGATTTTTAGACTATGGAGGAACAATGGTAGATAAGGGAAAGGTAAATGAACTCAAATTTGATTGAATTAAGATTTTTAAGATCTTATAGTGATTATACATACATTGACATAGATTGGTAGTTTCATATACTTGTCATTTTTATGTACAGGTGGTTATGAGCTACACATCCTTGTTGACAAGTGTCACAATGCTTGAAGGAGTAGGTGTTGGAACACGTCAAGGAGTAGGTGTTGAAACACCTCAAGGTGGAGGTGTCGAAACACCTAAAGGAGATAAAGAAAAAGAGATTCCTAAAGAAGTATGTGTTTATTTTATTTTGTGTTTGGTAAATATGTTTCTATTACTGACAATTGTATGCTAACTTGTATCAATTTTATGTTTTTTTTCACATATATAGATTGATATTTCAAAAGTTGGTTTGATTCATTCTTTGAGAGGGGAATATTCTAGGACTCCTAACCCTTTGAAGAGATGTATATATGAGGTAATCAAGATTTCAATTTTAGAGTTAAATTATAATTCAATGTATATTATTTTGATGTTAATTATTCAATTTTAAAATATATAATATAACTAATCTCAATTGTGGTTTGAATTTTTCTTGTGCAGCTACCTTCAGAGCCAAAGAGTGCTTCAAAGAGTGCTTTTTATCAAATAGTTCACTGTCTTGCTGCTATGGCTAAAATCCTAAAACATGTGATTTCAAACAAGCTATGGATGCTTGGAAAATATCTATTAAAGAATAATAATAAGCAATAGTATAGAAAAGGTAGTGAACTATTTGAAAAAAATGCCTCAAAGAAATGTGGTCTTAATGTGCTTGTCATGGCATTCCATCACCATGAGACAACATTTCTTTGAGGCATTTTTTCAAACAGTTCACTGCCTTGTCTATGCTACCACATTTTTCATACATTTCTACCAAAGCATTTTATCAAACAATTCACTACCTTGCTACTATGGCTAAAAGCATAAAACATGCGCTTTCAAACAAGCTATGGATGCTTGGAAAAATTCTATCAAAGCATAATAGTAAGGAATAGCATAGACAAGGTAATGAGCTGTTTGAAAAAATGCCTCAAAGAAATGAGGTATCATGGTGATGGAATGCCATGACAACCCATAGCAATTTTCTTGTCATGGCATTCCATCACCATGAGACCACATTTCTTTGAGGCATTTTTTTCAAAAGCTTGTCTATGCTACCACATTTTTCATACATGTCTACCAAAGCATTTTATCAAATAGTTCACTGCCTTGCTGCTATGGCTAAAAGCCTAAAACAAGTGATTTCAAACAAGCTATGAATGCTTGGAAAAAATATATCAAAGCATAATAGTAAGCAATAGCATAAACAAGGTAGTGAACTGATTGAAAAATTGCCTCAAAGAAATGTAGTCTCATGGTGGTGGAATGCCATGACAATCCATAACAATTTTCTTGTCATGGCATTCGTCATGCCATTATATCACAATGACACCATATTTCTTTGAGGCATTTTTTCAAACAATACACTGCCTTGTTTATGCTACCACATTTTTCATTTATGTCTACCAAAGAATTTTATCAAATAGTTCAATTCCTTGCTGCTATGGCTATAATCCTAAAACAAGTACTTTCAAACAAGTTGTGGACGCTTGGAAAAAAATCTATCAAAGTATAATAGTAAGCAACAAGATATGGTCTCATGGCTTTCTTTTTGCACAAAAAATCAGCCTTGGAGTTCGGTTGGAGGCTGAAAACTACTTGTAAGGGAATAAATAAATCTTGTAAACATGACCTTAGGGTTGGAGAAGTTGAAAATAAGAATTTGCATCTTTGAGGAAGAATATTTTTGTGTTTTTCTAACGTCTTGTGTTGTTCTTTTTCTTTTGTATGGTTTGTACAGCCTTATTATGATTTTCACATGTGTGGTATGTTTAGATAATTGAGTTAGCTTTCAAATTCCTTTGGTTTGGTCAAATTTTATGGAGATTTGAATAAGTTATGGTAATTATACCATTGACAGCCTCAAAGTTGTTTTTTTTTGCAACTCGTACGACCAAACCGACTGTTCCAACACATCTGGATGGGTACGTTTAGGTTAGGTATGGTCCCCTTTTGCACCTAAACAGGCTGAAGTAGTCTGAGCTACGTTCAACCAATGAAATCCCTTAAGAGTTCAAAGTGCAAAAGGGCAACAATCTTTGATGGGCTATTACTCAGAAACCGTGATGCCTACAAAAGTTTTGTCTGAGGCTACGAGATCATGTTGGGCCCCTCTACAATAACCTCACTCGGTTTTTTCTACTTGAGAGGAATTTTCCCATGGTGAGGAGTTTTCAGTTGAGGAAAAAGTTGTCAAATGCAAGTAGTGTAAAGTTGCAAAGTGGTGCAACTTTCGTTTTGCAACTTGTATGACTAAACGAACTATTCCAACACATCTAGATGGTTACATTTACACTAGGTATGGTCCTCTTTTGCACCCAAATATGCCAAATCACTCTGAGCTACATTAGACCAGTGATTTCCCTTAAGATTCCAAAGTGCTAAAAGGAAACAATCCTTGAAGGGCTACTTCTAGGAAACCGTGACACTTACAGGCTCTCTATCTGAGGCTATGGGATTGTGTTGGGACCCTCTACAATAACCTTTCTCACTTTTTTCTATCTCAGAGGCATTTTCCCATGATGATGAGTTTTCAATTGAGGGAAAAGTTATCAAATGCAAGCAGTGTATACATTAGAATACTCAAATACACTTAATTCATGAACTACACACATGAATACAAAGTATAAGCATTAAAACATCTAGGTCATAAAGTATATGTTGGAATACTCATAAGTGACAAAGTATACACACAAGTTGTAAAGTATACACCTGAATACACGTAAAGTGTACACAATATTAGTGGATTCTAAGTAGATTTGAGTTATTTTTCATAAATAAGGTCTAATGGGACCATTTAGAATGTAATTAAGAGTCATGAGGAATGTTAGTGCAATTTTTGTAAAAAGTTCAAAAAATGTAAAAATTGCTAAAATTGCCTAAAGTTGCAAAAATGCACTTTTTTAGGGATTGCGTGGGTCAAAGTAGTTCAAGGTTTGGAATAATTCCATAATGGCCATCATGTCATATTTTTGGTTTATTGGAGGTTAGTGGGGTCAATAGTGCTAAAATTGCAAGACATGCAAAATCTTGCATTTATGACAAGCAAGTTTGCATGTTCTCCATAATGTAACCAATGGAATTAGTGGGATTTTACATGGAAAAGGTGTGAATTCATTTTTAAAAGGCTTGTAGAAATTTTTTAATGGAGAGAATTCAATAATATTGAATCTTAAAAAGCTTATTGCTAGAATTGCTATGAAATTTTCTGTATTTTCTTCAAAATTTGCACTTTACCAGTCAAAGTACAGAGTCATATAGCTGCTATTTGCTCTAAGTTTGATTGTATCTTGAGGAGGATATATCTAGCATTGTTTTTTTTCTATCCTTGTGTGGTTTCATAGAATATTAAGCTATTGAGAGCAAAATATAAGCTTGTGGGTCTGAGAGTCTGAAACAAGGTTTTTGAAGCCTTAAACATGTAAAAATAGCCATACCATCTATTGTACGGTCTGTAGCTCAATGGTATGGCCATGGTATATGTTATTAGGACTATATAAGGTGACTATTTGGGTTTAAATATTTGGGAAGGCCTATAATTGAGTTGGTGAGTTGCCATGCATGGCAAAAATGAGTGAAATTAGGTGAAAAATGGTGGTTACAACATGCTAATGTCAATGAAACATGGGGAAACAATATTTAAGGTTTTATCAAGCTTTTTAATGTCCTAATAGAATTTTTTGATGATTTTATAGGGTGTGGCAAGGTTGGAAACATTGATTTCCTTAAAAACCTCATGAAAGTTGCTAAAAATGAGGGTTTGTTGAAATAGAGCTTTAGAAAGCATATCTCACAAAATAAATGTGGTTTTGGTAGTTTGGTAGGCTATTTAATGCTGCACCATCAAAATTTTAGGTTTGGGAAGTGTTTAAATATGATTCTCTTTGTAAAATGGGCCTATTTTGGGGTCTTGGACAATAAAAGAGTGCTAGTTTGAAGCCTTTGTTTCAAAGGAACCTACTTAAGTTTTGAAGTATGTTATAGTTGGGAATAAAGGGTATTTGAAAGTATAAATGGTTGGTTGGTTGAGCTAGTACTTGGTGTGAAAAATGAGCAAAAGAGGTGTGTAGACCTACTAGGAAGAGTAACTGTTTTAGTGAAGTTGCACCCAAGTTTGGGTTTCAGGATCAAATTGGAGTTTGAATCATCTTGAATTTTAATTGTGTTGTTTAAAGCCACCTAGATCATGCATCAGAAAATTCTTACCCAATCAACTTGAACATCATGCACACCCAAATACCTTGTTTCCACTTTGCTAGAAAGCATCCAATCATTAAAGCCATTATAATTTATTATATATAACTAGGAGATATTACAAAACCTAGTTCAAATGAGCATATTGGCAAGAAAGAACCAAGAAGAAAACCTCTGGTTGTAGCTCAATTAAGTACAAAAATCTCTTACAAAATTGTCCCAATAACAGTAACAAAGCATACACTTGTATGACTATTTCAACGTATGAGTTTCCAAAATACATACCCCTTTACATTTTAAACATACCCTTTATACAATGCTAGAAATTTGACCCATATTTCAAAAAACATCATTGGATATAGATTATTCCCATACACAGTTATGACCTTTTTACATTTGAAAATTCAAATTTTACAAATTTTGCCTATTGGAGGCATTCAGGGCACAATCTTCCACAAGAGTAGCATGTTGACATTTTGGAGTGACAAGCACTTATACAAACCATCAAGGTAGCGGTTAAACTACATACAATAGAAAAGATGCTTAGAATAACCAATCTATATTATTCTAAATGACCTAATTGATGATGAGATGGTAATGCAAATTATAAAAGACGCTTACAATAACAAATCTATATTATTGTAATATGTCACATACCTCTCCCAAAGCATTAGAGCTAGCTATTATTGCAGTAGGTCCATGATCAATTGTGCTAGGAATATCGCAAAAGTTTTCAAATGAGAAATCTATATTTTCATAATAGAAAAGATGGTTAGATGAACAAATCTATATTATTCTAAACAACCTGAATGGTGATGAATTGGGATTGTAAACTATAAAAGATGCTTAGAATAGCCAATCTATATTATTCTAAATGACCTAATTGATGATGAAATGGTAATGCAAACTATAAAAGATGCTTACAATAACAAATCTATATTATTGTAATCTGTCACATACCTCTCCCAAAGGATCAGAGCTAGCTATTTTTGAAATAGGTCCATGATCAATCATGCTAGGAATATCACAAAAGTTGTCAAATGAGAAATCTATATTGTCACAATAGAAAAGAGTATACAAAATATCAGCATTAAAGACACCTGCATTGCAAGAATATACAAAATATAAGTATTAAATAAAGAACACTAATGAATTTAAGCATAATGAACATAAGCATTGTACCTTCCATTCTTGAATATGATATTCAAGTGTGCTTGAAGGGCCATCTCTTTGCTTAAGAGTATCCAATATTGCTTCATGATCAACATTACTAAGTGTCCATAGTTGTTTTTTCTTTGGTTTGGCATGATGCTTCAACAAATTAAAATTTGTTGCTATAACAAGGTGTGAATACATGAGAATGGTTTTGTGTTTCTCGTAGTCTTCAAATGTAGGTATGCCATTCTTTCTAATCATGTATGTTTGCAACCAAGTTCCTACAACCACAATTGAACCTATAGGATACATGAACCCATCATCATCTTCCATTGGTTGTGTTAGCTTATGATTTACCCGCACACATCGAGCCAACCAATAGTCTGATCTCTCTTCATTCCCCTACAGTGCAACAACTACAAAATCATGTTCTGGTTGTAGTAGATCTGAAAGACGGTCGTAATCAACTGAAATTTCCATTGTCATTTGTCATGGATATTGTTTGAGATAAAGGAGCTAGATACTGTTGAACCCATGTATCCACCCACTCACTTGACTCACATTGATCCCACTCACACTGAATCCAACTCTGACAAAACAAGCCAACTCTCGTGTCCAAATGGTCCATGTGCTTGCATCTAAGCTTTGAAATGAATGAATATTTGAAGAATCTTTGATTGTATGACAATCCAATTTTCCTCCCACTTTACCCTCCTCAACCAACCACAAGAATATGTGCACTGTTGAATCTAGTGTCCCTCCCTGTCATAATGTTGAACTACATTAATCAATAATAGAACTTACATCACTAAATTTTTCTCCTAAAATCTTCAATTGCTCCTTAACTAGAGCTCTCTTTACACATGCACCTACTCCATCATGCTCCCGATTACCATGCCCAGCTTCAAAAGAACTCCAAATATGAGGTACACCCCTCTCTAGATGAATTCTACTGAAACAATAAAACATATGAGCATTCTTGAATTGACCTATGCAGTTACCTGACCAAATGAGATGACGACCCACTGCTATATCATGCTCCTACAAGAACTCAAAAAATTTCTCAAAACAATGTTGGACATACTCGGATGAGTGAGATCTATCATCACTCATATAAAAATGATACTCTCTGATTATCTTTCGATCCTCTTATGTACTATCAGGTGCATGCCTAAATGTTATGTGGAAAAAAATAGCAATTTGAATGGAATTTTAATATTGAGATTGTACCTCATTTTGTGGTTGCAATGTGTAGTTTTTTTGCAAAGTCAACCATTGATATAATAGTGCCAATTGGAAAAGAGTCCTTACTTATCCCAAATTTTTGATCCAACAACTGAGACCTATGGCTATGCCTTGCATACTTGTAGAAAATATGAAATAAAATCAGCAACACCGCATTCTTTTGTAACCAAATCGCATCTAGAACCTTCACCTCCACTCTGCAAAGTATATTTGACTATCTCATATCTCTTTTTCTCAACAAGCTTCTTTCCAAATTCATGTTCAAAACCCTCATGAAAAAATTGAACAAACTTTGAAAAGCCACCACATTGTGAGCACTTCACATTTAAACAATCATTTCTATAGAAAAGGCAACCATCATCTCTAGAACATAAAAATAGATCTAGCAAGTCCCTTGATGATTTCAGAAGATGCATTGCACCACACTCCTGCAACATTTCATTAGTATGCAAAGTAGAACGAATATAGCATAATAGTTCATGGTACATTGAAAAATCCACATGGTATTTGCAACAAGTATTATGAATTTTAAGAGGCACACAATAAAATGGCTTCAAACCTTCAAAAGTCCTTTGTGAGATTTCCATATTTGGATGTGTTTCAATAAATTTTTTGAACAACATTGTTTGGCTTGATTCCAATAAATGTTTAGGATGTTGTGTACCATCTCGATTTCCAATTCCTAACTTTAAAACATCCTTTGCATTGGGTGATACTCTAGAGTTATTATGCCAAAATTGTTGAATTACTTGCTTTACATTATCGGTTAGCTTCTTATCAACACGTGGAAGCCTCCTGGAAAAATCTCATGTATCATTTTGAAGAGGATCATCTATTCTTTCTTTTCTTGTAAGTTATCTATCCAAATTTTTATGATTTATGTCAAAATCAATACAAGTTTATCTTATAAAGCGAGCCTTTTTCAATTGATGGCTTACTAGGGAAGTTCTAATGACTATCCGAGCAGCTCTCTTATCTTTTTCCTTGTTATTTTTTCCAATAGACTTGATCTCGCATTAAAAATATTTTTTGACAATAATAGAATTTTTTTTTGTGTTCTTGTTCATACAAATCGTCAACTTGGCTAGCAAAGGTCTCATCTTTTGCATCTTTAGCAATTGTACAAAAAATTGGCATTGATCGGTTAATGTCTTATTGCTAAAATATTGGTTGAAAAGTTGTGTAGCCCACAACCAAACGGTTTGTGTTGACCTCTTTCCTTCAAAATTGTTTATAATGTTCTCATCAATTTCAAGTAATCATTTACAGGTTCTTGAAGGTCTTGAATTTGGAATGTCTTTCTTCCACACAAGGTTCTTCATTTCTCATGTAATCTGGTGAAACATAATTTACACTTGGTTCAATATTATGTTCAACATCTTCAATTCCAATATTTTCACCTTGAACATTTTCAATATAAATTTTAATAATTTCATTCCCAATTTCAATATCATGTTCAACATCTTCAATTACAACATTTTCACCTTGAACATTTTTAATATCAATTTCAATAATTTCATTCCCAATTTCAATATCATGTTCAACATCTTCAATTCCAACATTTTCACCTTGAACATTTTCAATATCAATTTCAACATTTTCATTCCCAATTTCAATATCATGTTCAACATTTTCACCTTGAACATATTCAATTTCCTCTACACTTGAAAGACCAAAGGGCTCAGGTTCACCAATATTTAACATACCTTGTCTTATCTTCTTATGACCTTCTCTATCTCTTTTTCTATATGCTTCAATTTGTTCTTTTGTAATATTTCTCTTACGTTTTTGCTTCTGATGATTGTTGCTCCCCATTACACCTCATAAAAGATGCTAAAAAAAAATTGCTTATGACAAATTTGAGTAGAAGATGCTCCAAAATTTTGATCTTTGTCTCTTCCTATCTGAAATCACACTTTTGTCACCTGCAAAGCCTACAAACAAAATGTAGGGTTCGTTGGGATGCCCAAAATGTTCCACCTAGGGTTTTTCTATGGCCCACAAATCCAATATCAGATAAAATATGATATATTATTTGAAAAATATTGAAAAGTGTATTGTAACGGTAATATTTTGGTGTTATAAATTGGATATCCAATTTCTACACACATAGATCCAAGAGTAATAAGGAGATGGAGGGTGGGAAAGAGAGAGAGAGATTGGGAGAGAGAGGGAAAGGGAGAGGGAAATGTAGAGAGACAGAGAGAGGGAAAGGGAGAGAGAGAGAGATAGAGAGAGAGA
>VDFB02271358.1:1151103783-1151273046 GCA_007258455.2 Sequoia sempervirens
TTGCACTTACCTAATTATTTCAAATATAAGCTTCATAACTAAGAATTTGGAAACACATATGCTATATATTTGACTAACTCAGTATTTTAAAAAAATAATGAAATTTTTTGCATGTGAATCGAAAGAAGCAAGTGAATAAGATGGGCACAAATAGGGAGAAATATATTCCCTAGTATTTAAGGAGGTGTATATTCAAAGCCATGATAGAAATATACCCACTAAATTACTCCAAAATTAGCCTCTAAACTACCAAGATTGTAGAGATGTTTGTGTTGGGCATATTCAAGACCTTGGTAGAATTTTTATCTTGATTGCCCTTTTCCTTGACATTAATACAAACATAATTAAATTTTATAATCAAGGCGCAAACACCCTTCTTTTATCTATTTAAGAGAATTATTTTACCTCAGGATGATTTCTCTATTTAAATTAACATGTAATGAAAATAATCCTTACCCTAGTGGCAAGGATCCATTTTCTCTAAGTTTAGGAGGCCAAAGTCTAAGTGCTATAAATTTGAGCTATACACCTTGTTGAGACAAATTAAATAAAGGTCATATTTCAAGAAGGTGTTTAACATACCCATTACTATTCTAGATAGGTTGAGAATTGAAAAAAGTTCACCTTTCTATTTTATTATGAGAGCATGCTCTATTAAATGTGTTTTGTTCACTCAAATATGCATCTAATAAAAATCTTGACCAACACATTTAGTATGATAACAATAGATGACACAATAAGAGTTTCTTGCAAGTTAAAACTATGTTACTACAATAGAACACCCCACCATATAATGACTTATAATTTAAATTGTTGATCCATAATTGATATTAACCCATGGGAGAAGAATTACTTTCAAATTTTGAAGTATGTGCAAATAAAAATAATTAATATTATAATAATGATATGATATAGGAACATACAAATGCCATATATCATTCAAAATGACCACTTATGAGTGAAATCAAACTAGAAGTCTATGCCTTCCATATGATAGCTTTAAATATGACATGCGGAGTGTAGTAAGTTGGAGGAAAATCTATCAATGGTGCAAAATGTAAAATTCCTACATGCAACTCAAAAAATTGTTGGAAATAAGATGCCATTTAATTGCAATCCTAAACATTATTTATTTCATGTATCTCCTAAGTCCTTGGAATGTGTTCATTAACACTAGGATTAGGAAGAAATTAATATTTGATGAAATAATCATGTTAATTGACATTTGTAATTAATTCTAAATGTTAGGAGCATGTGAGGGAATCCATTATGAGTTCCTAAATAATAGGGGTACATGGGGTGCCCACATGGTAGGTGACACTCACCTTGAGTTCAATTAACTATTCAGAGTAAGAGATAACACTTCTGAATGCATGTAAAGATCCTAGGAGTTAGGGCTTGATGTTTGCATGCATGAAGTGAAGTGAAGTTTAGTTCAAAATCAGTTTAGCTTAGTTCAGCTCAGCTTAGTTCAGTTTAGTTTAGTTTAGTTCAGTTCAATTCAGTTATGGTTCAATTATCTTCAGTTAATTTTAGTTGAATGCTAGTTGACTTTAGTTAACTTGGAACACATGGCTAATGACTTGAGTTGCATGATAGATAACATGGACTACCTCTAGTTAGCAGGGGATGACCATTCTTGCATGAATGGTGTTGAGAAATGTTTCAGTTAACAAGAAATGACTTGGACCCAACTTGGGTGCCCAAGTTGGCTTCTTGGAATTAACTCCTTTCCATGTTGAGATATTTTAGAAGGCTCAGTTAAGTGGGACCACTTTTGGGGGCCTACTTTGAGGATGAAGCCTTAAAGATATTTACATAACAAAGGTTGAGTTGCTACTTCAGTTTGGGATGCCCAAATGCATGAAGATGAGGATTTGACATTGTTCTTCATGGCATAACTCTATTTGCATGAGATAGGTGTACCTTTTAGGAATAGGGCTTGAGCATTGTAATTGTGACTTAGTTGGAGTTTACAAAGTTGATTAAAGCCTATATATCTCAAGCAAGTTGAAGAGAGTTGGTACCGGTTTTATTGTAGGTTGTGAAGAAGTTTTGGTGAAGGAAAAAGAGGCATTCTCAAGCAAGAATTGGAGCTATTGTAATCTACTTCAGAGATTGAATAATAGATTAATTCTTAGTGGAGTTTTTTCCCGAAAGGGTTTCTCCATGGTACATGCTTGCGTAATATTTCTAATATCCTATCTACTTCTATCAACTTATGTCTACATGCTACAAATAGTAAAATGGATTAATCAAGATAATCACCAAAAAAGAATATGTAACAAAGGAAAGGCTTATTTAGATTAGCAATATTAAAGTTTTACAAAGTAATAAGCTAAGAAAACACCTCAATTTTCAACATATGGTATCAAAGCTGAGGTTGGGTAGAGTATTGGGACGCCTTTCTGTTAAAGATTGGAGGTTTTTTGGCTTAGTGGAGCTTTTATTATTTTTGTTATTTGTTGATTTTGGAAATAAGTTTGTTACAATGAATTCTTGTTTAGATATTGAAAAGTTCAGTGGATCTAACTAGGAAATGTGGAAACTAAAAATGGAATATCTTCTTGAAGAAATAGATCAATGGTTAGTGGTTAATAATGAGACAAAGACACCTACAACTATTTCAAGTGAGGATTGGGCTAAGTTAGATAAGAAGGCAAGAGGAACAATTAGATTATGTCTTGTTGATGTCATTCTCTTGAATGTTTCAGATGAAAATACTGCATATAAATTGTGGAAAAGAAAAGGGGATATTTATCAAACTAAGAGTCTCACCAATAAGTTGTATCTGAAAAGGAAGTTGTATTCATTAAAAATGAAAGATGGTGAATCTATTGCACAACATTTAAATGCTTTCAATTTAATTCTCAGTCAGTTAGCATCTGTAGATGTAAAGCTAGAAGATGAGGATAAATTCATTTTACTACTTTGTTCTTTACTAGATTCTTGGGGAAATCTAATTGTTGCAATTAGTGGCAATGGTGCAGATCCTAAGATGGACAATATAATTCCTACTCTCCTATTAGAGGAGATGAGGAGGAAGTCTAAAGATGAAATCCAAGATGCCTTGTTTGTAAAAGGTAGGCCTGAGAAAAAGAGACCTAAGGGAGACAAGGAAGGAAAGGGTAAGTCTAAAGGATGGTCTAAAACCCTTGGTAAGAGTAAGGTAATGTCTTGGAACTATGGGAAACTAGGACATGTGAAGAAGGATTGTAAGAACAAGAAAGAAAGTTCTGATTCTTCTACAGAGGAGTCCTCGGATGATAGTAATGATGCATTGGTTATTTTAGCTAATATTATTTATGATAACTCTTTGCTTCATGTTTTAGAGTAATATTCATGGAGAGGATGGTAGTCATGATGCCATGTGTAACTCGGTACCACGGTTCAGTGGGAGTTGTTGGCAGTGACATGGATGCATCATTGGTAAGGTTATCTTCATGTGATTAAGGATATGGTTTTTTATTGGTTTAGAGTGGTTGCTATTATGTCATGGTTTACTCTTGCTATGCATTTAGAGTTTGGCATATTACATGTTCTCTTGAGACCAGGATGTATGTTATGGTGCATGTGATCTCCTAAGAGGAGATGGTTAGATCATGGATGTCATGTTTATGTTCCTGATTCATGATTGGAGCTTTGACATTGATCTTGTGTAGTTCTCTTAAGTATTGGTTACATTAATCATTTGCTTGATTACTTCATGAAAGTGTTGTGTTGCATTTGGAGTTTGGCATGGATTGGTTGGTTACAAGTCCTCATGGATACTTCGAGAAATCTAGGTGAGGCCAAAGTTCTCTTATGGTAAGAGATATTTGTTGGAATGGTTACTTGTAAGAAAAGTTTTTTCAATAGAAAAGAGCGAGGAGCCTACACCTTGGTTGAATGTGAGTTCAACACTCGATGGTTTAACATGCCTCCAAAGAGGTATTTTGGATACAGAGGCTTGGGGAAGGTATTGGTTTGGTTGATAATGGGAAGGTATCAATTGAGAAAGTTGACACTTTAATTAATGTTATAGATTATCTTATGAAACTAGATAAGTTCTCTTGGTTTTAATCATTTGCTTGGAAGCTTCATGATTATGCAAGTTGCATTTGAAGTTGGCATGGATTGATTAGTTACGTCCAGGAAGGCCATTGGCCTTGAGTTCTGTATTTGTTTTAATTTATTCCTTGTTTAGAATAATTGCAATGTATAATGTCAAGTGGTAGAATGTTGGAAATAGGATGCCATTTAATTGCAATCCTAAACATTATTTATTTCATGTATCTCCTAAGTCCTTGGAATGTGTTCATTAACACTAGGATTAGGAAGAGATTAATATTTGATGAAATAATCATGTTAATTGACATTTGTAATTAATTCTGAATTTTAAGAGCATGTGAGGGCATCCATTATGAGTTCCTAAATAATAGGGGCACATGGGGCGCCCACATGGTAGGTGACACTCACTTTGAGTTCAGTTAACTATTTAGAGTAAGAGATAACACTTCTGAATGCATGTAAAGATCCTACAAGTTAGGGTTTGATGCTTGCATGCATGAAGTTTAGTTCATATCATTTTAGTTCAATTCAGATTAGTTCAGTTCAATTCAATTTAGTTTAGTTCAGAATCAATTTAGTTCAATTCAGTTCAATTCAGTTCAATTCAGTTATGGTTTAGTTATCTTCAGTTAGTTTTAGTTGAATGCTAGTTGACTTCAGTTAACTTGGAATGCATGGCTAATGACTTGAGTTGCATGATAGATAACAGGGACTACCTCCAGTTAATAGGGGATGACCATTCTTGTATGAATGGTGTTGAGAAATGTTTCAGTGAACAAGAAATGACTTGGACTCAACTTGGGCGCCCAAGCCAGCTTTTTGGAATTAACTCCTTTGCATGTTGAGATATTTTAGAAGGCTCAGTTAAGTGGGACCACTTTTGGGCGCCTACTTTGAGGATGAAGCCTTAAAGATATTTACATAACAGAGGTTGAGGTGCTACTTCAGTTTGGGACGCCGAGACGCATGAAGATAAGGATTTGACATTGTTCTTCATGACATAACTCTATTTGCATGAGATAGGCATACCTTTTAGGGATAGGGCTTGAGCATTGTAATTGTAACTCAATTGGAGTTTACAAAGTTGATTAAAACCTATATATCTCAAGCAAGTTGAAGAGAGTTGGTATCAATTTTATTGTAGGTTGTGAAGAAGTTTTGGTGAAGGCAAAAAATGCATTCTCAAGCAAGAATTGGAGCTATTGTAATCTACTTCAAAGATTGAATAATAGCTTAATTCTTGGTGGAGTTTTTGTCCCGAAAGGGTTTCTCCATGGTACATGCTTGTGTAATCTTTCTAATATCTTGTCTACTTCTTTTATCAACTTCTGTCTACATTCCACAAATAGTAAAATGGATTAATCAAGATAATCACCCACAAAAAATATGTAACAAAGGAAAAGCTTATTTAGATCAACAATATTAAAGTTTTACAAAGTATTAAGCTAAAAAAACACCTCAATTTTCAACAAAAATTAAAATGTATTCTCATTATTTAAGCTCTTTAAATAAATTGTTAACATTATTTATGCTTAAGACATAATACTATTTTTAAGCTTAAAAAATTTATTAATATAAATTGCAATATAATAGTTATTTAAGATTTGATTGCACATACAAATTAATCACTAAAATATTGATTGATTAGTCCTTTTAATCATCTTTGAATTGACTTTTTACTATAGTAAATGATTATCTAAAGTTCGACAAACCCTCATGGATTTAATCTAGAAATTTACCTTTATGCACAAGAATTTTTATTGCACTTTTTGACTCCACCAAGAGTTGATTGATTCTAGATCTAGGAAAAAGAAAAACATTTTCTTATGATTAACTCTTTGCATCCTTATTTCAACCACTTCACTTGAGCTTAATACCTTGTCTATTAATTTTCTATTCATTTCTTACTAGTACAAATTTTAAATCTAATAAATAATATTAAAATCAATATTTTTATTTTTTAATTATATATTATCAATTCTATTTTTATGTATATTATAATGATAAATAGTATAAATTATCTAACACTCATTAATGTAGAGAGGCATTCTACATGAACAATAATAAATGAAATATAATAGAGTGAATGTGTTAACACAAACTTTTATTTTTAATCTTAAATTTGATTGTCATTTACATGTATCAAAATATTAATATTTAATATTTCAAAAATAAGCAACACATAACATCTTCATCTATACATGTATTAACTAAAATAAAAATATTTTTTTTAATCCAAAAATCACTTAGATAAACATTATAGATTGTGGAAACTTGATATCACTAAAATATTTTAAGTAAATAAAATATCTCCAAATTAATATCTCTGAAATATTTTAAACTAAATATATTTAAGATCTTTACACTAATTTAATATAGTTTAAAAAAACCATCAACTAAGATCTAAATGCTTCCATGGTGAAACCTTATGAAAACATTAAATAATATATAATTAAATGAAGGATTGGAAAACCCAAGAACCATAGAAACCTTTCTTGGTTGGTTGGGGTTCCATGGATGGGGACCTCCTAAATAATTTCATTGAATGCTGTCGGAATATTTTAAAGTTGGTGGTCTCATAAATTTAGTAGTGCACTTCAAGAGGTAAGGACCGCGTATGCCTCATAGAAATGGGGTGCCACGGTGATGTTAACTTAAAAATTTAAGCTCCCCAATTTAAAGAAGCTGGTGCTCTCATGAAATACTTCCAATCGCAGAATCTATAATTTCAGATGCTTGATAGATTTCAGACAAAATTCATAAATTGATCGGACAATTTTTTTTGTTTCACCCCATTTTCTCCTAGTCCAATCTGTAGCCAGAACTGCTATTATTCAAAGTAAAATACCAATTAATTCTGTGACTGTTTTTTTCTTCGTGAAAAAAAAGCAGGACCCCAGTCTTAGAGGAAGGGAATTGCGATCTTACAAGTCCACCACTGAATACATAAAGCTTACACTTTGTATATCAAACTCAGCGCTTCTTATGCAAGCTAATATATTCGAATTTCAAACAAAGACCGTCATATCTACAGCAATATATGATCTATAGAACGTGGATTATAGAAGAGAAAAAAACAGATATTCAGAGTGAATGAAAATGCCATAATCGTACTCAGGGCATTTAAATAACCCATATTGATCGGTATACAAGCACAGCATATAACAAAAGAAGAAAACCTGGGAGTCACAGAATCTCCATTAAGTAGTAGCGGCAATGAAATCAGAAATGCGCTTCATCATCAACACAGCATTGGGGCACCGAAGATTTTGGAGATGAAACACATGCGCTTCCTCCTCAGCACTCATAAGTTCCGCTTCTTTTCCTGCTTTCGTCAGGGCTTCAAAGTATAATTTCCCCCTGTACTTCAAAAGATCCTTGCCCGCGATCACAACCAGCAGACGCCTGTAAACAAGCGAAGACAGAGCGGGAGAGCGCGGCCCAATGGGATTACTGAAAGGGTGATCTTTATCTGCCCCCTCGGGCAGCGACAGCTTCCACAGACCATCCCCAAACTGAACGATGGCTTGTGATTCGGGCCCTAATTCAAGGATCTTATCTTCCCCGCCAAAGAAAGGATGAATTAATATCGCGCCCTCGATGCACAAGCGCCTCCAGCTTTTGTCAGAGGCCAGAAGGCCCAATCGGTGCACAATATTGGCCCCTGCACTGTCGCCAGCCACGAAGCACCTGCCCAGGTCTACTTTAGTACTGATGAAAGGATGAAGGTCGTCCGTATCGAGCCACTCAAGAGCGCTGAAGCAGTCATCGTAGGGTGCAGGGAGACGATGCTCTGGCACCCGCCTATAGTCCACCGACACACAGATAACTTTCGCCTCTTTCGCCAGCAGATTCAGATATTCGTGGTATGTGGGGGAAGCGGTCGATTCTATACAGAATCCCCCGCCGTGGACGTACACCAGCACTGGTAGCTTTCCGCCTTCGCCTGCGCTTGGAACATACACCCGGACGAAAACGCCCCTGTTTGCGTCCAGTGTTACGTCTTGGGAGGCTACGGGCACTCCGCCGGTTTCAGGGGGCACAATCTCCGTGCCCATGCAGCGTTGGACAGTTCCATCCTTGAGAATTCGGAAGAAAGGAAAGAAATCCGCTCCCATTTCTGACCCCATTATCGACACAGCGTCTTCCTCGACGCACACTTGATATTTTTATTGCTGTGTACCCCTGAATTCTCCATGTCTTTATTGCTTTCCGTCACGGCATACCCCAGTTAACCATCTGTGCACATTAACTCATAATAAATGTGCCTTTGGTTCACTTTTACCGGTTTAGCATTGCTGCATTAACTTGGCCGACGGGAGGGGCTGTTATCCATACAAACTGCACTTATGCCCATGCATTAGGAGGGCAAAGGCTATCCAGCCCCCAAAACTGCATGGGGCATGGATATGCGCATCATACCCATCGATGTAACTGAGAGTACTGCGGGCAAATAAGAGAACTGTCTCGTACAACGGGAAATTAATGTCGGGAAAATTTGAGTATAATGTATGCCAGGCTTCAGTTAATTTATTTTACCTAATTTATTTGAACCTATGTAAATAATTTATTTGACTTTATTTAAATAATTTATTTGAATTTATTTATATAATTTATTTAAATTTATTTAATTAATTTATTTAAACTTCTTCATTTAGTTAATAGATTCTTAAAAATGATATAAAATATTTTTATAAACTTTTTTAATTTATTTAACTGTTTACACCCTTCTTTTAATTATCACATTATTTGTATTTTTATTAATAGTTTGTGTCTATATTTGAATTATTTGTATGCTCAATAAATTTTTAATAGTGGTTTAAATAATTTATTTAAACTTATTTAAATAATTTTTAAAAATTTATTTAAATTTTTTTTAAAAACTTATTTTTATAGTGCTTTAATTGATTTATTTCAACTTATTCAAATGCATTATTTAAATAAGTTCAAATACATTATTTAAATAATAGTAGGAATTATTTAATTTATTTAAAAAAGTTTAAATAAATTATTTAAACAAGTTTATTTAAATAACTTTAAATAAATTATTAAATAAGTTCAAATACATTATTTAAATAATTTCAAATAAATTATTAAATAGTTTCAAATAAATTATTAAATAATTTCAAATAAATTATTAAATAAGTTCAAATAAATTATTTAAATAAGTTCAAATAAATTATTTAAATAAGTTCAAAAAATTTATTTAAATAAGTTCAATAAATTATTTAAATAAGCTCAAATAAATTATTTAAATAAGCTCAAATAAATTATTTAAATAAGTTCAAATAAATTATTTAAATAAGTTTTAAAAAATAGTTTAAATAAGTTCAAATTTATTTAAATAATTTTTTTTAAAAATTATTTAAATAAGTTTAAATAAATTATTTAAATAAGTTCAAATAAAAAATTATTTAGTTCAAATAAGTTTTAAAAAATTATTTAAATAAGTTTTAAAAAATTATTTAAATCACTATTAAGAAATTATTGAACATACAAATAATTCAAAGATAAACACAAACTATTAATAAGAAAACAAATAACATTATAATTAAAAGAGGAGTGTAAACACTTAAGTAAATTAAAAAAGTTTATAAAAATGAATTTTATACCATTTTTAAAAATCTATTAACTAAATGAAGAAGTTTAAATAAATTAATTAAATAAATTTAAATAAATTATATAAATACATTTAGATAAATTATTTAAATAAAGTAAAATAAATTATTTAAATAGGTTCAAATAAATTATTAAATTGGGTAAAATAAATTAATTGAAGTCTGGTTTATGCTTATGTTATTTTATAACTGGTTTGATACCTAGGGTCTATGGACTCAACTACTCCTGCATGATGGACTCTTTTAATTACTTAGTTGTTAGTGTTATTCTAGAGTTTTTGATATGACTTGTTGTGGGTGATGGCTTGGTTTACTCTATTGTCACTGTGTTGTTAATGTGCTTGCTTGGGATGGGCGTGGTTGCCTTGTTTTGAAGGGATAGCACCCTTGTTTTTGTTGCTTTTTATATCAAAAACTGAAGTCTGGCATACATTACAACTTAAATTTTTCTGACATTAATTTCCCATTGTACGAGACAGTTATATTATTTGCCAGCAGTATTGTCAGTTACATTGATGGGTAGGATGCACATATTCATGCCCCATGTAGTTTTGGGGGTTGGATAGCCTTTTCCCATTAGGAGAGGGGCCGTGAGCATGTTTCAATAGTTATTTTAGTATTTGTTGATTTAATGTTCAATATTTTTAATAATATTGGATCAATAGTTGTGACTTTAAAGCTGTTAGAGTTGATGATCACTACTCATAATGTATTCCTTAGATCTAAAAAGTAACAAATTATGTGATGTCACATCAACACACCAATAAAACATGATTTAGTTTATAAGTATCAATCTCAAAAAAAAAATTGGAGCTTTTTTGGACACCTCAACAAAAAACATGTTGATGTGGCATCATATTTGATGATGTGGCCCTAAAACTTTAGTTATATACAGGGGACTTGCCAAGTAAGTTGCTATAAAAAAATGGGAGAGATTTGAAATCTCCACATAAGATTTTGAGAAGTGCGAAGTTAGAGTGCTCAACTACTGAATCTTCTCCCCTATGTAAGAAGATCTAGTTATTAATGTATTTTTTAATAGAACATATTTGTATTGATGTTGTAGAATAAAATATCAATAAATATTCAATATTAGGTTAGTAATTATCATGTAATTAGTTTTTAAAATTTACTTTACATATTTATTGATACTTCAAAATAATAAATGTGTCTTTAATTCACTTCTACCAGTTTAATCATGTTGCATTAATTTTTCAAATAAAAGGGGTTGGTATCCATAAAAAAATATATTTATGTCTTCATTATGAGAGAAGATGAAGTAGTTGGTCATAGATGTGAAGGTACTTTGTAATAGTTTGATTCACTAACATAATATATTTATATTATTATTGGAATATAAAACATCAACAAATATTTGATATTGGGTTAGTAATCACTATGCTGATAAGTAGGAGGTATTTTTCCACAGCGTGTCAAATTATGATATTGCTATCAAGATTCAACCGTGTAGTTTCGAGTCAAACTCATTGACCCATGAAACATGGGTCAATGAGTTTGACTCGAAACTACACGGTTGAATCCTGATAGCAATATCATAATCACTATGTTGTTAATTCTTTTAAATTTAGCTTACATATATTATTGATATATAAATGTGTTTTCAATTATCTATTACAATATGCATAATGAATCCATATTCATTGTTGAGTGCATATTCCATATGAAATATATTACAATATAATTAATTGTAAATAAAGTTTACTTCTAAAAATATAATAAAATTATTATAAAATATTATGTTAAAGTTTATGCAATCTTTCAAGTAATTTGTCCAAAAACATAGATAAAGTTGTGAACATCAATATGTAGTAGTTATTTTATAGAAAATATGCAGGTGTACAACTTATAGTCCTTAAGCATTAAACTAGTATTTTCATAAAGATTGAAGTTCCCAACTTAATATAATTATTTTTTTTCATTTTTTAAAGTTGTTTTATCTCTCACAAATATTGTGTAAAAAATATTCAAATTAGAGACATCAACCATGCAACATGTGCACCTATAGAATAAGTGTGTAGGTGTGAGACTCACTATCTACATATCAAATCAAACAACTAATAGACCAAAATTTAAAATTGACTCTTTATCAATTCATACCATCCCCTCTCATCCAATACAATTTCAAGATTTTAAATCTATAGATCACACATTTTCAAAAATTGAGAGGAAAAAAGTTATCAAATATGCGGATCCCTAATTTGTGCTACAAAATATGAGTTAAATGCAATGGTGAAACACAACATTCAAATGGAAAGACACATCCAAGCTATAGAGAAAATGAAGGAAAACAAAACATACAAATTGAAATAACAAAGCATTAAACCTCCAAGGATTGTTTTGGATGTGGTCCAAGTTTGAAATGAATGTATGTGGATACACTAAGCTTAGAAGGTACTCAATTTGACAACATGTAAGGGTACTTTATGATTCATGTATGAAAGGAGAAGGGCGAACCTCTTTTAAATAAATTTCTTGGATGAGAAATGGAGCGATAGGATTAAAGGATGGAATCAAAGGTAGAGATTATCTAACATGGACAAGTTGTTACATCCAATTTTTGGAGCCCTCTAGACTATGTTATATTTTGTTATTGATTTCACTTATGGTTCTAAAAACTTGAATTATGATCAATTAAGAGTATGTTGATGAATCTTTTATATCAATTAGGTATAGCTTGATCTGATGATTTTATGGAATTGAAATGCATAGGATTAGAAAGGGATGTTTCCTAATATTTTTTTAATGGTTAATTTTCATGCTTCTAAATATTATCAGACTAATTAGACTCTTTTTGACATGACAAGGTGGATGTAGAAGATTGTTGCAAATTATTGTCATTGATGTCAAAGCTTTGCATTATGAGAGATTGTTGCTTGTTATGGTATGTTCATATCTGCTCCTAGTCTAGGAGTGTTTCTACATTCATTTAAAGACGGTTTGGCCCTCTCTAGATTGCATCAAAGTTAGGGTTTAATGCTCTGCTAGGGTTTTTCTCTAATTCTCCAAAACCCTGTAATTTTTCTAGGCATGCCCTTATCTTCTAATTCATCGTTTACTTGCCATAGGCAGTTTTTAGTCACTCAAGTTACATCTTATGCCCCTAGGCGTCGTTGTTTTACCAACCCCTTGTACCACTTGCCTCGATTCCAAAATATTGTCCTAAGTCTAAATTTAATACTCTAGTAGAGAAGTGGATTATGTTGGTGGGACAGGTGTCACATTTCTCCTCTCCTACGAGAGAAATGGTGGGCCCCATTTTTGGTCATGTGTGGTGGTCTTCTATGATCCCACACAAAGGGAGATGCAAGGAGAAAATCCCTGTGATAGCTTGAATTGGTGACGTGTGTAAGAGTTGGGCCCAAAAGGAAAGTGTGATGTGTAAATGTGACACATGTTGCATGTCCGCTCACCTGCAAGGGTTGCAGTGAGTGGACCATTTCTATATGTGTGGGACTGTGCAAGGTTGACATATGTCATTTTTTTACAAGCTCTCAAGTAAAAAGGAAAGAAAAGAAAAATTTATGAGGTTGTGGAAGAGTAATATGTGTCTAGGATGAATTTTCAACAGTAGATCAGATGAATATCATGAATTTACAAAGAAGGGAGATAAGTTCATGTGGAAGCTTAGAATGTTGATGTGTGGCAGTGTCCCGCTCATTGACAAAGAAAAGAGAAAAGGTCATGCAGAAGCTTTGAGTGTTGACGTGTAGCGTTGTTCCACTAGTCCATAAGAAGAAAGAGGATGGAGAAAGAAGGTTGTGTGGAGGCTCAAAATGTTGATGTGTGATAGTGTTCCACTTGTCTATGAGAAGAAGGGGAAAGAAGAGAGAAAGTACTATGGGGGCGCAAAATGCTGACATGTGTACAAGACTTGTCAACAGTAGCTCTGTCAATTTGTGGAAGGTTGACGCATGTCCATAGTGATGTATGTCGAAATACTTTTCAAAGCGGTATATGTATTTCTATTGGTCGCAAAATATTCATTTTTCAAGGCATCTTGATTCAAACTGACATCGCCCAATTTTCCTATGAAAACTAAAGATCTATCCTCCAAATTTAAGCGTGCTTAACAACTAGCTTCTAGTTCTAAATTTTCTCTACATAGGCTGACAAGGTAGCAATTGGAAAATATTTTTACAAGCCAACTTATACTACTCCAAGCATGCTAATTTTTGGTCCATGTTGACATTATAATGTGTCCTACATACCCAAATCAGTATTGAGAAAAAATGTTTTAGATTGTTATATGTATGAGTAACAAAATAGTTACATGTTTGTTCATAGTTCTTTGAATTTTCCGAGCACTTCATGTCAAATCCTTTAGGGTAGAGGATTTTTATGTGATGGAGATCCTTTAGGGTAGAGGATTTTTATGTGATGGAGATCAGAGTATGTATGTGAGGCTATCAAATTGACAAAGTAAAATTGCAATATCTCTTTGTAAGCTTCATGAAAGCAATCTGTCTATAAATTTCTTTATAATCATTTGTAGTGTGTTTTGTGTTTGGTGCCACAATTTATATGAGGTTGGTGCCTCATGTTAATTGAGTTGGTGCTTTGGTTGTGAGGTTGGTGCTTATCAACTTGTTTTGGGGATTGGTGTCTCCAATAGGTTGGTGCTTGCAAATCTATTGTAACATTTGAATTTCGTTGTGAGGTTGGATTTGGACAATAGATCCAAGCAACTCTTCTCACTATGATTTTTCCCTTTAGGGTTTCCACATAAAATCTAGTGTTTTCTTGTGTGGTTGTGTTCATTACTACTTTTGATTTCATTGATAATGCTTTATGTTTATTGGTGCATTGATTAAAATTAAAATTAAAGGATATAATAATTCACCCCCCCTTAGTATATTTGTATGTTCAAAATTTGGTATTAGAGCTAAGTTCCTTGGTGTAGCTTAACAATTGAAGTCATAACTTGGACTTGAACACATGGGAGGTCATGGTGTATCACACTCAAACAAGGTAGGTTACAATTTGATGGCATAAATTATGTCTTCTAGAATAGAAGGATGGAAGCATACCTAACCTCATTAGTGTTTGATGTTTGGAAATATGTTGTGGATAGTTATATTGCTCATGAAAATCCTCCAACAAATCAGGCTAATAAGAAAGCATGTGAGTATAATGTTAAAGCTAAGAATGTTATTTTGAGTGGACTAAATTTTTTTGTTGTTGTTAAAGTAATGCACTATAATTCTACAAATAATGTTTGGAAAAAAATTCATAGCAACTATAAAGGTGATGATAAGGTCAAGCAATCCAATCTAAAAACTCACATAAGCATGTTTGAAAATTTGAAGATGAAAGAAGAGAATATTATTGATTACCTACTTCAAGTGGGTGAAATAGTTAGTGCTATCAGAGGACTAGGTAAAGAATTGAAATCATTAGTAATTTTCAAGAAGGTACTCAGATCTCTCTCTAGCAGATATGATGAAAAAATTTCTACTATCAAGAAGAAGCTAGAGATTTGAATAAATTTTCAATGGATGATCTATTCAGATCTCTCACTACCTATAAAATGAGGAATGTAAAGAAATAAACATCAAAGAGAGAAGCCAATTTCAAAGAATTAAAAAAGGAAAAGGATGAGGAATTTGATCCATGCAATGATTTTGAAGATGAGGAAGCTATGAGGAAACTGAAGAAGGGATTTGAAAAGTATAAAGAAGAAAGAGATGAAATCCTATTCATGGCAATGGAAATTCTGGAAGATGAAGACAATCATGAAAGAGATGGTGAAAAAATACTTGCTCATAATGAAGAAGAATGTGAAGTAGATCTAGAGGGAGAAATCGTCTTTACATTAATTGATCTAGGAGAAAAAAGAAAAGAGAATAAAAAACTAAAAGGTAAACTTGAATATTTTGAAATGATGATTACTGATTTGAAAATTTAGATAGAGGAGGCAAAGAGAATATAAAATGTCTTATTAGAAAAATTAAAAGAAAAAGTGATGGATTATGAAAGGCTTGAGGTAGAAATTGTATCCTTGAGAAAGGATTCTAAAAAGGCTAAGTCTCAATTGGGTAAAACATGAAGTATGAAAAGACTATTGAAATTCTAGATGAGATCATAAGCTGCCAAAGGCCACCTTTCATCAAGATTGGTCTTGGATTTGGTGAAGGTCATAATACAATTGCAAACCAATCTAATGAGAATGTTCCTGGTAGTTCAAAGGTTGGCCAATCCAAGAAGAATGAAGATAAGACACTAGTAGAAAACAAACAATAAATGACTAAAATACTACTAAAAATTGCATATAAATGACTAAGCTTGGTCACTTGACCATTAGTAGTTTATTTCTAGTCATTTATAACACAACCAAATTTATGACTAAACCATATTTAGTCATTTATTGGTTGTTTTGATTGATCAATTTGGTAGTATATTTAGTCATTAATTTAGTTATTGATTGTTGTTAACTGGTCATTTATTTCGTCATGGTAGTCATTTATTTAGTCATTGTAATCATTAATTGTCATCAATTGGTAGTATATTTAGTCATTTTATTCATTGATTTCTATCTATTGGTAATATATTTAGTCATTTGTATTAACTAATTTTCATTCATTGGTAGTATATTTAGTCATTTTAATTATTATTTTATCGTCAATTGGTCATATATAAACTAGCAATCACACCTTCGTGTGCAATGGGTACACTGAAGACATGTGGAAGGTAGAAGAGTGATAAATGTGATAAACTATTTCAAAGCTAATTAAGATTAAGAATACATACTCAATATCAAGGAATCTGAGGAAAATCCCTATAAAGCTCTGAAAAGATAATCATGTTTGTAAGGAACCTATGATGTAATCATAATTGATGGAAGATTAAAAGGCTATTTTTAGATAGAAAAAGAAAACTAAAACATCTTACATCATGACCTGTTTGAAAAAAATATGACAAGTACACAATATGTTGACCATGGATAGCTTGCAAATTATTAATTTTAAAAGCATAATAAACATCTTTTTTAGTCAAGAAAACTAACAAAATAAAATTGCATGAAATCCTTGAGAGATTAAATTGCTCTTCTACTACAAAAATATATGATTGGATTAGAAATACAACCCTTATTTATGGTATAGTTCAAACCATGTGAAACAAATGAGATTCATAGTGCTAATCAAAGTGAATTTTAAGCAATTACAACTTGAAAATTCCTAATAATTTTAGCTACAACCTGTTTTGTAACCAGAATCACATGTAAATGGATTTCTTCATCTTACTCCTTAGGACTATGTGGGCACTGTATAAATACTGTTGTGTTTTTTCTTTTTAAGAATTAGGCAGTTCCAAGGATCTTCTTAATATCTTTCTACAAACATAAAACACAAATATTAGTGTCTATCTTAAGGCGTATCTTATTACCAAATCAAAAAAAATTTGTTCAAAAATAGGTTCTTGGTGTTATTGTAATTGAAATGCAATAGAAGCCCAAACAAGTTATCATCATAAGAAAGTGTTAGAAGGTATGAAACTACAGAAGAGGTATTGCCAAGTAATTCAATATTCAGTGGAGAAGTTGTTGGAGCATATCGATCAACAACATTTCCATCCTTGTACATCAGAAACTTAGTGAACTTATAAATATGAACTGCATTATCACCATTGACCTCATCCTACATCACATAACTACAATATAAATAGTAAAAATCCAATAAGCATACTAGATAAGCTAGTTATTACAAGATTGTTTCTTATATGAAAAATGAATTCACATCAATAAAAAAACAAAATAACCATGAAAATAAAAAAATAGTAGTGATATGTCGACCTTTTCAAATATTGGGAATTTTTCTTTAAAATGAGTACATGCCACTTCTACAAAGACAAATAAGATGTATTGGTATTATATAAAGCTAATTTTAAGGAAAAACATCGTTTTTAATTTCAGAAGCTCTTTGGGATAACTAGAGTAGAATTTTGTAACCAAGTTATCCAAAAGAACTTTGGAAAATCTTTGGAAAACTACTTAGTGCTAGAGAAAAATCTTTCTAGTAACTTTAAGTAAGTTTTGTTTAGAAGCATGACAAATATTTCATGAAAAATATGACAATTTGAGACACTAACTCCATTGCATATTTCCCTGCTTGAAGGGATATGAAAGGGTCCTTCCCTAATGTAATTAGAATGTTTCCCATGTATGCCCACACCAAAGAAAGTGGTAGGCTCACAAAAGAAAGAGCAAAACTCTCTTCACATGAATCCCAAGCTAATGGTATTGCTTTTCCCCATAGGCCTGTCCACATATTGTTTCCAATGTACTTCCCATTTCCATCTATATAGATAGAAGAGCAAAAAAGTTGATCTTCCATGCAACATTACATTCATGACTTATAAACAAACTTAAATCTTCACTTTTCTCAATTTACTTATTATAGACTTCAAAACTCTCCAAAAATAAGTGAACCATAATAACTGTTGAAATTATATTTAGGGTCAATTCAATGTGGCAGGTATGTAGACTGAATCAAGTTATTTTTTTTATTATATTTTTTCAAAAAGCTTCTAAAAAATTAATCAAATAAGGAAAAGGTTCACTATTGTTCATTTCACAAGATAAAAAAATATAAAATTAGTTTGGATTTATTCATTTTACTTTATAGTATTATATTACATTCATAAAAGAAGATTACCAACCTCAAAATAGCTTGTGTTTCGATACCGAGTGAGTATCTAAGAGATCAAATTTGATTTTTTTTTGTAAGACTTAGAGCTTAGGTTCAAAGGTCCAACATAGGATCAAAATTAGTAATGATATTTGCATCTACTGAGCAAATCTAGTTGAAAAGAAGGTTAATTTAATGAATCATCTAGGAGGTATAGATAAATTTCTTAGTAACTGCATCAAAAACTATTGAAAATAAAAATAGAATGTATATTTAACACCTCAGTGCAACCTATCGACAAGAACATCAAAAGCATGCCATATTATTTGAGTTTGTACATGTGATCTTATTCAAAAGTGCATCATTATCGAAATGTTATTTAGGGGATCAAGTACAATAACTCATATTTCATAAGTGGGTATGTGCAAGATCATCATGGAAAAAACATGCCCCTAAGTGGCGATGAAAATTAAAAAAAAATTGAGTTAGGCAACTTGACGTAAAAATTTGAATAAGTTATCTATATTATTTCAAAAATATGTAAGAATAGAATCTGTCGAAAATTGAATGTAGTTTCTAAACTACTAGGTTTTTTTTTAAATCTATTTGGTGAAAATTTAAAATTTCAATGTAGTAGTACTTAAATTTCAGTGGAAAAAATAAGTAGGTGTATGTCTAACCACCCTAACCACAATAACATGATAATATTTTAGATATAAGTAGAGGACTCATGTCTTGATGTGATGCATATTTTTTTAAATTTTTTCCAAGTAAATAATTAATTATGAATTTTTATTACAACTTTTAAAAATATAAAAACTCGTATGTCTGACCACCTTAACTTGGTAAAAACTTCATGAAATTCATTTTTTTTAATCCTATAGTATGTGAAACATAGAATGTGAAACACGTTTTGGATTTAGAAAATGTGACACTGTTTGAAAGCTATAGATGTTTTTCAATCAGCCTATCAATCAAGACTTTAATCATAATTCAAATAGAAAATGAATAATAATTATTTATTAAATTCAAAGTAAAGCATAATTTATATTGGTGGAAAGCTGATAATCTCTTTTAAAAACCTTTTTCATTTCATCAATTTTGGGTAAGAAAAAATTCATCAGCTACATACCCTACACATACCCATCATATCGCCACTTTTTGGCCCATCATGATCCTACACATACCCAAGTAGTAATTTGTGTTTTTTACATATTCATTTGAGAAATTAATAGTCAAATGTCAATTTTAATTGGGTGTTCCTAGTGCATCTCTTGTATAATGATATAAAACTAAAATTGTTTATTAAACAAAAATAAAAAGTCTCAAAGATTCAATTAGCTAAGTCAAATCCCAATGTCAAAAAATAATGAATTATAAAAACAAGTTGAATTGAGAAAAGAAAAATGCAGGTAACAATATGTACCACTGGAAGCTCTATTCGGGGATCAGATGGCCACAAAGAGGGCTCAAACAACATCAAATCTTGGTGATTGATTGCAACAGATCCACGTATTTCAGACCCAAACCCTACTGAAAGGAGCTGACACCACAAAATTTTGGGCTACACAAACATGGCTAACATAGGAATTTGAATTTTTGAACTCCATTGCATAAAATTTTATTGAAAAAGGAAAGTACCATGCAACTAAATACAAAAAACTCATCTTACAAATTTGCACAGCAAGCACAACCTACAAACTAGATTCTAATTTTGCTAAAAAAGAAAAAATCAAAATAGTGAATATTAAACTACATACTAAAATCTAATTTTGATTTTGTAGCTGATCCATGTTGACTAGAATTTTTTGTAGGTTTGCATGTCAAAGGCTTAGAGTGAAAACTTGAATACACATCTGTCGAAGACTTGGGGGCTTGAAACTACTAATGACATTTGGTGAAGGATGTTTCTTGAAGATTTGATTTTTAAAACCGATTGTCTTTTAGTATAGCAAACACTTCGATTGGTGCTTAAAAAGAACATTTGTTTTCTATGTTTGGAATGCTTGTGCATGTGTTGAGTGGACCTACTTCTAACACACACTATCCCCTCCCCTAGATTTTGTGGTCCTAGGTGCAAGAGAAAAGTTTTAGTGATGCTCAAGTTTTCTTTTCTTAGAGGGTTTTCCTCAAAAGAGGGAACGACCCAAGCAACAATGGGGCTAAGGCCAAGCTACTTTTGAACCACTATATAAAAAATGTGTTTGTGATGAAAGTCATGAGCAATAGGCACGAATGTGTCATACCGACAAATTTCTCCCTCAATACCCTTGTGGTGCATAAAAACCTGTAGAGCATAACCTCTATAGTCTAGGAGGCCTCCTAACCAGAGCAAATTTCCACATGTATGTCCACCTGAATGAATTCCCTTACTAAGAACCAACTGTTGTAGTAGCAAAAATCCTTCTATTTGCTGGCAGGAGGTCGAACCTATGAAGTTGTCACATGTTCTCACAGTTCAAAGTTGAGATAGAAAATTCCTTAAGATCTTTGGGTCTTTGGGAATTCAATTTTTTTTGTGCTCGAGAAGTGTGTGTCATGTAAGGGGGAGAGAGTTCCACCAAACTTCTAAGCTATCTGCTCTAAATAAGTGTGGCTTGGATTTATCTATAGCGGGAATCCAACAAATATTATCTTTTCCAGCCTAGGATTTGTACTTGAATGTTCTTTTATTGCAATAGTCAAACAAAATTCACAAACAAGAACAAACAAAATATTGTGTTTTACGTGTGTATTCAAAGCAAACAAGCAAATCAAACACCACACCCGAAACTTATGACATTCAAACCTTGAAACAAATTAGGCCAATGCATCCAAAACAAGCTTAACCTTCAAATATGTTTAGACCAAGGACTTGCTTACCTCATCTCTACCATTATCCATTCATCCATCACCTCATCCTTTTGCATTAGACATTCCCCATAGGTCAAAATTTTAGGTCATCCTTTTTAGCTTGCATTAACCTCTTGTACATCTTAGGTTAGAAAGCTCATCAAACCTAGACTAGACTATAACTTCAAATATGTATTCTCTTGACCTTATCTTTCAAACAACAATCATCCTCATCCTCGTAATTTAGGTTGGTTCCTCAACTCATCAGTCCAATTCAAGACCACCTTGTCAACACATCTTATCAGTCTAAATACTTTACCCAAGGTCATTGATAATCAGATTAGTTGCTATACCTATCTTAGTTTGATTAGAAACCATATCTTAGGTTTATCAGAGGTTTTAGCCTTCATACTAGGTCATATTATTCCATCCCTTTATTCAACACTTTGCATACCTTAGTCATAGACCATCATCACCTTGACTCTTAATCTAGGTATCATTATTAGGAATCCCTATACATTCAAAAATAAAAAAATATCATTAGGTTGCATATACCTTAGACTCAAGTCACCCTCTTTGCATTGTCATATCTTAGACATCATATCACATACCTTAGTCATACTCTACCTTTCAACATAACCTCAACACCATGTCTTCAATTCACCTTGATATGCTTGCTAGTCAAGTTGAATACCAATTAATCTGCAATGGTTAAGCCCAACAAGCCATAGAATTCAAGAGACAATGGATTAATTCTCTATACCAACCACCTACAACCCATAGTCAACCATCCTATGTCCCTCTTACCAACAACCCATGAAATATAGTCCTCCATCCATCTACCCTCACTATCAAGAGTCCCCTAGCAAAATCCAATCCATTAATCCACAACAAACATCCATTAATCATCCTTATCCTAACCTTGACAAGGGAAACCAACCTTCCACTAGTCCATTCCAAGCCGCTACATCCTATCCTAGTCCATCATCCCTCAACCCATTCCAAGCCTCCACATCCTATCCTAGTCTATCATCCACTAATCCATTCTTATTCACTCCATCCCAACTTACATTTAGTCATGAAAATACATTTGGTCATGGTCTGCAAAATCACATCCCATTTCCTACACTTGAGAGTAAATGTCAAGCAGAAAAACTAAGCCATGATAGCTTAGATTCACCTTCATGTCAAGATCAAAGTAGTCCATCCCATGACCCCATCCTTAAGTTCATCCAAGAAATCCTTTCAAACAATCATGTCACCTAAGAAAAACATATCTTTGATCACAACTCTACCATTGATCGATAAATCCAAAACAATCTACTAATTGACCTTTATGCCATTCATGATCAAACATTTGAAGTCGATCCTATCCAAGTACCAAACACATCCATTTCCCAAAATGAGACACTTGCCTCCATGAGACACATAGATGATCTTCCTCTAGAACAAGAGTCTCCTACTCTATACATATTTTCAAATAATCAAGATATAGCTGGATTCACTGGAATCTATGATAATGACCATAAGGAAGGTTTTTACATCGACTTGGAAGCACCAATATCTTTTGAAGAGCCGTCAGAATCTAATGTTTCACAAAATCAGACCAAATATATCAATCAAAAATATATCCAACATGTCAATGAAGCTATGACATCTTATCAACTAGGATCATCTATCTTTTTTAGAGCAGGCTTTCTTGCAAATGATAAAATAGTAAGTAATGATCTCCACATACACAATGATGGGATTGTATCTTGCTTCCAAAATGACAAATAACCCATCGCAAAGAGAATATGTCAAAGCATGTATTATCAAGGAAGAGGACTAGGCATATATGAGCAAGGCATTCTAGAACCAATACACTTTCATGAAAATCCTCGACATCAGGTTCTTGGCTATTCTTCAAGCATAAAATCAAATGATGTTAGTGATACCTCCCTGATATTGGGGGAAAATTTATCTGACACAAGCATCAAAATGGGGGCCATGAGTAGTCCTTGTCATAAGGTTATTGCCAATACTCCTTCCATCCACACCATACACAGTCATTCCAACATGAATAAACCATCCATTTGGAACCAACAAAAAGATGATTCTTACAAATCCAAAGTTCAAAATAAAATTTCAAAGGCCATTGAATCAAACAAAAAGCCAAGTGGATAAATGGATTTAAAATGAATCCCAAAGAAAAATGGATCAAGCAAAGAAAATATTCCAAATCCAAAAGTCAATAAAAATATGGAGCCACAAGAAAAGAGGACTCCCACATATAATAAATTTCAACCTCCTTCAAAATGGTCATAAAAAAAGGCATATAAAAGTGTTGGTTCCAAATGCTATCCCAATCAAAATTCCAAACTCCACCATCCAACATCCCAAGTTTGGAAAATAAAAAGTGATTCATCCAAATGTCCAAACAATCCTTCTACATCTACCATTATCCATCATTCCAAAAATCATACCTCACGAATCCATTGCATCTTGGAAGCAACTCTTTATTGTAAGGACTCTCATGGCTCTCTACCATGATGTGCGTATTTTGATGAGGCCAACTCTAGTATCAACAAGGATCACAATGACATTGATCACTTATATGCAAGTGCTATGATCCTAACAAGGTAGCTATTTCATGAAGGTCATAATTGGGATATCATGGCACCAATCTCTACATCAGCACCATCCATGGATTTGAAACATTCAATGATCATCTAAAGCATCAAGGCCATCAAGAAATATCAAAAATACTAATTTTTTTTTGAAAAATAAAAAAAATAAAAAAAATCATTACCTTGATGAAAACCTGGCAAACAGGCATCTTGGCAACACCAAAAAAAAAAGAGAAAAATAGAAAAAGAAAAATAGTAAAGATAAAAAATTCGTCTAATAGTGAAAACCATTTTTATGGCACTCTGGATAAGTACCATGATGAAAACTTGGCAAACATGCATCATTTGTAAAATAAATTATCTATATGGACCATTACACTTGGGGGAAAGTTGTTTGACCTCCTATGTCTTTCTCATGACATTTCCATCTATCCATTTAACCCCTATCATTCCCATCCACTTTCCCACCTACTTTGATCTTGATACATATTGGGGTACAAACATAAATCATGCTTTGGAAAAACTCTTGAAATTTCTATCCTCTGGTTATACACTATTCATAAAATATCATGTCATTACCTTCATGGCTTCATTATCCCTATGCAACATAGTCCTTGGAGACCATATGATAGTTCTTCCAACCAATAATTCTCATGTCTCCTATCTTTTACCAAAGCCACCCATCATCCATTCATACCTATCTTGTGTCCTAGTTTTCCATTTTCAATGGTCTAAGGATCCTAATCCTCTTATCCAACATCCCTCCATCATCCCATCTAGTCCTAACCAAGCCATTCCAAATGAAACAAGCCTATTCCATACAATCTTGCTATGCAACCTCGTACATCATCCAAAACATTCCTTGGCCTTGTTCCTAGCATTGCTGCAAACCTTGATCCTTTAGTCACTTTTTCATTAATGGGATATGTCTTTCCTAGACCTCACGTTGTTTTGGGATGTGTCCTTCCCACATCAAACATCGTCATCATCGTCATCATCACCTATCAATTGGTTTTCAGCTTGACTAGGGGCAAGATCATGTTTGTCCTTGGATTCTTATGCATGATGACTCGCTTGCTTGTAGACATCATTCATATGCATTTGTCATGGTCCTTATAGTGTATCATCCATAATAGAATCCACACTTCCCCATATCATCCATTAAAAAGTCAAAAAAATAATAAAATCATAAAATAACAAAAAGACAAAAAAATTAAAACATTCGAAAAATATAAAAAAATCATAAAACTTAAAAATCCATAAAAATAAGAACATGAGAGAAACCTAAAAACATTCAGATAACTTTCAAAAAATCCCAAAAACAGATTCAAAGTCAGTCATGTTAGTCTTTGTCATTGTCAAACTATATTGCCTTTGTGACTGGACATAGGCAAGGACATCTATCGATGTGCCCCTGAGGAATTAGGTTATTCCTTTAGGTGTTGTCAAATAAAATTATGATGTGGTCCTTTTTCATTGAAAAAAAATCAAGGGTCATGTCAAACTACAAGGTCTTTGTGAATTGCTATGTAAGAAAGGCCATATATTGATGATCCCTTGAAGCCCCCTAGGTTAGTATTTTAGGGTTCGTTGGGTCAGGAAAAATAAATTGGACATTGTCAACTCAGATGCGACATAATCATCTGAACTTAAAACAAAAATCCTAAATCAACAAGACAAGTAAGCCAACAAGTCTACAAGTCAAATCAATCAAACAAGTCAAATCGATCAAAACCAACGGTCTTATACAGGATGTGTCCTTCCTAAAACAAGACCTTGTCACTATCACACTTTTTTATTTGCCTTATACAGGTAGTTACATGATTGAAACCAGAATTGACATCTTATGCGACATGTTTCTTCTCCTAAAACTAATAGGCCTTGTCAAAAAAATCAACCCATCACTCACTTAGTCACTTAACACACTGACAAACACTTATTGGAAAATAATCTGATTGGATGATGACCTTGTTGGTCTATTTTGTCTTATCTTTTGGATTTACTTTGGTCATGTTACTAGCCACCTCGAAGATGTCTCGTGAAGGATTTAGAGGAGTGATTATGTCTCATGACTTATCTTTTATTTGATTGTTGTCTGTGGTTTGTCTTGAAAAAAAGACTGGGGAAACTTTTCCTTTAGTATGAGTTAGCACATTCCTTATCTGTGACTGTCTGTTTTACAGATGGATGACCTTTCACACCTTGGTCTCTATCATACCATGGTGTTTTTTGTCCATTTTTCATATTTTACCACCCAATGATGATTAAATGCAAAGCCTTGCATAGTAAAATATATATTTGTAAATTATTGCAACTAGCACTATCTTAGCATCCATGTCTTCTATACTAACATCCATCATTTTCGTGCTAACATTCATCTTTTTCATTCTAATATTTCTTCTATTCTGCATCTTCATCATCCTTATCTATTTTCCTCTATCCTTTTGTTCTTCATCCTCTAGTCTTCCCATTCATTTCGAGAGAACACTCGTGTTCTTTGAACCCGCCTGTCCTCTCGAGGGGGCATACCACTACCTCCTCGTCATTCTTCCTTACACTAGGGCATATCTTTTTCTTTGACACAATGTGATAAATTTCATTGTATCAAAGAGGGGCAAACATAGACATTGAAAAATGTCCTAGGCTTGCTAACACCATTTTTCCATTGTCTAGGGTCATATTTCTACTATTAATTAAATAATTCTTAATTATTTGATTAATTCATTTCTCCATTAATCTTGATTAATTAAATAAATTATATTTATTCAATTACATCACTAATGTCTTTCCTCTATAATTAAATAAACTTTATTTACTTAATTATTTATACTTTCAACTATAATTAAATAATTATATTAATTATTTAATTATTCACTATTAGCTTTTCTGTCAAAAATTAATTAAATCTTATTTAATTAATGACTTTCCCTTTTCACTCACCTTTTTGAATTAAATTTCTATTAAAAAAAAAACTTGATTTTTCCTTTTGCATTTAAATAATGTTTCCATTATTTGAAAATGCATTTTCCTCTTCAAACTAGTTGATTTTGTTGAGAAATAGTTCAATTTCCTCATTCTCATTCACTTTCAATCTTATCTTATCTTGTCTCGTTCAATTTCGACCATTGACCGAAATAAAAATCAATTCATCTCGATTGTCCATTTTGCATTCACCTCTCTATAAATAACACTATCATTTAACATTTATCTATCTAGGATATATGCTATTGTGTTGTTGAGAAAAAAATGATATTTTTCTAGGCATAAACATAGACTTTTAATTGCACTTATAATCTGAGGGCATTAGTTACTTAGAAGCGAAATGGAGGAGGATAATAGAGGTGATTCAATAAAAGCATGAAGACTTGGGTAACGATGTTTTAGTATTTTATGTTTTATGCTTTCTTTTGTGCTCTATTATTTGATTAGGATCTTTAGGGTTTAAGTTTAAGGATTTGCAATCTCTAATCCTAGTTTAATTTCTTGATCACACACTTAAGTCCTCAACTATGAAAGTAATATTATACGGTTCTGATTCAAAGAACTTGTCATGTGTGCCCTACTATTGTGATGTTGTTTATAACTTTTGTAAAAAGTTTCAAAATTGCATTCTTGTAATTTGTCACTAATTGCATTTGCATTTCCATTCCAGGTGATTAGAACAGTAAGGCCTAAAAATGTCCACTTGCTCCCGTATGAACCAATTTACACATCATGTAAACAAAGGATTTTCTTAACACAAACATCAAAAAATGATCTTGCACGATGCACAACCTGTGCAACTGACACAAAATTTGAATACATGCATTTTCTCCAATGTTTTGTTCAAACAACAGATGGACCTATGGAATGTTATCTGCACAAACATCAGCTACGAAATAGCTTCCCCTAACTAGTTGCAATACCATTTGAAAATTACAAGAAAGACATGTCTACAATAATGTTCTTGTTACAAAAGTTTCAATTACAAGGAACATTCACACTTGCAATGAAAAATTGCATCATACAAATTTTTAGCTTAGCACAGGTGCTTACCCTGCAGTATTGCAATTTTGATTTTCATTCCTTCATAGCATATTATAACAACTACATTGTGAGAAGCATAATGCTAATTGTTTGTGATGTAGGATATAGGCAATGAAACATACCAACGTAGAAAAATATCAAGAAGCAAGATTTCAAAGAAGCTACATAGCATGGCTCTTGTTGACAATATCAATGACAAGAAAATTTTATTGATGCTTTAATGAAGACTAGTTTGATGATTTATTTTAACTTCTTATGTGCACCATAATTTCACGTTTGACTATTGGTCTATTTCAAACATATATGCTATCAATATAAACGACTTTGCTTGGAATTTTAGAAACAATTATTAGTAGTGTTTCATGGATTATGTTTTTATTTTGTGTATATCATAGTAATATATGTTTATGATGAAACAAGAACTATAGCAAACCAATATTGCTTGTGTGTGAAATAGAAGATATGTGTGCTAAGATGCCTAATGCTTTTACATACAATGTTGTATTCTTCCAAGAATTGGATACCAAGAAAATGATTATGGCCTTATTTGTAATGCTATTTTGAAGAGCTTGGTTTGTGGCTTTGAAAACGGATGAAAAATAAACAATGGATGATTAGTATATTAATTTATCAGTTTCATTGCAAAATGGTGGCACATCTCAAAAATCATGAAACCAAGTCTCTCAAGCAATGACATCTTGTTACATGTATCTCAAATGAGTCATTGTGCACGTGCCATAGACTATAGTTGTTGATGGTAGTTGACATGTCTTTTGTGTACAAGGACATTATGCATTTATTTGGATTTGTAACTTTCTATATCTTTTACAATGTAATTTTTATAGTTCATATGCCTTTCCAATTCATTACTGGCTTATGGTGTGAAGTTTTAAGTCTATCAAGCAAAGGATTATTTGCATTGCTTATTCATTTGCTCAGATCGTTCGATGAGGATGAAATCTATGTCTATTGAAAAGGTTTATACCTATCATATTGGAAGTGAAAAATGAGGTATTTGTAAGTTCCTATATCTTTTACACTCATTTTTTGTATTGTTTATTTGTTTGCTCAACTTGTTTGATGAGAGTGAAACTTGTGCCTCTTGACAGGGTTTGTGTTTATCGTCTTGGAAGCGAAAAATGAGGTGTTTGTAAGTTCCTATATCTCTTATAGTGTCATTTTATGGTTTCCTACATCTCTACATCTATAATGGGTCCTATTTTGTTGCAAATTACCTTCGACATAAGAAATGGAAAAATTTAATCAATTCCTAATGTTTTGTTGCTATTGGAAATATTTCATTCATGGTTACTATTATTTGTATCTTTGCATATGACCTTAATTAATGTATGTTGGTGCTTCATTGCTTTATTCTTCTAGTGTTGAATACATTAATAAATCCTTCAAATAATAGCATTATGTTACACCCAATACTCATTTATCCGATCTTCTAACTTGAGCACTCTTCCTATATTTTGCTCGTGGTTTAGTATCTTTCTAATTGCATATTATTTTCAGCATGAGAAAGGAAAAAAATTAATCAACTCCTAATGTTTTGTTGCTATTGGAAATATTTCATGGCTTTGTAATGTTCTTTGATATAGTCATGCCTTTGCATCCAATGTGTCTATCCACACATGGAATTTTAACAAGGGCATTATGCATGTATAGTCCCTAATTTTCATTTATTGTAAATAGACTGAAGTGCATGTGTCATTAATGGCTTATGGTGTGAAGTTTTGAGTCTATTAAGCAAACAGTTATTTTCATTTTTTATTCATTTGCTTAGATTGTTTGATGCAGATCAAATTTGTGTCTATTAAGAGAGTTTATATCTATCGTATTGGAAGCAAAAAAGGAAGTGTGTAAGTTCCTATATCTTTTACACTGTCATTTTTGTATTGTTTATTCACTTGCTTAGGTTTTTTGATGAGGGTGAAATCTCTATTTGTTGACAGGCTTTATGCCTATCATGTTGGAAGCAAAAAATGAGCTAGTTGTAAGTTCTAATATCTTTTACACTGTCATTTTTGCATTGTTTATTCACTTTGCTCAAATTGTGTGATGAGTGTGAAATTTGCATCTCTTGACAGGGTCTATGTCTATCGTGTTTTAAGCAAAAAATGAGGTGGTTTTGAGTCACTATATCTTTTACAATGACATTTTATAGTTCTTTGCATCTCTACATTTTATGGGTCAATTTGCTATGACTAACATTTCATCAATACGCAACATTTTTTTGGTAATCAATATTTAATTTATTTTTTAAAAATCAATTCTAATGTTTTGTTGCTATTGAAAATATTTCATGGCTTTCTAATGTTCTTTGATATAGTCGTGTCTTTGCACCCAATGTTTCTATCCACGTATGGCGTTTTAATGAGGACATTGTGCATATATAGTCCCTAATTTTTATTTATTGTCAATAGACTAAAGTGCAAATGTAATTAATGGCTTTATGGTGTAATTTTTTGAGTCTATTGAGCAAAGGATGATTTGTGGTGTTTATTGTTTTTCTCAAATTAGCTGACGAGGATGAAATCTGTGTCTATTGAAAGAGTTTATATCCATCATATTTGACGCAAAAAGGAGGCATTTGTAAGTTCCTATATCTTTTAAATTACAATTTTTGTGTTGTTTATTCACTTGCTCGGATTGTTTGATGAGGCTGAGATCTTTGTCTATTGAAAGGATTTATGCCTACCATCTTGGAAGCAAAGTTACAAAGTAAAAGAACAATTTCCTTCAAGTTCAGAATGGGGGGAATTGGAAAGAAGTTGATCTAGTTTTCCTGCCTTCTCAGACAACTTTTGAACTAGCATGAGGAGCTTTGATGGAGATAAATGCTTTCGTAGAGAGTCCTGCCACATAACTATTTTAATCTTCTTTTCATTCAAAGTGGGTGACTTTTCATACTCAATTTCGACAAAGGCCCTTAAAGAGGAACTATGGACTTACAAACTCGCCGTGCGCTATCCAGATGCATGGAAGCTACAATAGGTACATTTTGTATCTTCACAGCTCCCATTTCCCTGGAATGGTTGTTCTGGCAAGTCCTATGGATTCTCAAAGTCATTTGTTGGGTAATATGGTCTATTGAGAGGGTCTATGGATTGTTTGATGAGGGTGAAATCTGTGTCTATTGAGATGGTTTATATCTATCATATTGGAAGTGGAAAAGGAGGTGTCTGTAAGTTCCTATATCTCTTACATTGTCATTTTTTTTGTTGTTTATTCATTTTCTCATAATGTTTGATGGGGGTGAAATCTATTTGTGTTGACAGGGTTTATGTATATCATATTGGAAGCGAAAAACAATGTGTTTGTAAGTTTTTTATATCTTTTACAATGTCATTTTATAATTTAATCAATTCTTAATGTTTTGTTGCTAATGGAAATACTTCATGGCTTTCTAATGTTCTTTGATGTAGTCATGTCTTCACATCCAATATTTCTATCCACATGTGCCATTTTAACGAGGACATTGTGCATATATATTCCCTAATTTTCATGTGTGTTGTTTATTCATTTGCTTGGATTGTTTGATGAGGGTGGAATCTGAGTCTATTGACGTAGTTTATATCTATTGTATTGAAAATGAAAAAGGAGGGGTTTTTAAGTTCCTATATCTTTTACACTATCATTTTTGTGTTGTTTATTCACTTGCTCAGATTGTTTGATGAGAGTGAAATCTATGTCCATAGACAGGGTTTATGTCTATCATGTTGGAAGCGAAAAATGAGGCAGTTGTAAGTTCCTATATCTTTTATAGTGTCATTTTATAGTTTTTTACACCTTTGCATTTTATAGGTTAATGTCTATTGTTTATTGTTCCCTGCATTTACTAGTCCCTAATTTTCACTTATTTATGAATAGACTAAATTTTAGGCATCATTAATGGCTTATGGTGTAAATTTTTAAGTCTGTAAAATCTATCTTTGTTGAGAGGGTTTATATCTATCATATTGGAAGCGAAAAAGGAGGCGTTTGTAAGTTCCTATACCTTTTACACTGTCATTTTTGCATTGTTTATTCATTTTCTCAGATCGTTTGATGGGGATGGAATCTATTTATGCTAGTAGGGTTTATGTCTATCATATTGGAAACAAGAAACAAGGAATTTGTAAGTTCCTATATCTTTCACAGTGTCGTTTTATAGTTTTTTACATCTCTGCATTTTGTGGGTTAATATCTATTATTTGTTGTTCTCTGCATTTTATGGGTTAATGCCTATTGTTTGTTGTTCTTTGTACTTTATGGGTTAATGTCTATTATTCCCTATCTTTGAGTGCCTTTATGGGCCAGTCTTTGTTGTTGAGTTAAATACTTAACACCGTAATTCATTAATGTTGATTTCTTTGCTTGCCACAATTAAGAATCAAACTAATATTTTCTCTCAACACATCCATGCCAAGTGCACTTCAATCTATCAAAATCATTTCATCAATTGGCAATATTTTATTGCTATTGGAAACATTTCATGGCTTTGTAATGTTCTTTGATATAGTCATCTCTTCACACTGAGTGTTTCTGTCAATGTGTGGCATTTTCAAGGATATTTAGCATTTGTTAGTCACTAATTTTCATTTATTGTCAATAGATTGAAGCCCAATCATCATTAATGGATTTTGGTGTCAAGTTTTAAGACTGACAAGGAAAGGATTATTTTTGTTGTTTATTCATTTGCACAGATTGCTTGATGATGATGAAATTTGTTGAAAATTTTACACTGTCTTTCCTGCATTGTTTATTCATTTACTTAGATTGTTCGATGAGGGTGAAATCTGTGTCTGTTGAGAGGGTCAATATCTATCGTATGCTTTTATGGGTTGATGTCTATTGATCAGTTAAAGAATTAACACCATAATCCATAAATGTAAAGTTCTCTATTGACCACCATTAACAATGCAACTAATCTTTTGTCTCCCACACATGCATGCTAACCACACTTCAATCTATTAAATGAAAATTAGGTCTAGATAAGTGAAAAATCCGTTGATGTAAAATCTATAATATTTCATCAATATGCAATGTTTTTTTGCTGGGGACATCTAGTTCTTCAATGAGATTAGATTGATAATTTAAACTATATTTTCTCTTCATTTCACTGATTAACTTTAAAATTAAACAACTTTAATTCATGATCTTCTTCTTCTACAGGTATTAATCTCTCATATGTAAGCACACAACAAGTTCGTAGCCTTCCCGCCCTGTCAAAAGAACTTGAAATGACATTTGTAAGAATTTTTCCATCTTGCCTCTCTTTCATATTAATGGATTTATTTTTCTATTATTTTCATGGTTTTTCCCTTTAACTATTTCAAAACTGGAAAATACTCACACCACTGCGAAGAGCGCAAAATTTCACCCCATTTCAAAAAAAATTGAACACGAAAAGACCAACGTATGGCTGAGATATGGCCTCTGGAAGTTGAGGTACAAAACTGAAAAGCCCAGTGGAGAGGGGCTGAGTGGGAAAAAAAAAAACCTCTCCAAATTTGTCAAAAATACCTCCAAAAATAGAGGTCTGCCAAATATAGTGATGCTGGTAAAAATTCTTCAGGTAGGTTGCATTTACATTATTTTGCAAAAAAAAAATTGCAAAAAACAATTGTCTTTTTTATTTTTTTAAAAGAAAAAAAGACAAAAAAAACTTTATATATTTTTTTAAAGAAACGTATAAAACATATAATTTTTTTTTAAAGACAAAATATATATATAAAAAAATTGATTTAAAAAAAAAATTAAATTAAAAAAATTGGGGGAGGGATGAGGTGGGGCCCACGCCTTCCGCATAGTGGCAGGGGCGGTACCACCCTGTACCCCCCACAGTGGTGGTGGGGCCCAAGGGGCCGCCGACCTACCACTATGGCAAGCAACGGTACCCCTTGGGTACCTCACCCCATACTGGGCCCAAATTTTTTTTAATAAAATTTATTTGCTAAACTAAAACCTACAAAGGTTTCAAAAAATACCTTTTTTGAATTTTATTTTTTTTTCTGTAGGAATTTTTTTTTTTTGAAAAAATAGTTACCTCAATATGCATGATGGGGAGGCCATATAACGTCCCTGAAAAAAATAAAAATTCCTTAGAGGTCAACTGCTTAGATTTCGATGATTTGGTAGTTGATCTTAGCATTTTTGGACCTTCTGAGCGCGATGGTGATGTCTGTTTCATCTCAAAATGCATAAAAATACAACTACCCTTTGGATCTGGAGACAAAGCAACCAGTTCAAAACTTTCACTAACTCATTTGACTGCAAAATTTGACGAAATATGTATAATTTGATGTATTGTTGGGTGCTTGTAAAATTTGATGTGTAATTTTCAAAATTTGAAAAGTTTATTCCCGACGTTCGTTGAAATTTCGATGAACCTGGATTTCGTCAAAAATTTGACTATCAGTTTCGTCAAAATTTTGACAAACATGAAAAATAAGAAAAAAATAAAATTGTGGCCGACATAAAGAAAAGTGAGTTTGTTGATTTATTGTGACAATGTTTTGCTCTACTTGAGACAATTTGTGGAGAACTAAGGACGATTTTCTTGGGAAAAATTAGAAAAAATTCAAGAAGATATGGCCAAGTTGAGGGTAGTCATTGTCTTTTTAGAATTCAGTTGTGAAGTCAGATTTGTAGTTCCAGGTTTGAAAATCATATTTTAAAGCAACATCTCATCAGATTTCATTTTTAGAGGTTTAGGGTTTTGAGAATTTCATGTCCATATTTTGTTGTGTGGAATCACCATAAGATCACAACCAAGGAATAGATTCTTGTGATGAATTATGTGATCCATAACTCTATTGGTCATGTGGCGGTTGTGCTATAACAAATACAGGATGCATTCATGTGTGACCCAAGTTTAATGTGGCTATGTTGTGATAGAAATGGAGGCACTCATATATAGTTAAGTTGTATAATGTAGGTGTCAATCATCATTGGGTGCATTCAGGTTGTCTCAAGTTTAAGAATGTAATTATAGCATGATCCAAGAGTGATTACCTCTTGCTGCAATAAAGAGCCTACAACTTTGGTTGATATGCGAGTGGTTGTGTTATATCAATTATGTAGTGCATTCAAGCACAACCCATGTTTAATGGGCTATTCTAGAGAGTGATCAAGATTTTCTAAACCTTATGAATGTTACTTAAAAGTGTATAGCTTAAACTACAAACCAAGTTTGTTACATACTTGAATGCAATCTTGGGTTACCGCAAACTATAATAATGTGATATGCTAATAACCATTATGGAAAGTATTAAAGTAAGACCCATGCTATATAGGATACGTTTCCTTGATCAGGTTTACATACCTTAATGATCAAACACAATCTTCCCACACACTCTAGGATATATTCCAAGATCATATCACAACTTTGTCAAGACAACTAATTTTCTGACCCAAGATTTAAGGTTGTTTTTTAATACCAACATAAGCATTAGTAAGAGCATGATTAGGGTACAAACCCTAGGCCTCTGTAAAAACATAAACAATAACTAGCGGATTAGTGAGGTTGCAATACTAGAAAGACTGAGACATTGTAGCTAATAACAAAATCTTGCAATCTAAAGATTGTAGCCAATAACAAGCACATTATGTAGCTTAGTGACATTTGTAAATACAATCTACGGTAAGAAGAATGATAGTCACTTGAGATGTGACAGTCAAAAAGAGGCTGAGCAGTGACAAGATAATAAAGCTCAAACCTTGCATAGTAAATTGGAGATTTTAATAGTGAGTTTCCTTACCCCCTTGCTGACTTTAAGGATTTTTCAAATGCTTTTGGTAGTGTTAGACAAGGCAAATGCAATCAGGGAATGATTGTCCAAATGAAGTAACAGTGGTAATCATACGTTCAATGTTTCTTCTTAGCCATTAATGTATAATGGAGGTAGTGGATTGCATGTTTGAGCAGTGTTTTGAGACTCATCAAAGATGGGAGAATAGTGAATAATACCTTGTGGACTGTGAAGTAGTGTCAATAAGGTTGAAGGATCTTAAGATCTACAATACCATGAAACAATGAGTCCCCTGTAGTAAGTAGGCAGTCTATAGGGCATAGTAGTTGATTTTATAGAAGGATTCTCATGAAAGGAATCTTCAAGTGATAGTGAGTGAGTTGTTTGAGATTGCAACTGAGGGTGCAATACCCAGTCTTAAAGGAAGTTAGCAAAGCAATAAATGTGCAAGAAAATCAAATCGTACACAACAAACAATTCACAATGTTATCTTGCATAATGCCTTGAGTTTGAAGACAAAAATCTCATTGTATCTTGATGAAAGTGGTGACCTTAATGGTCAATCACTGGCAACCATGATTTTAAAACATGCTATTGTGCTTATGGAGGCAACATTTTAAGCAAGGCAGTGAGTGGTGGTTTGGAACAATGGCAGGTATGAAGGACTTGCTTTATATGCATACTATGCAGTCTAGCTTAAGACAATGTTCTTAGAAGAGATTGAAGGTGGATTATGGAACTCAAGGGTTACCATGAAAAGGATTAAAGCAAAGACTGAGATCTATTTAAAAGCTACGGTCATGAAGATATTAAAGATGTCACATGCAAAACCCTAGTAGCTGGAGTAATGAATACAGTGCCAAAGAGGATAGTGTGTTGGGGTAGATTTAGGAGATCTCCACATTATCTAATTGACATATTTAATCCAATTATATATGATCTTCCAGGTCTTCAAACAAAGGGAAAATTTGCATGTCCAATTTGTGGTCCAAAGATGAAATCTCGTCGTTCAACAAGTTTAGGAAAGCAGGTGTTTGATGAGTATAGGCACTTCCTCCATAGAAATCATAAGTATCGAACTATTGAAAAACATCTTTTCAATGGGAAAAAAGAGACTACATCAAAACCACAAAGAATGACACCTCGCCTATGGAAGTTGGAATATAATAGAATTAATCGTCAAGGTTATACATCAAATCAAATTGTTTATCTATCATAAATGATATGTTTTGAATTTATATTTTTATATTGTGTTGTGTTTACTCATGTTGTAATTGACAATGATTGTCGTTAATTTGTTTAACTTATATGCTTCATGAAGGTCATCAAAGCATTAATGACTGACTTCCACAGGGACTTAAAAGTTATCCCAGACAATTTAGTAGGTTTGCCTACTATGACCAACTACAAATTGTACATTTGTTTGATACAATGCATATTAGAAAGAATATAATAGAAATGTTATGGAAAATATTGGATGGAAGGCATGACAAAGAAAAAATTTTCAAAATTTGTAGTGACATTCAGGAAGCCAATCATGCAATGAAAAATGTCATTCAATTAAATAGCGATGGAGACCAAATTAATATAAGTTCCCTTCCTTGGTTATTAACAGAGCAACAAAACAATGCTATAAAAGAATTCATACAAAAAATTTGATTTCCCACAGGATTTGCTGCGAACATAAACAATATAATAACAAAGAAAGGTGAATTTGGGTCAGGGATGAAAATGCATGATTGGCATACCTTCATTAAGGTAATTATTCTGGTATATTATATACACTTGTATAATGCATGTACTTTTCAATGTATTGTGTTTACTACTTTTGGAAAAATAATGAAAAGATCATTTTATAATTGTTGCAGTATGTTCTACCTCTATCTCTCCCAGACAACTTTGACAGCAATGTCAAGCAAGTTATATATGATCTTGGAAAATACATGAGGTAAGTAGCGATATTGTTCAATTCGTTGTATACATCTTATAATTGCCATTTATTTTACTTGTTATGTAATATACTGTATATTTTTGTTAAATCTCATTAATATATTTGTGCCTTGAATCACTTATAGATGGTTGTCATCTAAAGAAATCCATAAAGAAGATATAAATTATTGGAAGAGAAAAATTCCTCATTGAATGTGTGAAATGCAAAAGTGTACCTTTGACATTTTTCAATGCACACGAACACTACCTCATACACCAAGTTGAGGAGATTGAATTGTGTGGACTTGTACACAAAAGGTCAATGTGGATGGTTGAGAGGCACTTGAAATTTTTGAAGGCTCTAGTTAGACAAAGAGCACATCCTGAGGGTTATATGGTGGAGGGATATATGGTATACCAGACCATGGTGTACATTAGTGAATATCTTCCTAAGTTTGCAGCAAAGATCCATGTAGATCGCATTTGGGATCTCAACTCCATTAAAAAATTTGAAGGGGAGTACTTGATGGGGAAAGGTAGATTGAGGAAAGTGAGAGGTAATTATAAGATGGTCATGAAGATTAATTGTAATACATTTTACGTATGGTTTTTATGTATATTGTACTTATTTAATTTTTAATCTTCAATATACATCAATTATAAATTAAGGTCATATACTGTGGTATTTAACTAATTATACGTCGTTTGTGAATTTTTTTTTTTTTTGATATAGTTGGTCGAGAGTGGGATGCACCACATTTGTACGTCGTAAACAATCTTGATTTGATGACGGTATGGATTGAACGATGTCAACAATCTGGTCACGCATTAACATGGGAAGGTGTGGCTTCATTAGTTAAAGAAGCTCATCATAATGGAGATTCCAATGTTACACAAAGGGAAAATTGATTTAGCATATGGTTTAAGAGATAAACAGGTACGTATAAATATATTAATCACCCATATTATTAAATTATTTTAAATTATATTGATGTACATATATGTTGAGATTGTTTTCTTTGCATACATTCGGCCAAGAATAAATATGTTTATCAACTGACGATATTGCAATATTTTTTACATGTTTGACATATTGTAGGTGAAACACCACAAGGCTATGTGGTGCAATGGTCATTAATTTTGAATCAAAATGTTGGATGACATGAAGAAAACTTGTGATTCTGGTATAATTGCAGTCTTTCAGGTGACTAATGTTTCATCTAGAAGCAACATACATCCAAAAGTCTCAGAAAATTGATACTATGGGATTTTGGATGATATACTTGAGTGTGACTTTAAGTCCTTCAGATTAATTATGTTTTTCTTCCTATGGTATAGGCTATGATTGAATGAAAATGATCTTGAGAGAATTTTTATTGAACATGATAATGGATTTACCATGGTTAATACAAGGTTGATCAAGTGAGCTGGAAATGAGCCCTATGTTCTTCCAAGCCAATGTGAGCAGGTATTTTACTCAGAGGTTCTAGGTAAACTAGGTTGGTCATTTGTTGTTAGACATGATCCAAGAGCAAGGATGGTAAATTATAATTTGGTGGAAGAAGAAGATACCGAAGAACTAGAAGATGATGTAGATGATGATCAAGATCAATAATTAGTTGATGATGTCCCTGACAAAGATGTCGAAGAGGAGGAACTAGATCATGATGATGTAGGAGTTAATGTTCACGAAGATGATATCTGTGTGGATAATGACATTATTGAAACTGATATCGATGATGATGATGATGATATGACCAATCCTTACAATGTCGAATCTAGATCAGATGATATAGACAAAGAGTTGGATGAAGAAGAAGATCAATGACACTGAAATGTATGAGTTATGCGATTATATTATCTATTTGATATTAATTTCTTGATAGAATTATATTTGACTTATGTGGTTACATAATTAATTCATGATGTTTTTAATTTTTATGCCATTATATAATTAATTTAATGATGTACTTTTTAATGTTTGAAAGGTCAAAAAATTAAAACATTGCAATAGTGATGTTAACAACCTTGAAATTAGTGTGTTTTATGTTTCATGTGATCATAAAAGATTAAAAAGTTAATTGTAGAGGTGGTTATTCAGTGGTTGACATGTAAAGGCCTTTAAAAGGCATAAAGTGATCATTGTAATGGTTGTTGATGGTTGAGGATTTAAAATACAAGCTCTTGACATTCGAAAATCTGTGTTTTTCTTCAAAATTTATGTATTTTTCCTGTTATGGAGCACTGTACAGTCACATGCAGCCATATTTTGATGTGAAATCAATTCTAGGTCGTGAAGATATGTGTTAGCTTTGATTTTAATCTAATTTGAGGGCTTAAGGCATTGATTTGAGTTAGAAAGCTTGATTTCTTTGCATACATCCCGGTTACCCTATTTTTGAGGGTTTTGTAGTCCAAACATGATATAAAGGGGCTCTTACACTTTTTTTGATTACTGTAGCTTGTGTAAGAGGCCCCATGGATATTTTTGTAATTTTAGGATGCATGAATAGGGCGTTGGATGAGAAATAAAGAAGGTATAGTTGTTGTCCTCAAGATTTTTGTGAAGAAAAACATGTGAAATGAGAGGTACTTTCTGGCTCGATATTTGTTTGCTCCATTTTCTATAAGAAGGATTTCAAGGCCAGAAGTATGGGTTAGCAAGTTAGATATTTTTTGGTCGAGTCTAGGTAGAGTTGCAGAGAAAATTGTAAGGTTTGATGGTTTTAAGAAAAATGCAATTTAGGTTTTGAGTCATTCTATAGTAGGTTTTGAATTCATGGGGATTTGATGTTTTATGATAGTACTGACATTTGAATTGAAATGATTAATTCAAACTCATGTCTCTCCATTGTACATGCATATTTGAATTTTGAATAAGATAATCAAGGGTTGTCTCGTTCATCTCACTCTTGTGGTGTGTATGATTTCTATTTTGGCTTTAATTCAAGGAATTAATTAAAATGCTTGAATGGGATTGTAGGTGGATATGTTCTATATAAGGATTTGATAAGTAGTATTGGGTTTGAATACATGTTGATGAAATTGTAAAACAATGTTCTCAAGGATCTTATATGTTATGTGTTAAATCTGTCATAAACCCTTAGATTGATGTTTATGAATTTGACTCCCTTAATGGATATATGGCACTAATGTAAGTTTTACTAATTTGTATGGTTCATTATTTTGTTTTTCTTTACCTAGCACTTGCTACAAATTGCAAATCAATGACTATTTTACACTATGGAATGTGTTGTAGTTATCTCATGCTCCAAATAGTTGATATTACTGATGAACAATCAATTCTATTCAGTATTATGCTATTATGTTGAGCTATTAAATGAGATTATCTGTTGTTGTTAATGTTGTTTACGATAATGGTGCAGAGGTTGTAAATGCATTAAGGGATCACCCTCCAGGGTCTTGTAGAGCCCAAAGTGTAGGAGGTCTTTAAAATCCTCATCAGTTGGTCCAGGTCCTTCAAGCTTCCCTTGATTGGAATTGGAAATTCCATAGGTAAATTAGAAGACCAACCTGGTTACAGTAAAAACAACCAACAAGTAGAGGGGAGAGAGATAGAGGGATTTAGTGAGAGAGAGACAAAGGGAGTGGGGGAGAGATAGAGGGTAGAGGGGAGGGAGATAAGAGGAGTGAGAGAGAGACTCTGAGAGAGGGAGATGGGGTAGGTGGGTGAGACTTGAGAGAGAGAGGAAGGGAGGGAGGAGGGGAGAGATAGATGGTAGAGGGTTGCCGAGGGTTTAAGGGCTAATGGTTTAGGTTTAGGGTTAAAGGTAGAGGGAGAGAGATAGAGGAGGAGGAGAGAGAGAGACCTGAGAGAGGGAGAGGGGTGGGAGGGAGAGTCCTGAGAGAGAGATGGAGGGAGTGGAGAGAGATACAGAGAGGGTAGAGGCTGCCGAGAAGGTAGAGTGGCTTCCATGGGCTTCAGAGCTTCATGTTAAGGGCTCTAGGGCCTATGGTTAAAGGTAGAGGGGAGAGATAGAGGGAGTGAGTGAGGAGAGAGAGGACCGAGAGGGAGAGGGCAGGAGGGAGAGTCTTGAGAGAGAGAGAGGGAGGGAGGGAGAGAGATAGAGGGTGAGGACGGCTGACGAAGGGTTGGCTGGGTAGAGGGCTAGGGTAGAGTGGAGAGACTTATAGGAGTGAGAGAGAGAGAGAATTAGGAGGGAAGGAGAGGGGAAGAGGGAGGGAAGGGATAGAGAGACATGAGAGAGGGAGTGGTGCTAGGATGGGAGAGACTTCAGAGAGAGAGAGGAGGGAGGGAGACAGATGAGGGAGAAAGGGTTAAGGGTAGAGGGCAGAGGGTTTAAGGGTTTATAGTCTCCAGGCTAAGGGTTTAGGGCTTAGGGCTCTAGGCAGAGGGGAGAGAGAGAGGGAGAGAGAGAGAGAGAGGGAGGTAGGAGGAGAGACTTGAGAGAGAGAGAGAGGGTAAAGGGTTTAAGTGTTAAGGGTTAATGGTTTAGGGTTTAGGGTTATGGGTAGTGATGGAACTTCAAAGTTTTGTTCTCTATGTTCTATTTTATCTTTCCTTGTGTCTCTGGTCATCTATGGTGTTTGGGAAAATCCTAAGGTTGGGGTTTTACCTTCGTCTTCATGTAAAACCCTAGTGTTCATCTTACACCTTGGATGGGATCTATTTGGCCGTTACTTTTTGGGAAGGCTTTAAAACGACTTAAGCCCCATTGCTTCATCTAGGCTGGCCCCCCTTTTGTTTTATCATTTTATTTCCTTCACCTGCCTTTATTTTTCCTAAGTATTTTTTGGTCTCATGTTCCCTTGTTAAAATAACTTATGTCATTGTTTGTCGTCGGCCTAGTGATGTCCCCTTATTCCTTTAGGGGAGAGGGCCTAGTAGTCGTGCATGCTAAGTTTCTCAACATGTAGAAATTGACTGGAATATCGTAGAACCTTCATTTTTTTTTGAAATGTAGACTGGTCTCTTATTTATCTATAACTAAGGTTTGGAGGCGCGACTCATCATGAAACTCGCCACATTGGAAGATCTTTTGAGAAGTGTCTAAAATTTAACTTTTTAAAGGTCCGACCAAAACTTACTCATGGAACCCCCAATAGTTGAACAAAAAAATATCATTTGTTGCTTGTAGAATATCATATTTTTATTTAAATTAAAATTAATATACAACCTAAGTGGACCAAATACTTATCGATAACCATAAATCTTTGATATCTCTACCTTTTATATTCAACACATATGGACTAATAGTTGAACACAAAAAATCTATTTGTTGTTATAAAAACAACACATAATGATTTAAAATACAACTTATATTGAACAAAAATGGACCAATAGTTGAACACTAAAACTTTTTGAAAATCCTTCACATTTAATGGGAAAATACATGTTATTTATTGTGCTCACCTTTTATATTTGTGATAGGACAAACTATTAATATAAAATTATCCAATGCTTGTACATTGCTACCCCAATTGTTGTACACAAGAACAATATTTTTTCACTATGATAACAATACTTGTTTAAATGAGTGTCTTATTTTATTAAATGAGCATTTTATTTTTTAAATGATATACTTATAGTGGAGAGTTATGATATTTTATTTGAAACAAAAAAATACTTATTTCACTTCTTCATGAATGTATTTATGTTTTTTTCATATAACATTTAGAGGTTCTCATGTGTTCAAGTATGGGTCCATTTTTTTTTATCAACATTTGGTTTTTTCTTTATTTACATTTAGACTATTTATTTACAATATCTAGTATAAATATGTGGTAAGACTGGGTATTATCATCACAATTGAGTGCGAGACTATTGGACCCCGCACGACTACCAGTCCCTCTCCCCTAATTAATGTTTTTATTTTGCAAAGGGACAAGTTCGCATGGCCGTAGATCAATCGTCGTGTGATCTCAACCGTTCCCCGCCATCCTGCGATGACCCCACCACACTGTCTTTGTTGATCGCAATATCACAGGAAAGCACCACGTGTCTCATTCGGTGAAGCCGAAGGAATGATAAATACTTTGATGTGTCTTTAATACATTATGTCACAGGTTACTAAAGCAGTTATAAGATGCACGTGTTTTAAATCAACGAAGATGTTATAATCTCGGTAGAAAGGTGCTTGATGGTTAATAACAAGGCTAGCGATTGTGTTGAACGAATAGTATCTCCGATGGTTGAGATCCACGGTTGCCTATCATTGCGTGATCAAAAGTTACGAGGTCCTTATTGATTGCGATATCACGTGCAGGTGCCACATGGATCTCCTTGGCAATGAGTAGTATGGTGGGCCCCTTATTGCCACAATGGAGACTATGTCAGTTTTCTTTGAAGGTAGCCATCCGATGATCTGACCAAGGTGAAGGATTGACGGCTAATATTTTAATCTGCATCATATGTGATTTGAGTCGTTCGTGCAGTGTACAAGTAAGCTTTAATGGCGGCCATGACATCTACTGCCATGGTTTGATCAAAATAAAGCAACTATTCTTCTGCTTTTGGTATCACTTGCTTGGTTAGTCATCGACCCCTTAATTCACCTCTTGAGCCATTCAGCATGTCAGTTCACCGACCCCATCAGCCCGAAGAACTGGTCATCATTTTCCCACCGCATTATGTCTTCTCCTAAAGTTGGGTTTTAATTTTAATTCGGTGACGTAAGCCTAAGCCATTAACCCCAGTGGTCATGTTGACGACTTAGCCAAAGCCTTTCATTAAATACTAAGCCTTGGCTTTGGCTAAGCCATCGGCGACATGACCACTGGGGTTAATGGCTTAGGCTTACATCACCAGATTAAAATTAAAACCCAACTTTAGGAGAAGACATAATGCAGTGGGAAAATGATGACCAGTTCTTCGAGCGAATGGGGCCGATGAACTGACATGCCGAATGGATCAAGGGGTGACCTAAGGGGTCAATGACTGACCAAGTGGGTGATACCAAAAGCAGAAGAATAGTTGCTTTATTTCGATCAAACCATGGCAGTAGATGTCATGGCTCCATTAAAGCTTACTCGCGCACTACACAAATGGCTTAAATTGCATATGATGCAGATTCAAATATTAGCCGTCAATCCTTCACCTTGGTCAAATCATCAAACGACTACCTTTAAAGAAAACTGACGTAGTCTCCATCATTGAAATAAGGGGTCCACCATACTACTCGTTGCCAAGGAGATCCACGTGGCGCCCGCCCGTGATATTGCAATCAATAAAGACCTCACAACTTTTGATCATGCGATGGCAGGCAACCGTGGATCTCAACCATCGACAATCCTGTTCATTCAACACAATCACCAGCCTTGTTATTAACCATCGAGCATATTTCTACCGAAATTATAACATCTCCATTGATTTAAAACACGTGCATCTTATAATTGCTTTAGTAACCCGCGACATAATGTATTAAAGACGCATTAAAGTATTTTTCATTCCTTCAGCTTCATTGGATGAGACACGTGGCACTTGCCTGTGATATTGCGATCAACAAAGACAATGTGGTGGGGTCATCGCGGGATGGCGGGGAACGACTGAGATCACATGACGATTGATCTACAACCATGTGAACTTGCCCCTCTGCAAAATAAAAACATTTATTAGGGGAGAGGGCCCAGTAGTCATGCAGGGTCCAATAGTCGTGCACTCAATCATGATGATAATACCCAATCTTACCACATATTTATACTATATATTGTAAATAAACAGTCCAAATGTAAATAAAGAAAAAACCAAATGTTGATAAAAAATGGACCCATACTTGAACACATAAGAACCTCTAAATGTTATATGAAAAAAACATAAATACATTCATGAAGAAGTGAAATAAGTATTTTTTTGTTTCAAATAAAATATCATAACTCTCCACTATAAGTATATCATTTAAAAAATAAAATGCTCATTTAATAAAATAAGACACTCATTTAAACAAGTATTGTTATCATAGTGAAAAAATATTGTTCTTATGTGTACAACAATTGGGGTAGCAATGTACAAGCATTGGATAATTTTATATTAATATTTTGTCCTATCACAAATATAAAAGGTGAGCACAATAAATAACATGTATTTTCCCATTAAATGTGAAGGATTTTCAAAAAGTTTTAGTGTTCAACTATTGGTCCACTTTTGTTCAATATAAGTTGTATTTTAAATAATTATGTGTTGTTTTTATAACAACAAATAGATTTTTTGTGTTCAACTATTAGTCCATATGTGTTGGATATAAAAGGTAGAGATATCAAAGATTTATGGTTATCAATAATTATTTGGTCCACTTAGGTTGTATATTAATTTTAATTTAAATAAAAATATGATATTCTACAAGCAACAAATGATATTTTTTTGTTCAACTATTGGGGGTTCTATGATTAAGTTTTGGTCGAACCTTTAAAAAGTCAAATTTTAGACACTTCTCAAAAGATCTCCTGATGTGGCAACTTGCATGATGATTCATGCCTCCAAACCTTAGTTATAGATAAATAAGAGACCAGTCTATATTTCAAAAAAAAAAATGAAAGTTCTACATTATTCTAGTCAATTGCACAGATCACGATTTATCTTCAAGCGCTTCTACCCAACATGTTTACCTCATTGTAATTGTACAAATTAGGTATGGGAAAAATGTTTTATTATTATGTTGTTTTGATAAGTTTATTGGGTTAATTTTGATAATATTTTTAATATTCTTGTTGCAGTCGACTGATCAGGGAAAGGCACCAGTAGTAGACAAAAGCATCCATAGGGGGTGCAGTCAATATTAAGAGAGAGGGTTAAAATATTGACTGAGAGATCACAAAACTTGCAAGTAAGCTATCATGAGGTCTTTAATTATAACATAAGTTCATTCATGGTTTTATATTTTGTACTCTTTTATGTCATGAACTAATATATGTGTTGTTTTTACAAGATTTTTTGTGTCCACATGATGCTCCTAGCCATGATCAGGGTACTGCAAGTGCTTCCCGAGGAGTAGGGGTTGGTACAAGTGTCCATCCTGATCTTCCTGCACATACATCACATTATCTGGACCCATCATCTGTGCCTATATTTTTGTTTGAAATGTCGGCAACACATACCATGCAAGCATCCCTTAGTGCACCCTCTGGCAACAAACACATGCCAAAACATGCGTCAGGACATGTACCTGGGGATGTAGAGGCCACTAGCACTAGTGATATTTTAGCAACATTTCCTGGATCTTCCCTTATTACTAGTACAAAAACATTTCTGGTCACATTTGTGGTCACCGAGGATTTCGTTCCCATAAAGATAGAGAAGGTCCCAGGTACTTTAAAACGTTTTAATTATTATTATATATAATCCAATTGCAATTTACTTATTGATCGCTCTTTTTAGACTATTGATCCTATGATCATTTTGTAGGAAATGATGATTTTTATAAACATCTAAGTGATATTACATTAGAGCTCTTCGGGCCCACCATACATACACGGTGGAATGCCCAAAATCAAGATTTAAAAGATGAGCTCATTGACCGTTTAGTTGTGCTCTTCGGTGATAAAACATTCAACCGAACCAAGGTCCTTAAGAAAGTTGGTACCTATTTGAAGTATGTGAGAGACCAATATAGGTTACATTTAGAGAAGAAAAAAATCTACGAGCGTCCTCCCATGATTCTGGAGAGGGAGTTGAAGGACCTGGTGTCAGATGGAAAGGAGAACGCTGAAAAGAAAAAAGGAAAGACACCACCGGGCCAAGGAAGGTATGTGATACTATCAACAATGTAATTATATACTAATTACTCTTTCTTTTTACATAATCTAACGTATTTCAAACTTTTCATAGGTTGTCTGACACATCGAAGGCAACAAAGGAAAGACTAGAAAAACACATGCAACAAAAACTTGGCTTTGGTGGTTATATGAAATTAGCTACATGAATAGTAAGTATCAATAAATGAAATATTGTATCCAAATAATAAATTGAAAACAATTTTGGTTTTATCACACCATAGAAGCAAAATTCATGATCTTATGCAAAAATGTAGGGCTCTGAATTCAATAGAGTTCCCATAGAAGATGACTTGAAGATTGCCTTCCAACAAGGCTATGGAGTTGTGGCTGAACGCCTAAGAGTTTTGACTGGGCAAACACAATCTTCCACTACATCCGACAAGCAAGTAAATAAACTCAATAAAGATTAATTAATGTAACCTTTTGTGTTTCAACTATAGATCAGGATTTAGAGGGTGTCCAACATGTTAAGAATGAGTCTATAACAGAAGTTCAGGAACATGATGTGGACCCATTAGGTAAAGAGAACCACTCTAATATTCTTTTAATTAATGAAATACTTGTAACAATAATAATAAAACATATTAATTTAACATTTCTTTGTTATTGCAGCAAACCCCCCTTGCAGCGACATCCACGTCATGAGCAGACAACTAGGTGTACATTAAAATCACAAGCAGAGGGCATAACAACTAAAGGGGGGACATATGATTTAGAAAACAATAATCCACTTCATATTTTTTTAGCTTTAAAAAAGAAACAAAAAAAAAGTGATTGTAATCATATCATGACAACCATATTTTTGATAATATGTAAAAACTGAAAGAATAAATATTACATGTTAATGAATGAATGTGAATATGTTAATTAATGAATGTTATATGTTAATGAATGAATGTTATATGTTATTAATGGATGAATGAATGAATATTATATGTTATTAATGGATGAATGAATGATTAATGTTATATGATTGGGTATGGGGAATTGAGAGTGATGTGAGGGGGGAAGGGGCCAAATGAGCTTCCACCATCACGTGGCTGGCCTTGTTAAGTAGAGAATATTAAACTATTCTCGAAACAAAGAGAATCTCAATAAGGTAATGAACTTTTCAATATAATAAATGCATCGTTTGAAGCATCAAACCAATATGCAAAGATGAAAGAAAGTGCTAACTTTTCACTATGGTGGCAGAAAAATGATTCTTTATACCCTGAATCCATGCTCTGCATCACAATTTGAAGTTTCCATTCCAATGTTCTGAGTTTAGTTTTTTTGTATGGCTTTGTATGAATACCACATTGTGTTGTGTGTGGATTTGGTTTCAAAGCTCTGTTTCTTCTATTTTTAGTGGTGACATAACTCTAAAATTTGACTTTTGTGCATAATAGGTTAGTGGAAAATTGACAGCTCTGAAGGGTTTAGAGGCTTGATTGAGATAGATACACGGATATTTGGATCTTGTTATTGATGGGAGGCTTCCACTTAACCATGAAATTTTCTACCATCTATAGGTATGCAAAAGTTTCTCTACTTACATTCATTCTTGATCATAAATGTTGTAAATGATATTAATGCTTCAAACTTAAGATTCGTTTCATTGTTATAATGATCAAAATGTTATACTTTGCTATACATTCAAGCATTCTCTTGCCCCCTACCCTTTTCTCTCTCCCCCCTCCTTTTAAGAATTTTCTTTGTCATAAAAGATTCACATTTCTGTCTCATTTACACAAATTTATCTGAAGCGCTAGGAGTGAATAAAGATATGTAAAAGATGATGGATTATGTCTAAACAACAACTTTCCATCTTATAGCTAATTAAATCCTTAATATTTGAATAGTTTAGAGCTCTAATAATGCTTGTATATGCATGTGTAGCAATAAGGGAGCCTATGTGAAGATTGAAACTTAAAATGTATCACTTTGGTATTTTTCCTTAGGTAGTGAAATGATATTTTGAGTAATACAAACCTACACACACATTGATATTTTTTTGGCATTGCATTGAGGATTTTTTTTTCTCTTATACCTACCCTCGGGTAGACATGGAGGTACATAATATTGGTTTCTGGGTTTATTCTGTAAGTAGTTAATCTCATAGAGGAAGACAAAAATCTTCTTAATGTCCTGTCAGGTGTGAAAGCATATGAATCACTTGCTGAAGGCACCATTTTGTATTCATCCAAAAACTGGTTTGTTCTTTTTTTTATGTTTCTTGCATATTTTTTTTTAGGCTCTAGAGATGTAGCTTGGCTCTTTCCTTTGCATTTTTCATCTACTTTGATGATTACAGTAGATTGTCCTCATAATTTTTCATGTAGATCTATTTGTAACCTTATTTTCTACCAATCAATTTGCAAACTAGTCACATATTAAGGACCATTTCACTAACTTGTAGTCATCCATTACTTCATATGTTGCAAGTTATGTCTGTGTGCCAATAAATCCTGATGATTGCAAGAATTTTAATCCTACAAGTGTACTCTTTCTCAAGTAAAAGTCTTACCTTATTTTATAGTACTTTAAATGGTTAATTGGAGGTGCTTCTTTAGATCTGAGATAGTTGAACCTTGGATTAAAATATGGTATTAGATGGGCAGTATAATGATAAAAATGAGGTCCATTGAACACAAATTAAGAACATAATTTATTGGACTATGAATAGTGTTACAATTATAATTATTTCTCCTTTACCTACTTCTGCATTAATGAAAAAGATAGCAAATATTGGAAGTTCATTACATGTCTCATGTATGTGTTAGTATTTTAATTTTGTTTAAGTTGTTCAAGAGCTTGATTAGGTCAACAATATGTTCTACAAGAACTGTTCTCTTGACACTGCTCAACATTTTCCCTACACATTTTCTATTCAATCCAGACGTTTCTTAACTCCTTCCCTTGTTAGCCCTTGGTTGTTCTCAAGTGTAATGCTTTTTCTATGCATCTTGTAGTTTGTATGTATGATTAGTCATCTCTTATGAAACATGGATAACCTTTCATGGAATTGTTGTTGTAATTAGACAATTGCCATTGTGAGAATAATCATTTAATTTGTATGGAAGTAAGTCTTTTTCATATTATTTGACTTGGTATTGTAAACCTGTCTTTTCAGGATTCTCTAGGGGGAACAACAAAACTATGATGATAGGTAGAGTTGTACAACACCATAAATAATTTGGCATTATCAATATATTGCTTATAGAATACTCTGTGCAAGTAAAATGGAATGTGCAATGACAATTGGTCTCGAATTCAAATATGAATATAAGTACATTATAAACAAGAAGATGGTATCTATTCTATGATTTAAAGAACCCAAAAATAAGAAAATTAATAGGTTCCATTTGTTTACTTTCTCTTAGACACTTGTTTAATCGGCGAGACCCTCAGAATGTCTTGTTGATAACCAGCAGTGTTCAAAACTCTTGAAGAGGTCAGATCGGTGTGACATTGGATCCGTCTTGCCGACGGAAGTCATCATAAAGACATGGACTATTAGAGTGAGTTTTCTATCCTGTGCCCATGATTGATCTCTCACTGATGGGTTGGCTTTGGTGGTCATCACCAAGAGTCTCCACGATGGTACATTTCAACATTTTTTTTTTCAAAATTGCATTGTTTTGTCGCAATTTCGACGAAGGCCACTGACAAATCACCGAAAAGGTCTGACGAAGTTTCTATAGCTATGATGAAAGCTTTGTCGTAACTCCTTTCCCATTTCGTCGAAATGGTGACAAAAGCTTTGTCATAACTCCTTGCCCATTTCGTCGAAATGGCGACGAAAGGTTCATCGTAACTCCTTGCCCATTTCGTCGAAATGGCGACGAAAGCTTCATCGTAACTCCTTGCCCATTTCGGTTAAATGGAAATGAAATTTTGGTGTTGTTTTGATGCTTCAGAAGAGCCATTACAATTGCATTTTGGTTGTTATTCATCGGTGGATACATGAAGTTTTTGTCGATATTCTGATGAACATCTGAGTCATTTTATGATGCCGATGACCGACGAATCTGCGCTGTTATTTCGATGTTTAATTTTTCATTGGAATTTTGACGAAAACATAGCGACGAATTTTTTTTTGTCAATTCGTCAATTTTTCGACAAATGTTTGTCGAACGACCAACAAACGTTCATCAAAAAATGGAGTCAAATTCAGTAGTGTTTGTAGATCTAACGTCCAGAATCAAAATTAGGCAAAACAAAAGCCAAATTTGACTTTCTCGACAACTCTGTTCAGCGAGGTCCTTTTCATGCCAAAATGCACCGAAAATTCACCCACCTCTATAATTTGCAAAAAAGAGCAAAGGGGATTCAGATCTAAAGCCTACAACCCTTGTTGAAGAAGAAAACATCATAAATCCAGAAGGGGTTCATTGAATCCATGCTCTAATACCATGTTAGAATTGTGAAACAAGCACAAAACCACGAGCCACAAGATCAAACAACAAACAAAGACACCTTCCACACAAGAGATCTACAAAAGAGAATTGCTATATTCATCAGAAACAATTAGAGAAGAAGATTTCAAGAAGATATGAAAGCTTCAAAAATTTCCTACGAATAATATCCGAGAGATATTTACGATAAGGGTTGAATGCTTATAAGAGAAAATCCCTAAATGAGAGAGGGATCAGATCATGACAAGTGTCAACATCACATGAGATGTGACATAATGATCTAATATTAACTCAACTAATAAAGCATTCCTTTAAGTTTAGCTAAAATGTGTGAGAATATATTAGACTAATAATCAGTTAAAGATTAATTAATTATTAGCTAATGTATGATAACTATAACACCCCTTCTTAAGCTGAACTTAGGGAGTAGCTAAAAACCCTAAATATAATGCAAGATGGGTCCTGAAAAACAAGGCCAAGTAAGGTACCCATGTACAAATAGAAGATCTCTATAATGTGGAGAAATAGAGAAAACCTCATGGGAAATACTCTACTCCAAGAAGAGATGAAAGCCAAGTAAAGGATTTAAGAAGCCTCCAAACAAGACAAGGTTTTCCCAAAAGATAGGAAGAAAAGAACATCCAGAAGCATGAAGAAGCTACAAGCACTGTCGAAGAAAGACTATTGAAATGCTAAAAGAATAACCTCTGCTAAAAAATCTGATGATTAGGATCAAATAAGATAAGAATCTGTATGAGTTCCCCCAATGAAACCACTTGAATCAGATGGAAAACAAAGGAAAACACCTGGAAATCGAAGATACAGATGGCTAAGGAACCAAAAGTTTGAAGAACTAATCATGAGAAAATGGAAGATCGCCTCCATAAATAGGAATGCAAGAGTGTCCATATGGTAAGTTCTCCATCTCATCAAAATGCATGGGTAACTAGCCACTGCATCCGCCTAGTACATAGGAAAAAATACTATATACATATCTCACTCCAACGTGAAACCAAGGAAGCAGTAGCACCAACAATAGAAATCCCCCATAATGCTGAAAAGGGAGAGGCGTGATAGGTACAATGAAATTGAATGCCTAAAAGTAGTGCATGAAGAGGAACCAAAAACATCTAAAGAATCACGAAAGTACAAGCAGATAGAAAAGATGTGAAAACAAAAGTCACATACACATGAGAAAGTTATGAAGGAAAACAAAGGAAAACATCAGTGAGTAAAATAAGACACAAAGTGATGTGCAAGAATCTCAATACTACACATACAAAGTTGAGGCACTTTATTTCGATGCATTTACAAAATTATAAATACATGCAATGTGAGCCCATAAGGTCCAAAAAAGGATACAAGCTGAAAATGCAATTCTCTTATAGAAGAAAGAGGAAACTGGTAGCACCATAACAAAGTACATGAAAAAACATGCACTTTAAAATAAAATGGCACCAAAAAATGTGACTGGATGCAGAAGATATGGCTCGTCAAAGTTTCCAAAATGAGAACTGAATAGCTACAACACTGAGAAAACATAATTTTGGAAAAAAAACCATAAGTCAAAACTAAAAAAAACTAACACCACTGCAAAGAGCATGAAATTTCACCCCATTTCAAAAAAAATTGCACGCGAAAAGACCACCGTATGGCCGAGATATGGCCTTTGGAAGTTGAGGTACAAAACTAAAAAGCCCAACGGAGAGGGGCTAAGTGGGCAAAAAAGAAAATTCCAAATTTGTCAAAAATACCTCCAAAAATAGAGGCCCACCAAATATAGCGATGCTGGTAAAAATTCTCCAGGTAGGCTGCATTTACATTATTTTCCAAAATATATTGTCTTTTTATTTTTTTCAAAGAAAAAAAGACAAAAAAAAACTTTATATATTTTTTAAAAAAATATATAATTTTTTTTAAAGAAAAAAAATATATAAAAAAAACTGATTTAAAAAAAAAAATTAAAAAATTGGGGGAGGGACAAGGTGGGGCCCGCGCTTGCCACATAGTGGTAGGGGCGGTACCACCCCGTACCCCCCACAGTGTTGGCAGGGCCCGAGGGGCCACCGACCTGCCACTATGGCAGGCAGTAGTACCCCTTGGGTACCTCGCCCCATAATGTGCCCAAATTTTTTTTAATAAAATTTATTTGTTAAACTAAAACATGCAGAGGTTTAAAAAATTACCTTTTTTGAAATTGATTTATTTTATGATTTTTTTTTTTTTGAAAAAATAGTTACCTTGATATGCATGTCGGGGAGGCCGTATGGCTTCCTTGGCAATTTTTTTTGCCTAAGAAGTCAACTGTTTAGATTTTGACGATTTGGTAGTTGATCTTAAGGTTTTTGGACCTTCTGAGCATGATGGTGATGTCCGTTTCAGCTCAAAACACATAAAAAATACAACTACCCTCTGGATCTGGAGACAAAGCAACTAGTTCAAAACCTTGTAGATTTGATGTCCACAATCAAAATTAGGCAAATCAAAAGCCAAATTTGACTTTCTCGACAGCTCCGGATCCAATGGTGAGGTCCTTTTCATGCCAAAATGCACCGAAAATTCACGCACCTCTAAAATTTGCAAAAAAGAGCAAAGAGGATTCAGATATGAAGCCTGCAACCCTTGTTGAAGAAGAAAACCTCATGAATCAAGAAAGAGTTCACTGAATCCATGCTTTGATACCATGTTATAATTGTGAAACAAACATAAAACCATGAGCCACAAGATCAAACAACAAACAAAAATAGCTTCCACGCCAGAGACCTGCAAACAAGAATTGCTATATTCATCAATAAGGAAAAATTAGAAAAGAAGCTTTCAAGAAGATATGAAAGCTTCAGAAATTTCTTGTGAATAATATCCGAGAGATATTTACAATAAGGGTTGAATGCTTATAAGAGAAAAGCCCTAAATTAGAAAGGGATTAGATCATGACAAGTGTCAACATCAAATGAGATGTGACATAATGATCTAATATTAACTCAACTAATAAAGCGTTCCTTTAAGTTTAGATAAAGTGTGTGAGAATATATTAGACTAATAATCAATTAAAGATTAATTAATTATTAGCTAATGTATGATAATTCTAACACCCCCCCTTAAGATGAATTTAGGGAGTAGCTAAAAACCCTAAAAAGAATGCAAGATGGGTCTTGGCAAACAAGGCCAAGTAAGGTACCCATGTACAAACATAAGATCTCTATAATGTGGAGAAATAGAGAAAACCTCATGGGAAAAACTTTATTCCAAAAAGAGATGAAAGTCAAATGAAGGACTGAAGAAGCCTCCAAACAAGAAAAGGTTGTCCCAAAAGATAGGAACAAAAGAGCATCTAGAAGCATGAAGAAGTTGCAAACACTGTCGAAGAAGGACTTTTGAAATGTCGAAAGAATAACCTTTGCTAAGACATCTGATGATCAGGATCAAAGAAGACAAGAATTCTTATGAGTGCCCCCAATGACACTACTCGAATCATATGGAAAACAAAGGAAAACACCTGGAAATCGAAGATACAAATGGCTAAGGAACCAAAATTATGAAGAATTGATCATGAGAAAATGGAAGGTTGCCTCCATAAATAGGAATGCAAGAGTTTCCATATGGTAAGTGATCCATCTCACCAAAATGCATGGGTAACTAGCCACTGCATCCGCCTAGTACATAGGAAAAAATACTGTATACATAGCTCACTCCAATGCGGAACCAAGGAAGCAGTAGCACCAACAATAGGAACCCCCCCATAATGCTGAAAAGGGAGAGGCGTGGCAGGTACACTGAAACTAAATGCCTAAAAGTAGTGCATGAAGAGGAACCAAAAACATTTGAAAATGCAATTATGAAAGTACAAGTAGATAGAAATGATGTGAAAAAAAAGTCACATATGCATGAGAAAGGTATGAAGGCAAACAAAGTAAAACATCAACCCCCATGGCACTTTATATCATAGTGCGAGTAAAATAAGGCACAAAGTGATGTGCAAGAATCCTAATACTACACATACAAAACTGAGATACTTTATTTCAGTGCATTTATAGAATCATAAATACATGCAATGTGAGCCCATAAGGTCCAAAAAAGGACGCAAGCTGAAAATGAAATTCTCTTATAGAAAAAAAGAGGAAATTGGTAGAACCATGACGAAGTACATGAAAAAACATGCACTTTAAAAAAAAGGCACCTAAAAATGTGTCCGGATGCAAAAGATATGGCCCATCAAAGTTTCCAAAATGAGAATTGAACAACTACAACACTGAGAAATCATAATTTTGGAAAAAACCAGAAGTCATAACTAGAAAATACCAACACCATTGTAAAGAGCATGAAATTTCACCCTTTCAAAAAAAATTGCATGTGAAAAGACCACCGTATGGCCGAGATATGGCCTCTAGAAGTTGAGGTACAAAACTAAAAAGCCCAACGGAGAGGGGTTGAGTGGGAAAAAAAGAAAACTCCTCCAAATTTGTCAAAAATACCTCAAGAAATAGAGGCTCGCCAAATATAGTGATGTTGGTAAAAAATTTCTAAGTAAGCTGCATTTACATTATTTTGCAAAAAAAATATTGCAAAAAACAATTGTCTTTTTATTTTATTAAAGAAAAAAAGGACAAAAAAAACTTTATATATTTTTTAAAAAAACATATAATTTCTTTTAAGAAAAAAAATATATAAAAAAAACTAATTTTAAAAAATTGAAATTAAAAAATTGGGGGAGGGACGAGGTGGGGCTCGCACTCGCCACATAGTGGCAGGGGCAGTACCACCCCGTACCCCCCCACAATGTTGGCAGGGCCCAAGGGGCTACCGACCTGCCACTATCGTAGGCAGTGGTAGCCCTTGGGTACCTCACCCCATAGTGGGCCCAAAATTTTTTAATAAAATTTATTTGTTAAACTAAAACCTGCAGAGGTTTCAAAAAATACCTTTTTTGAAATTGATTTTTTTTTATGATTTTTTTTTTCACAGGATTTTTTTGAAAAAATAGTTATCTTGATATGTGTGTTGGGGAGGCTATACAACTTCCCTGGCAATTTTTTTTTGCCTCAGAGGTCAACTGCTCAGATTTTGATGATTTGGTAGTCGATCTTAGGGTTTTTGGACCTTCTGAGCGCGATGGTGATGTCCGTTTCAGCTCAAAACACATAAAAAAGTAAGCTACCCTCTAGATCTAGAGACAAAGCAACCAATTCAAAACCTTGTAGATCTGACGTACATAATCAAAATCAGGCAAAACAAAATCCAAATTTGACTTTCTCGACAACTTTGAATTCAACGGCGAGGTCCTTTTCATGCCAAAATGCACTGAAAATTCACCCACCTCTAAAATTTGGAAAAAAGAGCAAAAGGGATTTAGATATGAAGCCTGCAACCCTTGTTGAAGAAGAAAACCTCATAAATCAAGAAGAATTTCTCTGAATCCACACTCTAATACCATATTAGAATTGTGAGACAAGCAAAAAACCATGAGCCACAAGATCAAACAACAAACAAAGACACCTTCCACGCAAGAGATCTACAAACAAGAATTGTTATACTCATCAATAAGGAAAAAATAGAGAAGAAGCTTTCAAGAAGATATGAAAGATTCAAAAATTTTCCGTGAATACTATCTGAGAGATATTTACAATAAAGGTTGAATGCTTATAAGAGAAAATTCCTAAATGAGAAAGGGATCAAATTATGACAAGTTTCAACATCACATGAGATGTGACATAATGATTTAATATTAACTCAACTAATAAAGCATTCCTTTAAGTTTAGCTAAAGTGTGTGAGAATATATTAGACTAATAATCAATTAAAGATTAATTAATTATTAGCTAATGTATGATAACTATAACACCCCCCCTTAAGATGAACTTAGGGAGTAGCTAAAAACCCTAAAAAGAATGCAAAATGGGTCTTAGCAAACAAGGCCAAGTAAGGTACGCATGTACAAACAAAAGATCTCTATAGTGTGGAGAAATAGAGAAAACCTCATGGGAAAAACTTTACTCCAAAAAGAGATGAAAGCCAAGTGAAGGATTGAAGAAGCTTCCATACAAGACAAGGTTGTCCCAAAAGATAGGAAGAAAGGAACATCTAGAAGCATGAAGAAGCTACAAACACTGTCGAAGGACCATTGAAATGCTGAAAGAATAACTTCTACTAAAACATCTGATGATCAGGATCAAAGAAGGAAAGAATATATATAAGTTCCCCCAACGACACTACTCGAATTAGATGGAAAACAAAGGAAAACACCTAGAACTCGAAGATATAGATGGCTAAGGAACCAAAAGTTTGAAGAACTGATCATGAGAAAATGGAAGGTTGCCTCGATAAATAGGAATGCAAGAGTATCCATATGGTAAGTGCTCCATCTCACTAAAATGCATGGGTAACTAGCCACTGCATCTGCCTAGTACATAGGAACAAATACTATATACATAGCTCACTCCAATGCGAAACCAAGGAAGTAGTAGCACCAACAATAGAAACCCCCCCATAATGCTGAAAAGGGAGAGGCATGATAAGTACACTGAAATTGAATGCCTGAAAGTAGTGCATGAAGAGGAACCAAAAACATCTGAAGATGCAATCATGAAAGTACAAGTAGATAGAAAGGATGTGAAAACAAAAGTCACATACGCATCAAAAGGGTATGAAGGCAAACAAAGGAAAACATCAACCCCCATGACATTTTATATCATAGTGCAAGTAAAATAAGGCACAAAGTGATGTGCAAGAATCCCAATACTACACATACAAAGTTGAGGCAGTTTATTTCAGTGCATTTACAGAATCATAAATACATGCAATGTGAGCCCACAAGGTCCTATAAAGGACACAAGCTAAAAATGCAATTCTATTACAGAAAAAAGAGGAAACTGGTAGCACATGACGAAGTACACGAAAAAACATGCACTTTAAAAAAAATGAGGTGGCAGGGGCGGTACCACCCCGTACCCCCCACAGTGGTGGTGGGGCTTAAGGGGCTGCCGACCTACCACTATGGTAGGTGGCGATACCCCTTGGGTACACCACCCCATAGTGGGACCAATTTTAATTAATAAAATTTATTTGTTAAACTAAAACCTGCGGGGGTTTCAAAAAATTCCTTTTTTGAAATTGATTTTTTTTTTTTTGCAGGAATTTTTTTTTTGAAAAAATATTTACCTTAATATGCATGCTGGGGAGGTCGTATGGCTTCCTTAGATTTTTTTTTGCCTCAGAAGTCAACTGCTTGGATTTTGTTGATTTGATAGTTGATCTTAGGGTTTTTGGACCTTTTGAGCACGATGGTGATGTCCGTTTCGACTCAAAACGCATAAAAAATATAGTTACCCTCCAGATTTGGAGACAAAACAACCACTTCAAAACCTTGTAGATTTGACATCCAAAATCAAAATCAGGAAAAACAAAAGTCAAATTTGACTTTCTCAACAACTCTGGATCCAACGGTGAGGTCCTTTTCACACCAAAATGCATCAAAAATTCACCCATCTCCAAAATTTGCAAAAAAGAGCAAAGGGGATTTAGATATGAAGCCTACAACCCTTGGTGAAGAATAAAACCTCATAAATTGAGAAGGGGTTCAATGAATCCATGATCTAATACCATGTTAGAATTATGAAACAAGCACAAAACCACAAGCCATAGGATCAAACAACAAACAAAGACACCTTCCATGCAAGAGATCTGCAAACAAGAATTGTTATATTCATCAACAAGGAAAAATTACAAAAGAATATTTCAAGAAGATATGAAAGCTTCAGATATTTCCCATGAATAATATCTGAGAGATATTTACAATAAGGGTTGAATGCTTATAAGATAAAATCCCTAAATGGGAAAGGGATCAGATCATGACAAGTGTTAACATCACATGAGATGTGACATAATGATCTAATATTAACTCAACTAATAAATAATTCCTAAGTTTAGCTAAAGTGTGTGAGAATAAAATATATTAATAATTAATTAAAGATTAATTAATTATTAGCTAATGTATGATAACTCTAACACATAAAAGTAAAGTTTCAGAGCATCGGGCTGGTGAAGCATGAAACCAAAGTTCTGGAGCAAAAGACTGGTGAAGTTTTCTCTCAAACCACGAATTGGGTTTTCATGAAATTCAATGGGTTTTTTTGCCTTCTTGTCTCTGAATTTCTATCCAAAAATCTTACAAACCTATTACCCAATTTTCACCTATGGGCTCAATCAGGTAGGACAAATTATGTTTCAGGTGTTCATGAAGGCCAAATGGGGACATTTGCATCAAAGGTTAGATCATGCACCCAATGATATTTCACAAGGAGGTCTATTGGAAAGCATGCCTAAATCAGTTTTGGCACAAAAAACTCATCAAAGAAGAAAGTCGGCAATACCCTCTTGTTGTCTTGCCGACTAGTAGTGCATTCTATTTGGTTGAATACACCAGTCGCAAGGACATTCGGGTTACCATGAGTCTTCATGTATCTCTCTACTTAGAATGGAGGTCATGTCGATAGTTTTTCACAAGGGCGGAGTTGGGGGGAATGATTTTGTTCACTAGGATGTCTCACCGAAGGGGTAAGGTCTCACCGAGGGTTCATGGTTCGGCGTAACATCTTGCCGATTGCTGAGGTCTCGGCAATAAGGGCTACCGAAGGGGTAAAGTCTCACTGACAGGATGAACTCTTGCCGACAGAGGTGAGCTCGGGGAGAATGGAGGATTTCGCTATGAAGTCCTGCCAACCTAGTGGTGTCTTGCTAATAGCGGTGGGTCTATTGCAGACTTCGGCAAGAGCTCTTGCCGAAGGGGATAGTCTTGTCGATGGTTTTAGGGATGTCGATATAACTTTTGGGCTCACTATGAACTCTTGCCGATAGTTGTGAGATATACTGATAACTGCTGAATGGGGCATAATCGCATTGGGGAGACACGACTAATGTCTCACCGACATGCGATTCTGATGAAGCGATCTTTGACCACCTGGGATCTTGTATGGCATGAGTTCAACCAATCAGAAGGAGCTAAAGATAGACCATGGGAAGTTTGACTATTGTGACTACCCCTGCAAAGAGGATCAACAGAATGTAAGCAACATGGATCTACTCTGAGATCAAAAGCGATGGAGCAGCTCGGGTAAGCAATGGTGTGGAGATCTGATGGGAAAATCCGATGCTATTTCAAGAAGAGGTCAACTTGCGGAAGGGTTTAGAATAGGAGAAGAATAGAAAGGATGAGACCGCAAGGACAACTAGGATGTCGACTGGCAAGAGTGGATCGACATTTATGATGCCACTCAGAAACATTCAAAGCAACTCTAATGAGTTTTGAGGGTGGACACGGGGCCGAAAGTTAATGCAGTGGTTTCAAAAGATCTGAAGGACGTCCCTAGAGAAATTCTTCACCGACATGGACACGGGGCAGGCACATTCAATGCAACATTACTCTATTCCAAAAGATCTGAGAACTGACGGGTTGGGTCACCGATTCATTTTTGTAAGCCCTAGGGTAGGGGCCGAGACTTTTGTATATATGGCATTTTTGCCTCATGTGAGAGAGTTCTGACTTGGTACTTTTTTGCTTTTGTAACTTGTGGAGTTCTTTTCAGAAGAGAGGCTATTTTTTGTAGCTCATAACAGGCATGTATATCAGTGTTTCACGATTGAAATCAATGAATGTAAGCACTTTACCTCTTGATCTCTCTACTAAATTGTGTGTATTCGTATAATTGATGAAACTACTTGTGAAACTGTATGATTCCTTGTGGTTATGTCTTATCTCAACACCATTTTGTAGAGCAATATGTATTTTGCAGGTTGTGAGATGTGTTTAAAATGTAGTATTCTCTAGTTGTGAAGTTATTTCTTCCTTCTAGGAGTGTAGCCATATGAACCTTTTCATGAAATGTTTATGTCAAAAACATATGTGATCGAGTTGTGTATGACAAAGCTTGTGTCATTGACTGAAATTGTGTGTGTAAACTGTGTTATATGTCTTCTTAGTAAATTTGGTGCATCACCATAGAGATAGTGTTTTCATTAGTTGTAATGTATTCTCCTTCTACTCTTTCCCTTTACAAGATCAATAATTAGGTGATAGCACAAAGGAAGCCGGCCTTCTCCGGAGGTTGACCTTTGTCTTCAAAAAACCCACATCTTTAGAGGTCTTCCCATGTTACACTAGATTGTTGAATTTATATTCAATAGGGTGCAAAATCCAAGTGGATAACAGAACCCAAATTGAGAATTTCAAGATATGATAAAATATTGACTGCTCCAACTAAAAATCTCTTACTTTCCTCATCATGCTCAATCTTGATAAACTTCATAATTAAGCAAAATACATGCTAAATTATTTGGTTAATAGATGAGACATTTTTTTGTCTCATCATCTACCCCACACCTAAAATATTGCAGGTCCTCCTGTAGCTAATAATGAGCTTTGAGAGCTAATTTTTTCACTTTCATTGCAATTGCTTTAGATATTTTCTGAGAGGTACACTAGAGATGCTTCTAAAGATATTTCAAGTTACTCCGGAGCTATCTAGAGCTTGTTGTCTTTTCTTCATGGTTGGTTTCCACTTTAGGGAAGAAGACATAGCATGCGTAAATCACTTATTTGTAGAAAAGAAACCTACTCTATCCTACTCTACTTATTGATATAGAGATAGGTTACACAAAACCATTAATTGGTTGTGGAAAGTAACATATTTTTGTTAATGAATGGATCCATGCATTCAAATTTTTGAAAGAAGAGGAAAACCATGAGAGGAAGATAGCTAAATATTTGAACTCTGATGCTCCTTCCTTTGAAATGATAGTCTTCTCCATAATTTCTAATTCTAGTAGATGCATGCGCTAATTGGAAAGATCTTGCAATCCTTCCTCACATTCTGTTGCATGCATGATTGGATGCAACTCCTTGTCCTTCAAATATCTGATTGGGAAACCCTCCTTGAAATTTTATTGTGTCTAAATAATAATATTTTGTTTGTTGGGCTTGAAGTCATGGTCTTCTAGTTGAGGATATTGTACAAGAGCTATTCCATTTACATGCAAGAACTTCTTCCTTTGGATCTGTCATTTTTTTTTTGGGGGGGGGTTCTAAAATAATAAAACAAGAAATTTCTAAAATAATAAATTCAAAAAACTTGCCAAACTAATTTTTATTTTGACCTATTGTCACCAGATCAACAACTCCCTAAAGACACCTTTCCTTGGAAACAATTCCAAAAATGATGAGTGTCATTGCAATCCTCATCACTTTATTTTAAATGTCAACCCAGGGCGGTGTCCATGAAAATATGCAAAAGGGGGAAGAAATCATTTGTATGACATTTTTTTCTACAAATAGAATTGAAAGGTAATGCATGAAAGAAATTGTTGGAAACAAATATAATCTAAGAGCTAGTAAATGAAAACGTTGGAATGAAATCTATCTTAAGAAGCATTCAAAGGGAAATTTTGGAAATATAAATAACAAGGAATGAAAAGATTGTTGGAAATTAAACTATGAAATGAAAATTACAAACAACTACACTACTGATGTTAAAAATTGAACTCTTTTTTTTTATAAAACTCTTCCCCCATTTGATTCCTTGATTATAATGAATTTATAAAATTCTTATCTTCAACTAATCTGAAAGATGAGCCTTTATTATTCTGGAACAACTTCATAGAAGATAGGAACATGTATTGAGGGAAAAAGATAAGTCTTTCCTTCATCTTGCTAAGTCAATCTTCTTTTGTTGTCCAAAACAAATATGCCTATTTTCTAGCCCCTTGACAAGCTCCAAAAAGACATTTGAATGCTGAAAAAGTCATTTATTTCTCTTGTGTATTATTAAAGCTCATAAAATGGCTCCTAGATACTTGCAAAAAGGTTCAAATTGCACAAAATTGTCTCCTAGATAAGCTCCATTTGTTTGCACAACCCAACAACCCCCCTTAATGCTTGGAGCTGCCCCCTAGATGCTCTCAACCGTTGTCCCTTAACTGCTCATAGAAGCCAAAAATGCTCAACCTCTTCATAAATGATCCTTCACTTAGATCCTTCTTAATTCTAAAAATTCGAGAGCATAAAAACAAAGTTTTGGAGCATTAGGCTGGTGAAGCATGAAAGCAAATTTTTGGAGCATCAGATTGGTGAAGTTTTCTCTCAAACCACGAACTGGGTTTTCATGAAATTTAATGGGTTTTTCACCTTCTTATCTCTGAATTTGCATCCAAAAATCTCAAGAACCTAGATCATAATTTTCAAGATATGACTGCTCCAATTGAAAATCTCTTACTTTCCTCATCATGCTTAGTCTTGGTAAACTTCATAATTAAGCAAAATACATGCTTTTATTTGGCTAATATACGGGAAATTTTTTGTGTCATCAAGCCTCATGGGCTTGATTCATTACAACAAAATCAACTCTGAAAAAAAATAGGTTATTTAGAGCCACAATTTGAACTAATGGAGCCACCTTTTACAAACCCCACATAACCCTTTTTATTTCACCACAATAACCACCCTAGAATGTTCTAGAAAGTTCAACTTTCTCTTTTGTTTTGGTGCCAAAAGTCTCACCATTTGATTTCTAGCCTAGGAAGAAATTTTAATGAAATTCATCTTTTAGAGGGGCAACTTCGCGAGGCCATAACTTTTGATTTGGGTGCTTGATTTGCTATTATTGCATATCGTTGAAAAGCTCTCAAAAAGATCTACAATGTCCAAACCCACTAGAGGTTGGTTCACTGACTTTTAGAGATATTTTGGGGCCTCTAAATTTTTTATATCTAAATTTGAAGCCGCATTGGAGAAATTTTTTGGGACGAAAACTTTAATATCTCCTAATGTGTGCAGGGTATTGGGATGATTCTTTCGCGACTGAAAATGTTTTTTCAATTATGCTCCTTGTGGTAAATTTTCAAGCTTGTACTAGCCCATTTAGGCTGACTTACTAAAAAATAGTAAGTGACCATTTTTTGCTATTTTTGACTTCAGACTGTCTTACACCCCTTAAGTGCCATCATAAGACTCAAAACAACCAAAGAAAATAAGGAAAAAACATATTTTTTTGGGTGATGCAAGATTGCCCTGCACCGCTGGATGCTCCTACATCAAACACCCAAGGTAATTTGAAAAGTGACCCTATCTCTTCTCAGGAGTTAGAGGGAAACCAAGATGGTTAACCTCGGCCTTAGACAACCATGATGAATCTTCAACAAACCTCCCTCTTCAATTCACCAAGTACTTTGCATATTGCTTGTTTCTTGTGCTTCTACCCACACGACTATCCAAAGTTTCTTTTATCGCCCCTTTTTTGAAGTAGGTGTTGGGATATTCCACTATGCTTCTATTATTTCTTCATCAATTCCTCCTTCATGATATTCTATTAAATTTGAAATGTTAAACATAGGTGAGATATGAATTCTATTAGGTAACTCTACCTCATATGCATTTCTTGAATCATGCTTCTTCAGGATCTTGCATGGTCCAAACTTCTTCATCTTTAACTTGTTGTATGTACCAATTGGAAGCCTCTCCTTTCACAAATGAACCATGACTTCATCTCCTACCTGGAACTCTTTATACCTCCTTTTTTTATTTTCCTTAGCCTTATATTGTGAGTTCATCTTATTGATATGTTTCTTCACCTCTTCATGCAAATTCTTCAGATGCTCAACAAAATCTCCAGCCTCAACATTACTCTTCCCCCCCTTATCCATCTTTCTTAGTTCATAAGCAGTTCTTGGACTACTACCATACACAATCTGGAATGTTGATTTACTAGTGCTTCTATTGACATAATTGTTGTTAGAAAATTCTTCCTGTGGTATAATCAAATCTCATCCCTTGGGCTTATTTCCTACTAATCATCTTAGCAGGTTACTCAAATTCCTATTCACCACCTTTGTTTGTCCATTGGTTTGTAGACGGTGTGCAAAACTGAACTTCAAATCTATCTTCAACTTCTTCCATAATATCCTCCTGAAATAATTAAAAAATTTGGTATTTCTATCTGAAACTATACTCTTTGGTAGACCATTTAGTCTCACCACCTCTTTGAAAAACAACTTTGCAATATGAAAAAAATCACTGGTTTTATGACATGGAATGAAATGTGTAATCTTTAAAAATCTATCCACCACAACAAATATGGAATCATGCCCTCTTTGTGTGCTTGGAAAGCCAAGAAAAAAATCCATGCTAATGTCTTCCCATGGCCTCTCAGGTATAGGTAATGGCTAATACAATCCAGTATTTTGACTTGTTCCTTTTTCCATCTAGCATACTCTGCAACTTTGTGCAAACTTCTTCACATCCTATTGTAACTGAGGCCACTAATAATTCTCACTAATAAGAGCAATGGTCTTATCTCGACCAAAATGTCTAGCCAATCCTCCACTATGCTTCTCCTTGATTAGTTTCCATCTCATAGAGCTCCTTGGAATGCACAATTGGATTCCTCTAAACAATATCCCATTTTGGATTAAGAAATCTAACCATCTTGTCCTATCCAAAGTAACAGGTTCCAAACAAGCCTTCCAAGATTTTGCAAAGTCTAGATCTTCAAGATACAAAATTTTAAGTTCATTGAATCTAACAACCTCTATATTCATCTCTATCAATAATTTTTTCCTTCTACTTAAGGCATCTGCAACTTTGTTTGACCTTCCAGTCCTGTGCTTCAAAATAAAAGTATAACTTTGCAAAAATTCAACCTATTTTAATTGCCTTTGATTTAACTTTCCTTGACTATTGAGATACTACAAATCCTGGTGCTCATTATATTAAAAAAAGTATTTTGGAAAAAAATAGTGTCTCTATTTCTTCAAAGCTAGAAATATAGCATAAAACTCCTAATCATAGATGTATAATATTTCTTCTTAGCATAATTTAACTTCTCACTAAAATGGGAAATAGGCTTACCTTCTTGACTCAAAATAACTCCTATGGTAGTGCCACTAGCATCACAATCTACCTGAAAGACCTTATTGAAATCTGGAAGTGCCAAAATAGGTTGCTCTATAACTTTCTTCTTCAACATATCAAAACTTTTGGGTACTCCTGTAGTCCACTTAAAATTCTTTCTATCCCCTTTCATTGCTTCAATTAGAGGTGCACAAATACTATTGAAATTCTTAATAAAATTTCCGTAAAAAATTGCTAGACCATGAAATGATCTTACCTTTGTAACACTCCTTGGGGTAGGCCATTCAATGATAGCTCTCACCTTCTTTGGATCCATTTTAAGAACCTATACTAAGACAACAAATCCTAGATACACCAACTCCCTCTTCACAAAACTACATTTCTTCAAATTAATCAACAAATTCTCCTCCCTTAGCTTCTCAAAAACTCTTTAGATATGCATCAGGTGTTCCTCCAATGTCTTACTAAAAATCAAAATATCATCCAAATAAACAATAACAAATTTTCCTAAAAAATCTTTCAATACCTCATTTATAAGCTACATAAATGTGCTTGGTGCATTGGTTAGCCCAAAAGGCATGACTAACCACTTGCACAAGACCTTGGTTTTAAAGGTTTTCTTTCATTCATCTCCTCTAATATGGATCTAGGGATATCCGCTCTTCAAATCTATCTTTGTGAAGTACTCAACTCCACTTAAACAATCCATAATATCATCCATTCTCGGCAAGGGAAATCTATACTTGATGGTAATCTTGTTAATGGCTCTAGAATCTATACACATTTTCCATTCCCTATCCTTCTTTGGTGCTAGTACTATAGGTATTGCACATGGACTCAAACTCTCTTTGATCAATCCCTTCCGCAACAACTCTTGCACTTGTCTGTTCAACTCTTCACTCTCTATTAGAGTCATACGATTTGTTGCCTTATTCGAAAAACTGGCTCCAGGAATCAGGTCTATATGAGGACTAATCTTTCGTACATGAGGAAAACCTTCAAGTACGTTATCAAAAATAATAGCTTGAAACTCATTCAAAAAATCTAAAACCTCTATACATACCTCACTAATATCTTCTTTATCAACTCTAGAGATCAATGCAAAACACATATGCTTATGCGTCATACCTTCTAGGAACTTTCTTCCATCAACCAAAAAAATTATTGCATTACTGCATACCTTTTCCTCTGCCTCTTTCAAGGGCTTCAACTTATGACAAACCCCATCCTTTGTCAAAGAATAGGTGTTCGCATATCCATCATGTATTGCTCATTGATCAAACTTCCACGGTCTACCTAACAATATATGACAAACATCCATAGGAATAATATCACACAATACCTCATCATGGTAATTTACAATTTTGAACTTTACCAGACATTGTTCATTTACCAAAGCTTTATGGTCCTTCTACAACCAAACAATCTAGTATGGGTTCAGATGCCTTATTCTCTCCAACCACAACTTACCATTTCCTCTGAAACAAGGTTATCGGTACTACCTCCATCAATAATAACATTGCAAACTTTACCTTCACACTTACATTTGGTGTGAAACAAATTCTTCCTTTGAGTTGGCTCCTTCTCCTCATTCAGCAATACTTTTCTAGTAACAAGAACCTCTCCTATTTCTGCATCCTCATAATGTGAAGACTCAACATCTTCGTCTACATGTGCAAATCGTGCATTACCCTCAGGTCTTCTATTTGTCCTTCCTTGATGTTGAGGACACTCATAGGCTCTATATCCTTCTCTACACTAGAAACAAGCTCCATGAAAGCCTCCTCTTCCTGGTCCTCATCTATATCTTCCTCTTCCTCTTTGGTCTCTATTATTCTAATCACAAGGATGGTAAGTGTTATCTCCTTTCTGTTTTTTGCTGCTACTAGATCCTTCACCCTTATTTTGATCTTCATTTTGACCTCCATATGACGATCCACAAGTCTTTCCCCCATGACCTCCACCTCTTGTTCAATCATTCTTCAACTTTTAGGGAAAATTGATAAGCGTCCTCAATGGTGGTTATTCTTACCAGTGCCAATTCTTTTTGTATGCTTGGCTTTAACTCGTTAATATAATGAGCAAGTTTCTCTTTATTCACCTCAAAAATTCCTATTTGAATAAGGACCTTGTGAAATTCCTCTATGTAATCTTTCATCATCCTTTTTCCTTGCCTCAAGCTCTGCATCTTCTTGCGCATCTCTAATTCGTAATTGATTGGAATAAATTATTTCTTCAATTTTGACGCCATTCTATTCCATCTAGAAATTTTATCTTTCCCTTGACTTCCTCTTTCTAACTAGACCTCTTTCCACCATATATTGGCGTGACCTTTCAATTTTGTCTTTGCAAACCTCACTTTGTGAGGATCTTCAATATTTTCAAACTCAAAAAATTTCTCCATGTCATTGATCCAATCGATCAATTCTTCAGGATTCAGACTTCCACTAAAATTTGAAACCTCCATTTTAGGTTTCTTCCCAATGCTGGAGATCGCTCGTAACAATATTGTTTCTCTAGGATCCATTGGATCCTGATCTTCCTCTTCCATTTCCTCTTCACTGTCATCTCTTTCTCAATGCACATCTCTTCTTTGATCCTCTTGTTGCAAGGTTTCTAATTTCCTTCTAAGGGCTCTAATTTCATCTCTAGGTGGGTCTCTTCCTCCACCAACTTGGCCTCTAAATCTAACATGCTAGGAAAGTATTGGAGGCATCTTGAACTCAACTCACACTCACAAATCTCGCTACAACTTCCTCACATTCAATGCTCTATTATAGACTCAAAAACTCCTACTCGAATACCACTTGATCATGAGGGCCACACCGCCTGAAACCCACACAAATCACAACAATAGATACGAACATAGAAGATGTGAGATAGAAAAATAATTCACTTTCAATTATTTTCAAGAAATGAAATTATAGATTCAAAACTTACATGCTAAAGCCTCATGGGCTTGATTCATTACAACAAAATCAAATCTAGAAACAAAATATGTTATTCAGAGCCATAATTTGCACCAATGGAGCCACCTTCTACAACCCCCACTTAACCCTTTTTATTTCACCACAATAACCACCCTAGAATGTTCTAGAAATTTCAACTTTCCCTTTTGTTTTGGTGCCAAAGGTCTCTCCATTTGATTTCCAGCCTAGGAAGAAATTTTAATGAAATTCACTTTTTAGAGGGGCAACTTCATGGGGCCATAACTTTTGATTTGACTGTCTGATTTGCTATTATTGCATATCGTTGGAAAGCTCTCAGAGAGATATACAATGCTTCAACTAATTTGAGGTTAGTTCATCAAATTTTTGAGCTATTTTGAGGCCTCTAAATTTTTCACATCTGAATTTGAAGTCGTATTGGAGAAATTTTTTGAGACGAAAACTCTAATATCTCCCAAACCGTACAGGGTATTGAGACAATTTTTTTGCGAACAAAAATGTTTTTCAGTTTTTCTCCTTGGGTAATTATTTAGGTTCATACAAGCCTATTTAGGCTAACTTACTGAAAATAGTAAGCGATTATTTTTCATTATCTTTCATGATTTTTGACTTTTGATTGTCCTAAACCCCTTAAGTACCATCATGGGACTCAAAACAACTAAAGAAAAAAAGGAAAAAAAAACATTTTTTTTGGGTGATGCAAGATTGTCCTACATTGTTGGATGCTCATGCATCAGTATACATCCATACTATATATATATATATGTATGAGGGTATATACATACACATACATATATACATATTATATATATACATATATATACATATATACATATATATACATATTATAATACTTGACTCAACATTATAAATTTTATAAGAAGATTTAAAGTTCCAAAGCCACATGGTCGTGATCAACATCCTAGATTAGAAAGTAACTCCTCCTACATGTCTTTATATATCATAGATTGTGTCATACCAATCAAAATGAATATTTTCTCAAATCTATGCACTCCATGAGAGTATTTAGTTGGAAGGATGTTCTATAACTACTAGTTTTGATATTTTCAATGTAACATCCCTATTTGATACCTTCCCACACAACATTCCAAGTATTTCAAACAATAAATAATCTCCACATTTCATGATGTTTTAAGATCATAATTTTTTTTATCATCTACATGCTTAAATATGAGTAATCAAGACATAAAACTTACAAGATGAATCATACACCTAATCCTAACATTATCTCACTTAACATCCACATTGCAAAGACACAATAAGAAAATTATAAATGATGAATCAAGTGCTATAAGATGAAAGATGGATAGCCTAAGTCTACACCAACAAAACTTATTGGCTTAGTAAAAAATCCACAATATTAACCAAAGTGTCATTCTTTTATATTGTGACTCTATCACCTACAACCATCTTATGGACAAAGTGATAATGAACATCTTATTCCTACCACCATGGTACATTAGGTTATATGCCTTTTTCTACTCCTTGGTTTTGCATTCAAATTTTCTAGATATTGATGATATTTTGTATTGCCACTAATATGCCCAACTATCTCTCATGCAATCTTCTTTACTATTTTCAATATATATATATATATATATATATATATATGTATGTATGTATGTATGTATGTATGTATGTATGTATGTATGTATTTATGTATGTATGTATATGTACGTATGTATATATGAATGTATATATATACATCTATATATATGTGTATAACATTACTATATATATATGTATACATCCATACTATATATATATATGTATGGGTGTATACACACACACACACATATATATATGCACACACACACACGCATATATATATATATATACATATTATAATACTTGACTCAACATTATAAATTTTATGAGATGATTTATAGTTAGTGATTTTATTTCTAAAATATTTTGATGTTGTGTTGATTTATTCAATGGTTGATATTTTAACTAATTGTGTGGGCACAAGTTTTTCCCATCAGTAGTTAATCGGAGACTATTTCACTTGGGTAAATAAGTCTAGTTGTATCTCCATGTATCACTCAATTTGAGTTATTAATTAGAGACTATTTGACTTGGGTAAATGAGTCAAGTTGTATTTCCATGTCTCAAAAACATAATAAGAAAATTAAAAAATGATTAATCAAGCGCTAGAAGACAAAAGACGCATGACCTAGATCCACACCAACAAAACTTGTATGTGATTATTGGCTTAGTGAAAAAATCCACAATATTAACCAAAGTGTCATCCTTCTATAGTATGACTCTACCACCTACAACCATCTTATGGACAAAGTGATAATGAACATCTTATTCCTTTGACCATGGTACATTAGCTTATGTGCCTTATTGTGCTCCATGATTTTGCATTCAAATTTTGATTCAGATATTGATGATATTTTGTATTGCCACTAATGTGCCTAACTATCTATTATGGAATGTGTATGTTGTAACTTGTTTATTTGAAATCTAGCAATATTTCTGTGAACCCCAAATCTATGTACATGCAAAACAAAGAGATTAAACACCCTAAGTTAGATATTGCAAGTATAAACAAGGATTCCCCATGGAATCCATTTACAATTCAAACTAGGAATGAAAATATGCAAGAACACAATACAAGAGATAAAACAAAGATGAAATCCTAATTTAAATAGCAAACTCTTGATCCCATGGGGGAATTGGTGCCAATTTGATGTGGAAATTTGGCCCTTTCCCAATTCCTATGATTGCAAGCTTCAATATGTAGACTTGATGAAGAGATTTGATCCACTTTTGATGATGAATGAAGAAGACTCCAAGCCAAATCTGCAAAAGAACCTAGCTAAGAACTCAATGGTGTGAAACTTGATAGATATTTGAGCATGGTAACTTTACTCAAATTGTGGATGATAAAATGAGGAGAGGAGCTCTTCATTTATAGGATTTCAAGATGGATGAAAGTCCAAATTTGAGCAATGTGGGACTAACTTTCATCCAATGATATGGTGCAACTTGTCAAGCTATGAATGGATGATGGTTGTGCAAGATTTGGGGTTTGTGCCAATAAATGACAATATTTGAAATTCAAATTTGTTGAAATGACATGTAAGAGGGAAGGGGATAATGCAATAAATGCCACTTGGCTCATGGAAAAGGACATGTAAGAGATCTTAAATGCCTTGTTGGATGTACATGTTGACTTGGAATTTTTGAATTCAAATTGAGAGAATATTCCAAAAGATGCCATGTGAGGGAAAATAGGGATTTAATAAATGAATTAAATTTATTTTCATGTGCAACTTGCATTATCTAGAGGATGTAACATGAGATTAGATTAAATTAATCAAGGGTTAATCAATTTAATACGAGATTAGATGATGTGACTTATTTGACTTAGATATATGGATTTATTTAAATTAGATAAGAGAGGAATATGGTAAGAGGCTAATTAAATAAAGATTTTAATTTATTTAATTTAATGGATAGACTTTAGAGATTTTAATCAAATAAATTGATTATTTAATTAAATAGGGATAATTAGATCAGATGGATTGATTTAATTAACAAAGGAAAGTGACTTAATTAGACAAAATAATTTATTTAATTAAGAGATGAATATTGATGAATTTAATCAGATAAGGGAATTTGATTAAATGGTTAGACCAAGGGATGATTTAGGAAGAAACGATGTTAGTAAGTCAGGATCAGGTGCACGATGTCAATCAGTATATTTTTGATGTCTACATTTTTCCCCTCTTTGAAGCAATGCACTCGTTACGTTGGTTCAAAGAATAAATGATCTCGATCAAAGCCAAAAAAAATTTGATATTAAAAACTTGCCCCACTGCTATATGGCAAGAGAAAACATGCCATTATAATGCCCCCTCAAGAGATCAGATGAAAATTTCAATTTTTTGGGTGATCTCGTGAAAAAAAGTGACAAGGTGCCTGACAGGTCCGAAAGGCGTCCGGGAGGCTAAAAACGTGTCTAAACGCAATAAAACGATGAAAAAAAGGCCTCGAACAGACAAAAACAAGTTCGGGGGTCCAAAACCCTAGCAAGACAGCCAATTAGGGCTAAAAAACCCTAATTTTTAGGCTAAAAAGGGGCCCGAGGGGTCACTTTCAATTCATTTTCACACACCTTCGCTAGCAAACCTCGAGATTTGAGCTCTGACTTCCTAATGATATGGGGCAATGATAGCTTCCTCTGCACATTTCGGACTGAGTTTGGACCTACCAGCGGCCACCTGGCATCGGTGCCCCAGTATGTGACCCTAACTGAAGCTTCATTTTTTCATTTTAGTGCATTTATTACTGCTTTTAAGGAGAGCTCGCCTCCAGCGGCGCTATTATAGTGCCACTTGGTGTTTGAAGTGCATCGCTAATTTCCATTTTGCACTGTAGCGGCGTTGTTTAGTGTCGCAGTGGTGTAATGTGGAGTTTAAAATCTCCACTACTGGGATTGGGCTCGACTCAAACTCGGCGGGCCAGTTTGGAAAAGTGCGCTGCGGCAGCGCCCTTTTCATGAAAATTGTGATGCTGAGGGAAAAAGTGAGTCGCGACAGCTCTATTTAACAAAATTTTGGGTCCAACATCAGAGTTTGAGAAAACTCAAACTGCGATGCCTTCACAAACTATGCCGCTGGAAACGAGTTTGGAGCATTAGGTCAGGAATTTTCCAATTTTTTTTAACATGTTGACTTTCTCTGATGCAGGATGGGCCTAGGGAGCTTTATTCATGAGAGCATCGGTCACAGGATTTGGTGAATGTCCTATAGGACTTGAGCGACAGAGATCAAGACCGACTAGGAGTTGCCGGCCTATGGCACATTGCATATGCAGTGCCCGTGTGCACACACCTCGAGATGTTGTTAGCGCTGGCCGAGAGGTGGCATAGCGAGACCTCTTTGTTTCATCTTCCCACTGGTGAGGCGACTGTCACATTGGAGGACATTTAGCGCATACTACGATTGCCCATTCATGGCCACCGGGTGATTTATGATATGGAGGAGGGACATGATTGCTGCACCTGAGTCATCGCCATACGAGACATTATTTATTGCGAGGGGTAGATCAAGCTAGAGAGGTACAGAGTTGTAGCACCTACCTTCCGTTGGGCGATTGCGGTGATCATTTTAGGTTTGGTTGCCCCAAACCGACGAGGGTGATACTTCAGTCCAGGTTGGGGATACTGCTGGGAGAGGATGGTCTGGGACAGGCCGGTTTGATTTGCATGGGGACCCGTCCTTCTGGCTTCGCTTTATAGGGATCTCCATGAGTACGCATACGTGGATGGCAGAGCACTGGGGGATGGAGTGACCTTGCTACATGTCTGGGCATGGGAGCACATTTATGTGCTACGTCCATGAGTGGTTCTAGTTCCGATGGGGGCAGAGGATGCCCTAGTGGCATGATACAGAGGGGGTGTGTCATTCACACACACTGGCGAGCATGGGATCCCCTACTAGAGGCGGGTCCTAGATGAGATGCTTGTTTTTACTTGGAGCCCATATCTTGGTCAGCCTGGATGGGCTGATGATGCTACACATCTCTTTTACTGCTAGCAGGACAGATACATGTTGGGCCGAGAGCACACGATGATCTAGCGGTACTTGCCAGGGCATGTGCAGTGTCAATTTGGGGAGCCGCAGGATCGGCCGGATGATGGATACGTGACCGTCTTTGCACAGAACCTAACACAAACATCATGGGGGCCCGACATTCCTACCGCAGAGGCAGTTGATAGCTTTCGGTAGCTAGTAGCCCAGCATTGGGCATACGATCAGGGCTTGGCAAACCCATGGACTACACAGGCCTACAGAGATTGGTTCAGACCTCCTCTTTAGTTGACTGTCCCAGGTGAGGATCCAGAGGCATATACGGTCAGAGACAGGGGTAGCGGATGAGGACAAGGATGAGGACCGAGGATCAAGATTCGGCAGGATCCACCATTGGTGCCCCCAGTTCCACCAGATTAGGTAGATGTCCCTATGTAGGACCAGCAACAGGATTCGCCAGTCCCACCACCATGAGCCGAGGGTGAGGGTCAGGTTCTTGTACAGCCATGGGTACAGCCAGCAGGGCAGGCAGACGCACAGGATGCCTTGATTTTGCAGCTACAGGCATAGGTATAGGTAGTGATGGCTGAGAGGGACCAGGCACGAGTTGAGAGAGAGCAGCTCAGAGTGGATAGAGATCAGACTGTATAGCAGTGACAGGTCGCAGAGCTACAGGCAGCTACAGAGCTGGGCCGTAGGTAGTAGATTGAGAGTATGACAGCCGCTTCGTCCTTGTAGGGTACAATGCCAGTCTGATCCTACATGGAGGCTATCCGAGAGATAGAGACTACCGCTGGGCCTACCATGACCATGTACCTAGAGTAGATTGGGTTCCTGACTACTCAGAGCGGGCCAGCCAGAGACCACCAGAGGGTCACCGTGACAGGGGTGAGGGCAGCATTCACAGAGATCGACCATGATTCAGATGATACACATTTTTGGTGCCTTATGGGCTCATTTTTTATAGCCTCGATGGGCATTTTTGTACTGATTGACATACTTGTACAGTGATCCGATTATATTTTGTACTATGACAGATGATATGATATATATGAGTTGATTTTGATGTGATGCCCTGCGTACTCCTTTATTTATGCATGTATGATTCTTCTTTCTATATGTGATGGATACATTTATTTTGAAATGACGTTTATGCAATTGATTATGACCTATGATATAATGTGCAATGATGTTAACTATATGATGACTTATTTTATGCCAATGCAATTTATGAAATGATTTGATTTATGGTATATGTAATGATGTGTAGAAAATGCTTATATATGAGATGATTTATGGATGAATGCAATATGATGTGATGGTCATGATAAAATGAAATGATGGTACAAGATGCTTTAGAATAACAAATGTGATTTATCCTAAATGATGATGTATGTGATGCAATGATATGTCAATGCGATGATATGTATGCCTAATGAATTGAATGCTTATATTCCTATTGTTTATGATTATAATGATTATGAGATACTTTTGTTCATGCTATGTGATGATTTATGAAATGCAAATGAATGCTTATGCAATGATCAATGTAATGTCATGAGATGTAATGGGTGGAATGCGATGTTTCCTATATGATATGTAATGCAATGTGCTAATGATGTGTGGATGTAGGATCAAGGGTGATGATGGTGACGATGATCAACTGTCATAGTACCTAAATCATTTCAACAAGATGCATGATGACACAAATGCAAATGATGATGATGATGATGATGATTACTTGCCGAGCAATTGGGATTTTCAAAGGGCCAAATTTTCTTATGTTTGATAACACACGTGGTACGATGCATCAAGGTATAGAAAACCAAGATGGTGTTGTGCCCAGTGTGATGGACTTTGACTCGACAATCAGATAGGAGTATTCTTGTTCACACCTAACATACGGGAACCTTGCTAGGATGTACTTCAGAAGTTTTAAACACCTCGGACCAAAACACAGAAAGGTAAACCTTTCTATGCAATAGTCAACAAGTTGCCCTAGACCTCTTCCATACATACTTATCAAAGCAAGTATTCACCAAGTTATATTACAAGAACGTCCAACAAGCACATCAGACAAAAGAATAATGATCATTGCCCCATTCCTATTTCTCTAAATCCATTGTTTTGGGATATCATCGAGATGTCCTTGGAATGAGCGCAAAATAAGATAAGTCAAAAGATAAAGACCAAGTAAACAAACAAACTAATGCTCTTCAATACCGCTAATGGGAAAAGGATGTGTTTTCTAAGATGATAACTAAAACTTATTGCCAAAAGATAATGCCCATTGTAGGAAGGATGCATCCTAGGACATGTTAGTGGATGGTGGCACGTCATTTCATTTATAAGGGATAATTGATATGAGACAAATTCAGATAATGAGTTACCGATACGAAGAGGTGACCAATTTGCTTATACACTGACTTAGACTTAAGACTTGACACTTTTGAGTTCTACTTTTAAACCTGCCAGACTTGTTTCCAATTGTTTTACCAAAGGTTGAGGGCAACGATTAGTTTATTATGAATGGTATTTATTGCGGGTGCAAGCGAGATGAGGTGGATGGATTTTTTCAAATATTTGGATGTTTTTGATGTTTTTGAAATGTTTTGAGGCTATTTTTTGGTATTTTTTTGAGGTTTTACAAATGTTTTGATTTTCAAATTTTCAAGTGTTTTTGGAATTTTTTGAGATTTTGACCAAGAGACTAACCTAAAGACCTATCCTAGGGGCCTTGGGGGCTGATCGACAGATTAGCCTTGCCTACGTTATACATGTAGAGACCACATAGTTCGACTGACAACTTGACCAATTTACAGATGATGATATACATGATGAGATGTCAACTTATTGTGATGGACTCCTAAAGGGCTGACCTAAATGTCTCGAGGGATGATCAAAGATCAACCTTGCCTACGTTCAAGCTCAGAGATGACGTAGTTCGACAAGATGACCCTGTTTTTGAGATTTTGATGATTTAGAATGTTTTTTGGGTTTTTTGATATGTTCTAAATGTTTTTGGATTTTCTGATTTTGAGGACTTTAAGATCTACATGAATCCGATCCAACGAGAACATGCCCCCAGCGTGGTGTAATAGACTACTCCGATAAAGGTAGGATAGATTGACCTTGAGGGTGGGCCGAGTAGTTCTAGGAGGGATCATGATACGTACACAACACCAAGCTATGGTGTGGATGTGAGTGGATGTGTGACGGATGGAGACCTGAATGTGATGGATGATGGAAGCGAAATGGATGGATGATGATGTAGATCAAGCCATAAGGATCTTGGTGGATGGACAATGCTTATCTACACAAGGTGCCTGTTTGCCAGGTTTTCACCGAGGTACTTGCCCAAAGTGCCACCAAAGTGGTTTTCACTAGAGGACGATTTTTTTAATCCATTTTCTGATTTTTTTTATTTTTTTTAATTTTTTCATTTTTTTATTGTTACCAAGACGCCTGTTTGCCAGGTTTTCACCTAAGTAACCATTTTTTAGGACTTTTTCTATTTTTTTTGGATTTTTGGGTTCTATACCTTGAAAGAATTAGGCATAAAACTTTTTGAGATGGGAGCTATTCATTGGCTCCTACAGAGGTTCCCCTTCGGGTGTTGATAGCTAATATGCCCCTGATTTATAACTTGTTGTTACAATGAAAGGTCCTAACCAATTAGGTTCAAACTTGCCTTTGTTGCTGCGATTTAGGACATTCTTCTGATTTTCTTTTAAGATCAATTCTCTGACTTGGAAAGTCCTCCTTCTGATCTTCTTGTTGTAGCTTCGTTTGAGTCTATTCTGATAGACTTGCAGATGGTTCAAAGTGTCGATCCTTCTCTCATCTAGTAACTCCAGCTCATTTAGCCTTGATACCCGATAGTCCTCATCAGTGATGAGGTTTTGCAATGATATTCTGAGGGATGGGAGCTCGATCTCAATGGGGAGTATGACTTCTAATCCGTAGACCAAGGAGAATGAGGTGGCGCCAGTGGGTGTGCGGATGCTGGTTCGATAAGCCCAGAGGGTGGGATTAAGTTGCAAGTGCTAGTCACGACCTACGTCATTGACTGTTCTCTTATGGATTTTGAGGATGGTTTTGTTCGTAGCCTCTGCTTGGCCATTGCCTTGGGGATAGTATAGGGTGGGATAGTAAAGGGCCATGGTGTGATAATCGGATGAAGCTCTTGAGCTAGAGCATGGATGAGGTCCCCATGCTATTGACATTGTAAACACCTTTTAGCATGATCATGCACTTCTCTTTCCATTGTGGGCCAATAATACCCCAGCCTCAACAGTTTCTTGGCAATGGTCATTCCACTCGAGTGTGAGCCATAGATACCGTTATGAACCTCGGTTAGAGCGGCTAATGCCTCCTTAGCATTTAGACAGCGCAGTAAGGTACCTTCTATGCTTCTACGGTATAAGGTATCACCTAGGATGAAAAATTTGGATGCCTTTTTAATAAAGGTTCGTTTTAGGCTCGATGGTAGCTTAGCAAGTAAGACTCCTATTCGAAGATATGTATAGATGTCATGATACCAAGGATCGCCAGGACCAAAAATTTCACACACATATTCTGATTCTGGTACCTCGAATGTGGGAACGAGAAGCTGCTCGATCAGAAATTCATATTTCGGCATGTTATGAGGGATTTCTAATAGAGACCCAATTGTAGCCATGGCGTCAGCTGCTCTGTTATTGGTTCTTGGAATCTGCTCAAATGTTATGTCAATGAAGGATTCCTTTAAAGTTTCCACTAGTTTCTTATATAGAGTAAGCTTGTCATCTTTAGTCTGATATTCATTATTGACCTGATTTATGATCAACTGAGAGTCTCCATACACCTTGAGAGCTACGATGTTCCATTGCACTGCTATCCTGAGACCTATAATCAAAGCCTCGTATTCCGCTATGTTGTTGGTGCAAGGAAATGCCAATTTGTATGACTTTGGTATACAATCCCCTTGCAGGGTGATGAAGAAGATACCAGCTCCTGATCCGTATTATGTGTATGACCCATCGAAGTATAGTTTCCAATGGTCAGTTACGTTGAGGTTAAAAATGGACTCATCTAGGAATTCTGAGACATGAAGATTCTCAGAATACATAGGTGCCTCTGCTAGTTGATCTGCAATGACTTGTCCCTTGATAGATTTCCTCTCTACATAATCGATGTCATACTCTGATAATATCATTACCCACATTGCCATTCTACCCGTGAGCATTGCCTTGGATAAGAGATACTTGAGGGGATCAATTTTCGCAATGAGCTTTATCTTGCGTGCCAGCATGTAATGTCTGAATTTTTGGGATGCAAACACTACTGCGAGGCAAGCTTTCTTGATGAAGGAGTAATTTAGCTCATGACCAACCATTGTCCTGCTGATATAGTAGATGGCCCTCTCTGTTCCGTTTTCATCATGCTGAGCCAAGAGAGCTCCAAGGGCTGCTACTGTTGCTGACACATATAAGATCAATGGCTTTCTCAGGATAGGTGGCATTAACACTGGTGGTGTCAGTAGGTATTCCTTGATTTTATTGAATGCTTCTTCACATTTTTTATCCCATTTGTATGCTACCCCCTTGTGTAGTAGGTGAGAGTATGGGTTCTGCTTTTCTGCCAGCTGTGTTATAAATCGTCGGATGGATTGAAGTCGGCCTTGGAGGCTTCTTAGTTTTTTTAATGTTTTCGGTGCTTCCATCTCGAGAATTTCTTTTACTTTTGCTGGATCCACCTCAATACCCCTCATGGAGACTATGTATCCTAGCAGTTTACCTACTTGTACACCGAAGATGCACTTCTTAGGGTTTAGTCTGACTTTGTATTCCTCCAATCTGTCAAAGATAGCACTTAGGGTTGCTATATGATCTTGTCTTTTTCTTGACTTAGCTAGAATATCATCAACATAGTCTTCGACTGTTTTGTGAATCATGTCATGGAATATTAGTGTCATGGCCCTTTGATAGGTTGCTCCTACATTCTTTAGACCAAATGGCATCATGTTCCAGCAGTAGGTCCCCCATGGACAAGTGAAAGGCGTCTTGTGTTGGTCCTCTTTTTCTATCATGATCTGGTCATATCCTAAAAATCCGTCCATTAATGATAGCATCGTGTGCCTTGCTGTCATGTCTACTATCATGTCGATGTTAGGAAGTGGGAAATCATCCTTGGGACATGCCTTGTTCAAATCTCTAAAGTTCGTACAGATTATGATGGTTTCATCAGGTTTTGACACAGGTACCAAATTTGACACCCAATCTAGATAATCAATTGGTTGGATAAATCCTGCATCTAACAACTTTTTGAGTTCCATTTTGACCAATACAACAATTTGAGGATGCATTTTCCGAAGCTTTTGTTTGACTAGTTTTGCTTCTGGATACACTACTAAATGATGAACCATAGTTTCTGGATCTAGCCCTGGCATGTCAGCATAACTCCATGCGAAATTTATTTGTCTTTCTTTAGGAATGCTGCTAGGAGTTCTTGTTCTTCTGATAATAGTGATTCCACATAGAATGTGATATGTGGGGCCTCCTCTATTCCTATGTTGACTGGGTTGCACTTTTCGGCCAAAACTGCTGACTTCTCTTGATGAATGGCTCTTAGAGGAAGATTGAATCTTTCATCCTTGGGTGCCTCAAAGAGGTTTTCACCATTGGATAAGTCCTTTCTTTTTACTATTTTCTTGTCAGAGAGTGCCATAGTGTGGTTTTCACTCAAGGACTTGGATATGATTCTTAGTTTATCACTTTTGCGACTGAAGGATTCAATTGTTTCCCCGTAATAAGCATGTGTGTCTAACTCCATTATAAACCCTGCCTTATGATCCCCATCTGGAATGTTATCCCTCAATCCCATGAATTCTGAGAGCGCCTCATCATTTTTGAATGTATTGAGAACTGGTGGTCCTCGTTGGTCATAGTCGATCAGTTGGGGGTAGACTAGGCGGATCTCATGATTTGGATGATCAGTTTTGAAGGATAGGGTGCTAATCATACACAAGGTGGTATCTTCGAACAACCTAGGGAGATTGGATATGGTGTCTTTGTCATCGCTACTAATATAGGGCTCAGTTATGAAGTTATGTGTGTTGCTACCTGTGACTATTGGTGAGTGTACTTGTACTATCACTAGCTGAGGAGAGACATTAGCGGCTCTAACCGAAGGACGTCGACCACGTATGGTTATTCTCAGAGGGGTACATCCAAGACCAAGATTTGTTGTGGGTCGTGTCTCTGCAATGATAGGTATTACGAGGCCATTTTCATTTTGTCCCAATCTCTAGTTTTTGTCATAACCCATTGCAAGCATCATTTGTAGGCCCTTGCTTGTCTCATCCATTGGTAGTTCAGGTGTCGGTCTTTCATCTTGGTACAACATGTGAGATGGATCTGCTTCAATAACCTCTCGACCAAGGTCTCCCTAGCTTGTGAATTTAGGATAGTCTTCAGGAGACGTTCGTGATGTGGAAGCTTAGTTTTCTTGTGGGCGTCCTCATGATCTAGGAGATTGTGGTAACTCTCCTATCACAAAAGCATTGTTAGGAAGCCTATAGCTTCCACAACCATCTTCTTGGATGATGAGCTTGATGTCAGAGATGGTGGGAATGGGGGTGTCTCTGTCATAGAAGTGGACGCGAGAGTGGCAGGGTCGATGTATGGTGTGGATGGGCCTTCATCATTCTTTGGCACTTGGGGGATTTTGTAATATTTGGCCTCAAAATTTTTGCAATATGAAAATGGTTCAGGATCTCCATGAATGGTAACCTATTGTCAATTATGTGTAAATTTCACACATTCGTGGAAGGTTGATGCTACGGCTTTCATTGCATGGATCCATGGGCATCCCAGGAGGATGTTGTATGGCAAGTCGAGGTCTAGGACCTAATAAGTGGTTTCCATGAGCATTGGCCCTACTTGAATAGGGAGTTTAATCATGCCCTGAGACACTCTTTCTTGGTCATCATGAGCTCTTATCATGATTCCTTTACCTTTGTCGATGGAATCTTCTGATATTTTCAACTGTTTGATTAGGCTGAGAGAGAAAATGTTCAAACCTGCACCCCCATCCGCCAGGACCCTTTTGATTTTTCTCTTGTTTACAATGGATTCCAAATGAAGTGCACGTTGTGAGATGGTTGGGTGGGGAAATCTTGGTCAGAGAATGTAAGGAGATTAGGTGTTATGATATTCCCGACCATAGCTTGGAATTGGTCTGCATCGAGATCTGCGGGGACGGTGGATGAGGCTAATGCTTCCTCAAGGATCTTTTTATGTGCTGATGATATTTTTAACAAATCCATGATGGATATGTGTGCTGGTGTTCACTTGAGTTGTTCCATGACATTATAGCTATGCGGAACAACTCTAGATGAAGGGACTCTATTAGGTTGGGATGATCCTACAATGGTGACTTTTCCACCTCTTGTGGTGACTCCACAATCTTTGACATGGGTGCCCTTGATGGTGATGACTATGCAGTCTTCATTTAGGGAGGCAACGACCGTTTCATACACATGATTTACACTACCCTTCCCTTTATCATTTTTATTCTCTTTGTTGTCATGATTCGGCATCGGATTCATGTAGATTTTTAGGTCTTGATTTCTGGTAGGTTGTTCCACATTTATGATTTTCTTATCAATGAGATCTTGGATGATATTTTTGAGTCTCATGCAATTTTTTGTGGTATGACCTTTGATATTATGAAATTTGCAAAGTTTATTTTCGTTATACCAAGGGGGTTTGATGTCAGGTTCTTGGTAATTTTCAAATGTAGGAGGCTTGATGAGTTTTTTTGTCGATCAACTTTTTCATTATGTCCTCCAATCGTTCCCCCAAGATAGCGTATTTGCATTGGGGTGGTCCTCTTTGATCATTGAGGTTATTGATGGTTGGATTATTGTTGGGTTGATATGTTGTGTGATGAGTGTTTTGGTGTTGATTTTGGATTTGTGGTGTGGGTGTATTTTGGTGCGGACCACTATTGACCACCTTGGTGTCTACGACACCATCATTAGTAGCATTCTTGTTCCTTGCCCATGTGCGAGGTTTATCATTGTAATTGGATGATGGTCGGTTGTTTTTCGGTTCATTATATGATGTTGATTCCGCGGGTTGAGTCACAAGGGCTCTTTCGATGCTAAGCGCCTTGGAAATCAGTTGATTGTATGTGGTGATTCCCTGAACCTTGAGATGAAATGACAAGCAGTTTTCAAGGTTAGCTATGATGGTGCAGACTTGTTGTTCTTCTGGCATGGTCCACTTGCTCTGATTGGCCTTGGATTTCCATCGTTGAAGAAATGAAGCAAAAGATTCATTCTTTCCTTGTTTTAGAGCGTATAGTTCTTCAAGACTGACATCCATTGCAATGTTACATGTGTAGTTTTTAATGAATGCATCCCTAATTTCTTGGAATGTTCTAATGCCTGAAGGTAAGCGAGAGAACCATTCTATAGTGGGACCTTCCAAGCTTCTAGGAAATAGCCGCATCAGATAAGTATCATCATATGCGACCTCCATACAATGAACCTGGAATTCCTTGATGTGATCTTTAGGGTTTCCCATCCCTCGATATTTGTCAAACTTAGGGATCTCAAATCCCTTGGGGAATGGTTTCATCTCTAAGCTCCTATCAAATGGATAGGGACATAAGTTTCTTGGTGTTTTGGTTGTTCGGCCTAACTGAAGGTTGAGCACTTGTTGTGATAGCAACCTGAGTTGCATCGTTACATCGCTTTGCGGATCAGGGGGTGGGATGAATGTGTTCTGGGGTGTTTGAATTGTTGGTTGGGTGGATGGGTTGGTCAGTACATTGTTTGATGGTATCGGTATGTTGTGGCGGGCGAAGTAGGCTTCTACTTGCTTTTGGATGAACAATGTCTGTTGTTGATCTTGTTGTTGTTGCGCTTGTTGTTGTTCCAACAACGCATGTTTTTGTTCTTGTTGTTGTTCCCACAATGCTTGTTGTTGGGCTGCCAACTCTGCTGCTTCTTGCTGCTCTTGGTATTGCTTTAGTGCTTGCTGATATGCTTGCATTTGTGCTATTTGTGCAAGAAGTTGTGCTTGTGCTTGTTGTGCTTGATATTGAGCTTGTGCTTGAGCCTACACTTACACTTTTGCGGCTTGTTGCTGCAATAATAATTGTGCTTGAGTGACCCTTTGTGCTTGTAATCCTTGTGCAGCTTGGGCAGCTTTTGCAGCTTGTTGTTGTTGTTGTTGCAGTAAAGCTTAAGCTTGTTGAGCTTGTTGAGCTTGTTGAGCTTGTTGTGCTTGCAATGTGGCTTGTGTAGCTTGGGTAGCTTGTGCGGCTTGAGCAGCTTGTTGTACAACTTTTTGTTTTTGAACTTGTTGGTATCCTCTTTGGAAAGCGGCTTGCAATGCTGCGTCGAATTGGTTTGACGTGGTGAATGTTGGTGGTGGTGGATTTGGAATGATGGTGGATGATGATGTTGTGTTGATGTTTTGGGTGTTGGATAGTGGTATCGATGTGATTGGCCCTTGAGAGACCATGCCTTGTGATGTTAGGGGGATGTTCGATGATGTTTCCATTGCTTGTGTGTTTGTTGTTTGTTGTTGCGATATCAACGACAAATTTTTTGTGTTTGGTGCAATTCTTTGATTGATGGTTGGGATATAGGTTTGATTGATACTTGGTAGGGGAGGGAGCCCTAAACCAAGGAGTGGTGTGGATGATAATGGAAATGGTGGAAGAGGTGGAAATGTGAGAGGTGCGAGTTGTTGTGAAAATGTCATGGTGTCGAATAAGCCTCCTAATCCGAACGTATCTCCCTCTTCTTGTGAATTTGTGAGAAGAGGTGTTTGTGGTGCTCCATGAAAAGATGTTGATGATGGATCATAATGTAAAGTGGGAGGAACATTTTTGTGTAATGGGTTGTTGAGTATGTTTTGTTCCAAGGTGGTGTTTGCGTCCAAGTTTTGAACAAGAGGATGTGATTGAAGAGCATTAAGGAATGTGTTTCCCTTGTTGACATTGGGTTGCATTGGAGCAAACGATGTTGTGATTTGCGGGATGTTTTGGGTGATGTTTTGAGATGGAGGTGTAGATGAGATAGGAATGGTGGATGAGATCGGAGGAAATGATGTATCCACTATAGTACTCACATCAAAATCCGAAGGCAACTTGGCCCCTTGTTTTGCTAGTTCAAGCATGTACAATGAAGGGTTAAGTCTCATCATGATGTTGATGATTCTATGGTTGTTTGGATTTTGGAGCATTTCTATTATTTCCTCGTGAGACATTCCAAATGTGAGGTCCCCCCCTTGATTTTCTTCTTGTGGATTTTGGGATGATGAAGGGATCAATGGATTGCTTGATTCTGCTGGATTCATTTATGCGTTTGTTTGGCTAAGATCACTTGAAGCGGGAGTTTCTTTGTTGGCTTCCATACTCTTCTTGTATTGAGATCTCGTTTGAACCATAAAACAAGGATCAATCTTCGAGAATATGGGAGATGAATCTCTTGATTCTTTGGATCGATCTTTATGTTATGTTCCAAAGTGAAAAGTTTTTTTAGGATGCCTTGAGGATCAAAGGTGATGATATGATGTTTTAGGGATGGATGATATGGATGTTTTGGCTTTTGATAAATCTTGAATGAGACACTAGGCTTTTAGGACTTGTGGTTTTCTTGATTTTTGATTTGATATTTTGGGATTTTGTCCTTGATTTTGGATTTTGATTTGGATTTTGAACAAAAAGACCCTAAGATGTTGGATGATGATCTAAGGGATAGCTTTTTTCAAAGGATGATAATTTGAATATGTGTGAGGAGAAGGATGCATCTACCCACACCTATTCAAACAAGATGATTGTTTCACTAAGCATATGAAGAAGGATTCATCTACATAAACCAAGCTAGACAAGATGATTTTTATAATTTTGACTAAGTATATGCAAAAGGATGCATCTACACATACCTAACCAAAGGTGTTTTTGCTAATGTTTTCAAGGATTTTGTCTCAATGATATTGATGATTTTGGTTTTGCCACAAAGCCTAGTATCAAGGATGATTTCAAGATTTTCCAAAAGGTGATAATGAGGTGGATTTTGTTTTGATGTTTTGGAGGATGGGTGAAAAATGATTTTGATATGTTTTGATCCTAAGATGAACCTAAAAAGGTGCACTTTGTTTGTCTAGACCTAGGTATTGAAGAGCATGCAAATGCTTCCTAATGACCTTTGTAACCAAGAAATGATTTCATTTGAACATTCATATTTCTAATCAATGATTTGTGCTTTTGGGAATTGGAGTCTTCAACACATATGAAAGTTCATTTTGTTTAGCTTTGCTTAATGTCTTTATTTTACCAAAAACACTTTCTTCAATTAGGTTTTCAAACTAAGATGTCCAATGTCTTAATTTCTTCAAACCCCATAAGATATGTTATGTGGAAATTTAATGAACTCAAGGCAAGGGTTTCCTATTGTTTACTTAAGAAGACAAATTGAGATATAATCCAATGTTTAGAAAACTCTAAGGATGTGAATCCCAAGGGAAAGCAATAACATATGGATTGATTCAATTGTATTTGTCCTCAAAAGGGTTTGAAATTTGGATAATGTTAAGTGTTTGTTTCCATGATGTTTTCGATCAAGCAATGCATTTTGTAACCCAAGAATAAGTACAATCTTATGGATGTGTAAGACAATATTTGTTAGATTTCCACTTGGACAAGTCCAGCTACGCTTATCTCTAGCGGATGGTTAGATGCTTGACCACATTGGCTCCCCTCCATGGCTTATTAACGTCAATCGGGGTAGCCAAGCTTCAACACCCATGAAACTCCCATGGCATGCTTTCCATATCTACTAGAAGACTGTAAAAGTGTGGGGTGGCTTCAGAACGACCATTCTTGCACCAAAAAATAGATAAAAGGATTTTGGAAAATTCTAGCACATGGGTTTTAGTAAGGACTTTTCGTTTGTAGGAGTTGACCCAATGTGGCAAGAGTCCCCTTTCAGATCCATCTTGTTGGAGTCAACCGCGTGATATTGGCATTTCTTCCAATATCCACATTTATATCCCGGCTGGAAATACTCTTGGCTTTAGAGTGTTATCGGTTGAGTCATTCCCTTGGGTGAGTACTTTTTCCCCAAGGCAGGCCCTCTAGGATAAACAAAACCAAGCAAAGACAAAATTCATAACTTGATCAATCTTTGACGACTCAAAGAAAGAGAATATACACGAAAAATTCCCCCACTCACACTCGCACAATAGTTTGTTCAATTTTAAGCCCAAATTGAAGTGTGGAGGTGATTGCTTTGTCTTAACCCAAAGTCATGGAAAAGACCTTTTGATTCTCAAGATCGCTATAAAGCGCGAGAGAAGCACATACGTCCTTTTCCAATGGCTTTAGTCTAAGTAAGCCCTCACGAAAAACACAACTACACTTGTTCTTTTTAAACCCTCAAAGCAATATGTGAGTTCATTTTAGAGCACCAAATCACAAGTGAAAGTCATTTGTTCAATTGTTTAATCCATAAACGAAATCTAGTAAGTTGTTGATCCTAAGATTCTTTTTAAATCCGTTTGCAAGAAATAAACAAAAAGAATCCTTTTTAAACCCAAATGAAAGCTAATGTTCTAAAGAAAGAAAAAGATGACAAATCCCTAAAGAAGTGTTAAAAAAACACTTAATTTTTTAAAAACACTTTGATTAGACAAGATATCATCACCATGCTCCTTCTTTCTTTTCTTTTGGCTTCCAACCTACAAAGAAGAAAAATAGTTAGATTCTGAAAAAAAAATAGAAATTGAAAAGCAAAAAACAAAGGAAGAAGCAATCATTAAAACACATGCTAAAAAAATCAAATTTCTCCCTTTTTGTTGTCTTCTAGCATCGCAACTCGTGAAGGCATCGCTATTTTTCCTCTCAGTGGTGCTCTTACATCGCCGCTTACTAGTCAGCGGCGTTTTGTGCCAGGACATAGAGCACGATTGCGTCGTTGTTTTTGCCCAGCGTCACAATTTTTGAAAGCATCGGAGTTTAAGAATTTTTTCAAAATTTCTGCAGATCAGCAAGTCTAGCGGTGCAGTTTAAAATTTGAAATTTCTTGGCGGGATGAGTCCAATGGCGGAGTTTATGTTCGTGCGATGCTATATAGTGATGCTGGCGAGCCCGCGGCACTAAAACAATGATGCTGACGAGCTCACGGTGCTAAAAACAACGACGCTGAGGAGCCCACATTGGAATTTCCTGTGTGTCGAGAAAACTTGGAAATTTTGAGGAAATGTTAGAATTTATGATGTCAAGCCCTCCTTTTAGCACCAAAATGTGAACCCCAAATCTATGTACCTGCAAAACAAAGAGATTAAACACCCTAAGTTAGATATTGCAAGTATAAACAAGGATTCCCCATAGAATCCATTTATAATTCAAACTAGGAATGAAAATATGCAAGAACACAATAGAAGAGATAAAACAAAGATGAAATCCTAATTTAAATAGCAAACTCTTGATCCCATGGGGGAATTGGTGCCAATTTGATGTAGAAATTTGGCCCTTTCCCAATTCCTATGATTGCAAGCTTCGATATGTAGACTTGATGAAGAGATTTGATCCACTTTTGATGATGAATGATGAAGACTTCAAGCCAAATCTGCAAAAGAACCTATCTAAGAACTCAATGGTGTGAAACTTGATAGATATTTGAGCATGGTAACTTTACTCAAATTGTGGATGATAAAATGAGGAGAGGAGCTCTTCATTTATAGGATTTCAAGATGGATGAAAGTCCAAATTTGAACAATGTGGGACTAACTTTCATCCAATGATATGGTGCCACTTGTCAAGCTATGAATGGATGATGGTTGTGCAAGATTTGGGGTTTGTGCCAATAAATGCCAATATTTGAAATTCAAATTTGTTGAAATGACATGTAAGAGGGAAGGGGATAATGCAATAAATGCCACTTGGCTCAAGGCAAAGGACATGTAAGAGATCTTAAATGCCTTGTTGGATGTACATGTTGACTTGGAATTTTTGAATTCAAATTGAGAGAATATTCCAAAAGATGCCATGTGAGGGAAAATAGGGATTTAATAAATGAATTAAATCTATTTTCATGTGCAACTTGCATTATCTAGAGGATGTGACATGAGATTAAATTAAATTAATCAAGGGTTAATCAATTTAATAGGAGATTAGATGATGTGACTTATTTGACTTAGATTTATGGATTTATTTAAATCAAATAAGAGAGGAATATGATAAGAGGCCAATTAAATAAAGATTTTGATTTATTTAATTAAAAGGGATGGTGTTAGATTAAATCAAATAAGGTTTTAATTTATTTAATTTAATGGATAGACTTTAGAGATGATCAAATAAATTGATTATTTAATTAAATAGGGGTAATTAGATCAGATGGATTGATTTAATTAACAAAGGAAAGTGACTTAATTAGACAAAATAATTTATTTAATTAAGAGATGAATATTGATGAATTTAATCAGATAAGGGAATTTGATTAAACGGTTAGACCGAGGGATGATTTAGGAAGAAATGATGTTAGTAAGTCAAGATCAGGTGCACAATGTCAATTAGTATATTTTCGATGTCTACAGTTTCTTCTTTACTATTTTCAGTATACATACATATGTATGTATGTATGTATGTATGTATGTGTATGTATGTATTTATATGTACGTATGTATATATGTATATACCATTCCTATATATGTATGTATGAGTGTATATACATATGCATACATATATACATATATAATATATATATATATATAATTAGTCATTATAATACTTTACATTATAAATTTTATGAGATGGTCTATAGTTAGTGATTTTATTTCTACAATAAAATATTTTGATATTATGTTGATTAATTGGACACAATTTCACTTGGGTAAATGGGTCTAGTTGTATTTCCATGTCTCACTCAATTTGAGTTATGAGATGATTCTTTGTCCAACCCTCTAAAACCAAGCTCTAAATTCACGTTAGTTTCTCGCTCAATTGGAAATATCAATAAGCAATTTTTTTTCCCTTTGGCAAGGACTCCAGCTCCTTCAGAGATCTTGTTAATCTTGTAAATATTTTTAGTATGTTAGTAAATTTAAATGATGTAACCAACCATTCTTTTAATTTTTAGTCTTAAATGTAGTCTCTCATTAATCTTTTCCTTTAACTTTGATCTCATGATAACTACTATTTAATTCTATCTTTATAAAGTATATCGTGCTACTCAACTAGTCCATCAAATAATTCATTTTTAGTAATGAGAATACCTATTTAATTGTGACCTTGTTTATTAGAGTAGAGTCTCTAAACATTCTATCAACAATTCTAGAATTTTTTATTGTGATGCTTCTCCTTCATTCGTGGTGTCATATACTATAGGAATAAATGCATCAAGTCATATAAGAACTACCTTCCATCCACCAATTTTTTTTCTCTACTACAAACTTCTTTCTCTATCTCAATGGGACTAAAATATATCTCCTATCATCATCATAGTGTAAAGTATTTTCTCTTACATTGTGTATAGTCTTGCCATCATATTGTCGAGGTCTATCTAAAAATAAATCACATACATCCATTAGTGTAACATCATATAAAACTTCATCATGATACGTACCTTGGTGATCCCACAAGGTTTTTGAGACACTCAAAATCATATTTTTAAATACTTTTTAATTTGTGTCATTATACCAAACAAATGGTCAAGAATTTAAGAATGATGAAAACTAATGAGCTTTGACATTTTCTATGTATATTTTATTACAATTTTAAAAAAACTATTTCTAAAAAAAAAAAGAATTAAGCAATTTTTTAAATTATATTCTATTGACCAACATTGTTATATATCACACAACTTTCACTGCAAATAAAAAATTTCTAAAATTTTGAAGAATTAGATCATTTACTCCAATATCTAATGTAGAAATATTTTTTGATATTTTTTTTTGATATTTTTTATTTGTTATTAATACTAACAAAAAAATTAGTATGTTATATTATTAATATATTTCTCTTGGCATATATATCAAAATTAAAATTCTTTTTTATTGAAATAGTGACATCACTATGAAGTGTAGTTCATTTTTTTTATATTTTTAACATTAATTATTTTTCTAGTGCCTTGAATAGATGGTATTTTTATTGTAATGAACCTGCATTAACTCTATAATTTATTTTTTTAAGAGAACACAATAGTATTGTCACTTTCAAAAATCTAACACTGATTATTATGTACTTACCAAATGACATTTTCAAATGACTTCATTTGTTATCTTGAAAGGTGAATAATTTTTTTTCTCAAAATTTTGATAGTTGTAGAGGTAACTTCATTAGGGTTTTAACTACAACTTAGGGGGTTCTATATAAGAGGGTTTGATCTATCCCCATTCAATCAAACCCCTTAGATATAACTCTAGTATAGGATTAAATCACTAGTTTTTTTTATAAAAATATGTGATTTTATGAAAAAATCAAGGTGTCCCACAAGTGGGGCATATTATTGTGGGATCACCACTTATCTCAAATTTTATAAAATATTGTTCACTTTGAAACCCCTTATATTTTTTCAATGACCAAGAGGTTATATATGAGCTAGGATATTCTAACCTTCAAAATTTTAGCATATCAACTATCTCATCTAAAACTAGATTATATGTACTTGCATTGACTATGATGATAGTTTTGAACTTATGTTCAGCCTTGTAGAGCATTCTAAATATATTGCTTTTCAACACTAATTTTTATTTCTCTACACTATCTTGTTCTAATAAAACTCTCTTTATGGTCTTTTATTAATAATTTTTTTGTAAGAAATGCATCCATTTTAATTAACCATTAAACTATTATAAAAATCAAAGATTCCATAATCATTAATATTTGAGAAGTACCACAAATTTTACATAACAAAGAAAAAAATCCACCAAACATAAGGGCATGTGCACCAAAATGGGGGACCAAAAAGTGGCCACTCCACTTTTTGGTCCCATAAAAGAGAAAATGTGAGCACTTTATTATGAAACACACTCATGTTATGGGTTGGTAGTGACCAAGCATAGGCTTGGTCATTACCAATCCATAATGCGAGTGTGTTACAATGTGCTCATATTACAAGATTGCATTCACATAACACAAGTGTATTATAACACAATCATGTTATATGATTGCATTGACATAACATGAGTGTGTTATAATGTGCTCGTGTTATTGTTTTCTTTTGAATTTTTTCTCTCTCTCTCTTTCTCTTTCAATGAAACTATATACATGAAATAAACATTTACTTTATTATACTTTAATTTATATTTCATGTATATAGTTTCAAGATGTTTGAGAATGGTTTCGTATTTCTCAAAGTTATAATGCAAATTCTAAGTTTTGGAAGATTTTATAATTTTTTAGATTTCAATAATCGAGAGGTCAAATTTTAGTAACTAGCAATCTCTATCACCCTTCTCTCTCTAACTCACTCTTTTTATATCCCTTGTTCTCTAGACCTCTCTCACTCTCACTATCTCCATCCCTTTATCTACCTCTCTCTTTATCTAGCTGTCTCCCTTGAGCTCAAGAACTACCTCTCTCTCCCTCCCTCTCCCTCTCCCTCCCACCTCCCCCCTCTACTTCTCTCTATCTCACTTATCCCTCTCTACCCCTCTCCCTCCCTCCCTACATTTTCCTCCCTCCTTCCCTCTCTACTTCACTCTATATCACCTATCTCTCCTTCCATTTATCCTCTCTACTTCTTTATATCACTCATCTACCTCTCCCTCTACCCACCTCGCCTCCCCTCTCTCTACCTCCCCTCCTTCCCTATCTACTCTATCTCACCTCTCCTTCTCTACCTTCTCTTCCTCCTTCCATACCACTCATTGTGTCTCTCTCATTACCTTTATCTCTACATGCATATTCCTACATGAGAGAGATGGATGGAGAGTGGAGATAGAGATAATTAGACATGGAGAGAGTTAGAGAGAGGGAGACGAGAGATACAAAGAAGTAGAAAGGGAAGGAGGGAGGGAGGGAGAGGTAGGAGATGAAAGAGAGAGGTACATGTGAGATGAAGAGAAGTAGAGAGGTAAGGATGGAGAGAGAGAAATGGATATAGAGAGAAGTAGAGAGGGAAGGATAGAATGAGAGAGAGGGATAGAGGAGAGGGAGGGAGAGGCAGAGAGGGATATGTGAGATAGAGAGAAGTAGAGAGAGATGATGAGAGAGAGAGTGGTGAGATAGAGAGAAATAGAGAGGGAAGGGGAGAGGGGGGAGAGGGATAGGTCAAATACAGAGTAGTGAGAGAGAACAGTGAGAGAGAGGGTAGAGAGGGAAGGAAAAAGTGAGAGAAAAAGAGGGTGGAGAGAGAGAGAGAGGAGAGATAGAGAGAAGTAGAGAGGGAAGGGTTGCAAGAGAGGTAGGGAGAGAGAAATAGAGGTAGGATAGAGAGATGTAGAGAGAGAGGAGGTAGGTAGAGAGAATTGTAGGGAGTGATGGAGGGAGAGGGGAGATAAAGAGAAGTAGAGAGGGAAGGATAGAGGGAGGGAGAGGTAGGGAGTGCGAGAGAAGTGAGATAGAGAGAGGGGTTAGTAGGGAGTGAGAGAGTGGTATGTAGAGAGAGAGGGAGAGAGGAGATAAAGAGAAGTAGAGAGGGAAGGAGGGAGAGAGAAGTGAGATAATTAGAGAGGGAAGGAGAGATCAAAAGAAAGAGAGATAGGATAGAGAGGTAGATATTGAGATCAAGGGAGAGAGAAGAAAATAAAGGGATGGAGATAGGGAGATAGAGAGGTCTAGAGTGTGTGTGTGTGAGAGAGAGAGAGAGAGAAATGATGGGAGCCTAATGATTACTGAAATTTGACCTATTGATTACTAAAATTTGACTATCAAAAAATTATAAAATCTTTCGAAACTTAGAATCTACATTATAACTCCTAGAGATCTGAAACCATTCTCAAACATCTTGAGACTATATACATGAAATACAACTTAAAATATAAATATAGCTTATACTTAAATTTTTATTTCATGTATATAATTTCACCATAAGAAAAATAGAAAGAGAGATTTTGAAAGAAAACAATAATGCACGCATCTTATAACACACTCATGTTATGCCAATGCAATGACATAACATGAGCACATTATAATGCGCTCACAATATGTCAATGCAATCACATAATGTGAGCATGTTATAACACACTCACACTTTTTACTACATTTGCATAACACAACCATGTTATAATGCACTCAAGTTATTATTTTGTTTATAAATTTCCAAGTCTTTGGCTTGGATTTTCCTTGGGCTTCGAACCTAGAAGTTCAGAGTCCAAATACATGTTTTTGCAAATAGTAAAAAAATTGACATAATCTTGAGTGTACTCCCCATCAATTTTGCACATGTTTAATGTTGTAGTGTAGGAAAATGTATCCCTCTACATTTTCACACTTGTTTGGGCCCTCACTGAAATTGGGATTCTTTATGCCTTATTTGGCTCTATTTTGCATCCACAAACCTTAGTTAATGCATCTTTTTTAGGATAATCCTGACACATATCTAAAGACCAATCATAATTCAGTGATTTTGGATTGTATGGCCCAAATTTAGTAACCTAGGACTCATAACCCACCTTGGACATATGGGTCCCACCTAAATCTCAGGGCCTAAAACCTAAATTTGGCATTAAACAAAACATTTCTTGAAATTTGTGTCTCGAGCTTAGCCTACTGGGACTCATATGCCAAAACTGGCATAAGAGTCCCACTTATCTTGGACCTATTTTAATTTCAAATTCTTGGCTAAATTTTATTCTCCTAGATCTGATGTCGGCTTGTAGTGTTGTAATTTTGGAAAATTTGGCATAAAAAAGTATAAATACAAGGTTATTTCACATATTTTCTCCTAGCAATTCAAGTATTCAAGTATTATAGCAATTCAAAGCATTCAAGAGCTGATTATCAAGCATTTTGGAGCATCATTCAAGATTCAAGCATCATTTCAAAGTCATCGTGTATCATTTTTTTTTGGAGCTAACATTTGTGATGTAGGTTCTTATGATTCAAACAAGAATTCAAGTCAAGATCCATAGAATTCAATCAAGAGTCAAGATCTACATTCATGCTAGCCATTACTTACAAGATTGCAGCCTTTTGTTCAAGGGTTTTGTGAGTTGCAACATAGCTTATTTGTTCATTCATCATTCCTTCTTTCTATTTCTATTCATTTCAAGGTTTGATTACCAAAATGGCATTTGACCAAGGCAGACCCCTATTCACTAACAAAACAACATTTTTCCCCTCTCTTTGATGTGTGTTTTGTAGATCTAGGTTAGAGATCCATTAAAGATCAAGATTGGAGAATATTTTTTGAGTTGTCATCTACATTACAAGATCATGGAAGGTCACCTATAGGTTGTAATTCAGTGTTTTAGACTCAGATATTTGATAGAAGAGAAACTGCAGGAGAATATCAGAGGATATCAAAGTTTTAGATCAAATCTAATACTGGGACTCAATCACCACTTGTGGTGTGAGTCCCAGTATACTAGATTTCAATCATTTCTATAGATCTTGGTTTAGTAGTTCCAGATTTTGGTTCCAACCTGAAACCCAAAATTAGGAATAAATCACCCCTGTTGGCATATGAGTCTTAGTGTGCATTAAAATTTAGATTTTTGTGATTGCAGACCTTGTTTCAAGCTTCTTCAATATTCCAGGTGCCCCTTTGTCCTTTCTCAATCCATTATTCTAATTTTCAGTTTCATATCTTGGGTTGCATAGTTAGGTTTACATATCATTGCATTTCTTTCTTTCCAAGCCTTTGCTTGGTAGTGAACCCCCTTATTGTCTTTAATCACACCCTAGGACACCTTATTCCATATTTTTTTCTCTTATTTCATCCCTAGATTGAGATCTCTAAGGTTTCCTTGAATGAAATTTGAAGGAAATAGGAGAAAGGTTCTAAACCCCTTTCATGTGTTCCATCTCCCAAAAGTTGGAACCCCTATTTTCACCATTTCAAATTTCAAGTCAAAAAATACCATGATAATGTTAAGCTCTCTCTTAGCTATATAACCATGTAATTGTTTTCATGTTTTGAGTATGTTAAGGTTTTCATCTTTAATTTCTTTAGTTAGTGTATCCATTTTTTGTCAAAAACCAATGTGTGGTATTTTTTACTTTATTTTTTATTCGTTCATCAAATTTAATATAAATTACATTTTTAGAAACTAGACTCCATTCTACACATATTCAAAAAAAATATTTTTGATTAGTTTTAAAAAAAAAGGGAGGAGCATGCTTAATTTTCTATTTTTCAAGATGTGTCCACTTTGGAAACTAGTAAAAAATCATATATTCATTAAAAAATTAGTAGAAAAATCAGGCATAAACTACATGGTGTTAGCTAATTTCTCACCAAAGAAATTTTTGAAATACTTAAAAAAGTTAACATTTTAGGAGAGCCACGCTAGACAATATGTTATATTTTTTTGAAAAAAAAAAAGACCACTTTGTGTGGCCCCCCTTTTTGAATCCCTTAATGAGCTATCATTTTAAAAAAAAATACTAGTTTAGAAAGTAGATTTGGAGCACTACACCTCTTTTTTTAATTAAATTTTCAAATTTTGAGTGTAACTATCTTCAATTTCTCATCCAAGGTCAATCTTTCTTGATTTCAGAAAAAAAAAAAAAAAAAGAAGCCACGTAAGACCCCTTTTTGGTCCCCCATCTTTGTGCACTTACCCATTTAAATATAGTAGTAATACATTTTCTTAGAATATTCTTCCAAGATGTATTTCCAATACTTAGCTTTAATGGTAGAATTAATACCAAATATGTTAGTATCATCCACAATTTGTTGGATAGTTGAAGGGGATAGAGATGAAGCAACTTTGACACCCTTAAGAACCCTTGAATATATCATATTCGTGATATTTCTACCCAAAACTTCAAAAACAAGAATGAAGAGGTAAGGAGATATAGGGCCTCCCTACTTAAGACCCTATCCACTATTAAAAAAGCCTCTTGGGATACCATTAACAAAAAATAAAATTTTTGGGGTAGTAACACATTCCATAATTAAGTCAACAATTTTCTCTTAAAACCCAATTTTGTGAGAGTTTAAAAATAAAAACCCTAGAAACCTTATTATAGGCTTTAGAGATATCAATTTCTAGCACCATACCTTATTTTTGGCTCTTTCCCATAGAGTGAATTATTTCATACACAAAGATAGCAACATCCAAAATTTATCTTCTTGACACAGAACATTTTTTAATGATGGAAATCATCTTATCCAAAAGGTGTTGGAGTATGTAGACCAATATTTACAAAAAAAAAAGCTTTATAGATGGTGTTAGATAGGCTGGAAGGTCCAAAATCAACCATAGAAACCAACTTAGTCTTTTTGGGAATAGGAGCGATAAAAGTGTTACTGATTTGTTTCAACATCTTCCCAATATTAAAGAAATCTTAGAGATCAATAGTAACATCCTTCCCCATAATGTATTAGAACTCCAAAAAAAATACCAAAGGGAAACCATATGGACTAGGAGCCTTAAATTCCCTAAGGAAAAGATAGCCAACTTAACTTCGACCTTAGTAATAGGCTTAGACATTTGAAATTCATCTTTTTCCAAAATGATCAAAAGGGATATATTCCAACATTTGATCAGCAAGATGAGAGGAGCATTGAGATTGCAAATTTAAAAGAGAATAGAAGTAATTAGAAGCTATCTATCCCAAATCCTCACCAGAAGTAACTCCAACTCCATTTTCATCCAAAAGCTTGGTGATCCAGTATTCCTCTTTGTATGACAAAGGACAAATTGGTGGAAAAAAGAAATATTTCTATCTCCCTCTTTCAACCATTGAACTCTATATTTTTTTTCTAGAAAACATATTTTTGCATGATAGATCATTCAACTCTTTTAAGAGATATTTTCCTTGAAGAAGGGTTTCCACATCCATGCTACCTTTATCCATACAATTGGGAACCTTCATTAAGATATCAACTATGATCTTTTTTTATTCAAACACACTTCAAAAGGAGTACTTATTCCAATCTTTAATTGTATTCTTGATGTTGAGTAACTTTTGGGACGCTCTAATCATAGTTGACCCCTAAATTGGGATTTACCACCAAGTAGCAATACACTCTAAAATTGGGATGGGAAGCCATATAATTTCATATTTTAAGGGATAGAAGAATTTACGCAATTGGTTGACCCAATTGAGAAGCAATGAGTTATGATTTGATCTAGCTCTAGGGAAGAGCTTGATTTTTCCCATAATATCATAGTTGGAGTAAATGAGAAACGTATCCATTCTAACCTAAATGAGATGATACCCCATATTCCTATTTGATAAAGTGAAAGGTAGGCCATTAAGATCCACATCCATCAAACTAAAATCACTTATTTTTATTTAGTAAATTCCATCATAATATCAAAGTAATCCATTATACCACCCAATTTTTTATAAGGATAAAGAGGGCTATTGAAGCCTCCAATCATCATCCAAATATTGTGTTTTAAATTATTAATTAAAGATGAGGTATCCTCTCAAACCTCCAATCTCACTGCTCTAGAGTTAGGGGCATAAATGTTAGAGAGAATCCAATTCATCCTTGAAGAACAAAACAACACTTCCAAACTATTTCTTTACCAATGAATAATTTGGTACTCAAACATCTTTGGTTCCACATAATGAAAATACCCCTAATATTCTATTGTCCTCACTTATACAAAACTTGACATTAGGGAAAATATTTCTAGCAATATTCATGAAGCTAGTTTTAGACATTTTCACTTCTAGAGAAGTAAAATATCAATTTTGTTGTCAAATTTACATATTTTAACCAAAAATTTCTTTTGATGACTTTTAATCCTATAAATATTCCATGATGATTTTCTCATTTATGACTTCCTAGAGGAAACCTCCAATTTTATATCTCCCATTAGAAATATCTTAGGTTATCTCAATTTTACTTGATTTTCTATGTGAAGATCTTTTTTTGTCATCAATTCCCACATTTGATAATTTCCTAGTTTAGTTTTTACAATAACCTTTTCCTCTTACAAAAAAAAGATACACTAAACAAAATAAATTAAAACACATAAATTAAGAAATACCAAACATTGGTTTTTGACAAAAAAAGGATACACTAACAAAATAAGTTAAAAATGAAAACCTTAGCATGCTCAAAACATGAAAAAAATTACATGGTTAGATATCTAAGAGAGATCTTAACATTACCATGGTTTTTTTCAACTTGAAATTCAAACACATGCAAACTTGATAGGGAGTAGCTCGAGATTATGTCATTTTTTTTACAATTTGCAAAAACATGTCTTTGGATGTTGGAAATTCACTCCAAGCCTTTGGGTTGGAAGCCCAAGGAAAATCCAAGCCAAAGGCTTAGAAATTTCCAAAGAAATATAAAACACAAGCATATTATAATGCAGTCCCGTTATGTGAATTTTGTCACAAAACGTGAGTGTGTTATGTTTTGCATTAGAAAATTTTATGTCTTTATTTTTCTCTCTCTCTTTCTCTTTCTTTATCAATGAAATATATACATGAAATAAACATTTACATATGGACATTTACTTTCTTATACTTTAAGTTTATTTCATGTATATAGTGTTAGGATGTTTGAGAGTGGTTTTGGATCTCTAGGAGTTATAATGAAAATTCTAGTTTTTGGAAGATCTTATAATATTTTAGACTTAATCAAATTTCAGTAATTAGGAGGTAAAATTTTAATAATCAACAAGTTGTATCATCTTTCTCTATCTCTCTATCTCACTCATTGTTTATCCCTTCACACTAGACCTCTCTCTTACTATCTCCATCCATTTATTTGACTCTCTCTCCCTTGATCTCAAGAACTAGTCTCTACCTATCCATCCTCTCTCTATCTATATCTTTCTCTCTCCTTCCCTCCAACTCTCTCTCTCTCACTTCTCTCTCCAGCCCTCCCTTCCTCATTCCCTCTCTACTTCTCCCTATATCCCTCCCTCCATCCCTCCTTCCCTCTACATCTATCTATCTCCTATCTCTCTCTTATAGAGAGAAGTAGACAGGGAAGGAAAGAAAGAGGGGGGAGGGATGGAGTAGGGAGGAAGAGAGAGGATAGATGGAAATAAGTAGAGAGGGAAAGAGATAGTGAGAGGGGGGATGAGGGATGAAGTAGTGATGGAGAGAGAGGTGAGATAGATAGAAGTACATAGATAGGGAGATGAGAGATAGGGAGAGAGAGGGGGGAGGTAGGGAGAGAGAGGGAGGGATGGAGAGAGATAGAGAGAGAATGGTGAGATAAAGAGTAGAGAGGGAATGATGAGATAGAGAATAGAGAGGGAATGATAGAGTGAGATAAATATGGGGGAGAGAGATAGTGGTAAGATAGAGAGTAGAGAGGGATGGAGAGAGAGATAAGTAGAGAGAGAAGGAGGGATGGAGAGAGAAGTGAGTGAGAGACAGGTGATAGAGAGTAGAGAGGAAAGGAGGAAGGTGGAGAGATTGTGAGGGAAGGAGGGAGGGAGGGAGAGAGAGAGAGGTAGAGAGGGATAGGTTAGATAAAGAGAAGTAGAGAGGGAAGGTGGGTGGGAGGGATGGAGAGAGAGATGGTTGAGAGAGATATAGAGAGGGAGGGAGGGAGTAGAGAGGGAAGGAGGGAGAGATGGAGAGAGAAGTGAGATAAAGAAAAATAGAGAGGGAAGGAGAGAGGGAGAGAAGGATGAACATGTAGAGAGGTAGTTCTTGAGCTCAAGGGAGAGAGAGTGGAGATAGTGAGAGAGAGGTCTAGAGCATAAGGGATAAAAACTAAGTGACATAGAGAGAGAGAGAGAGAAAGATGATACAACTTGTTGATTACTAAAATTTGACCTCTTGATTACTAAAATTTGACTTGCTAATTATTGAAATTTGACTAAGTCTAAAAAATTATAAGATTGTTTAAAAACTAGAATTTGGATTATAACTCCTAGAGATCTAAAACCACTCTCAAACATGGGTAAGTGCACAAAGATGGTTTCCAAAAAGGGGGCTTAAGTGGGCACTTTTTTTTTTAAATCAGGAAATACTGACCTTGGATGTGAAATTGAGGATAGTTACACTCAAAATTTTGAGATGGAACAAAAACAAGGATTGAAGTGCTCCGAGTCTACTTTCTAAACTACTAATTTATTTTGAAAATGATTGAGATTAAGGGGTTCAAAAGATGGACATACACAAATTGGTGTTTTTTTTGTCAGAAAACATAACATAGCAACTCTTGTACGGCCCTAGCATGATGAACTTTTTTTAGTATTTTTAAAATTGCTATAGTGAGAAGTTAGTTAACAGTATGTAGTTGATGCATGATTTTTCTAATAATTTTTTAATCAATATTTTATTTTTTACTAATTGTCTAAGTGGAAACTTCCTGAAAAATAGAATTTTGGCCATGCTACCCCTACAAATTTTGGAAACTAATTGAATTTAAAAAAAAAAATTGTAGAATGGAGTCTAGTTTCTAAAATTGTAATTTATTTGAAATTTTAATGAATGGTTAATTTATAACGAAAAAAACACCAAACACTACTTTTTTCCAAAAAAGAGACACATAAACAAAATAAATTATGGATGAAATGTTTAACATTTTCAAAAAGTGAAAAAAATTACATCATTGGATAGCTAAGAGAGAACCTAACATTATCAAGTGTTCGATTTGTTTGAAATTGAACCACGTGCAATCCTAATAGTGAGAATGAACCCGATTATGTGAAATATTGTAGAATTTTCAATAACATGTCTCTGGTAGTTGGGAATTCCCTCCAAGCCTTTGGGTTGGTATTCCAAGGAAAATACCAATCTGAAGGCTTGGGGATTCCCGGAGCAAGATATAATGTGTGCGCATTATAACATGCCCACGTTATTTCTTAGTTTTGACATGGATTTTGCATTTTACAAATGCATTTACAAAACGTGAGCGCATTATAAAATGCTCGCATTTTGATCTACATCGAATTTATTTTTCTTCTCTTTTTTTCTTTCTTTCTTCTCATTATCTTTGAGGGAAACTATATACATGAAATAAGCATTTAAGTTGACATTTATATATGAGTGTTTACTTTCTTATACTTTAAGTTATATTTCATGTATAGAGTTTCAAGATGTTTGAGAGTGGTTTTAGATCTCTAGGAGTTATAATGCAAATTCTAGTTTTTGGAAGATCTCACAAATTTTAGACTTAGTCAAATTTTAGTAATCAAGAGGTCAAATTTCAATAATCAACAAGTTGTATTATTTCTCACTCATTTTTATCCCTTACACTCTATACCTCTATCTCACTATCTCCATCCCTTTATTTGATTCTCTCCCTTGATCTCAAGAACTCTGTCTCTATCTCTCTCTTTCTCTCTCTATCTCTTTTTCTCTATGTCTCTCCTTTGCCCTCTAATTCTCTCTACCTCACTTCTCTCTCCATCTCATCTCCTTATACCCCAGCACCTCCCTCTTTCCATCTTCCCGATAACCATCGCGAATGGCGTATGGGCAATCGAAACGGCAGCGGCCATCGGTGAGCGTAATAAATGCTGTTTTACCGTCGCCAATGTCGGTTACAAAGTATATCTGCCCATAATAAGATCCGTCGGACAGCCGCTTAAATATCGCATCGTGGACAATGTCATCGCATCATCATCGTTCCGCATCGCTCATGTCATTTAAATATCTTGATGTTTGTCTGCTGTCCTCATTCCGACATGTTTTCGTAATGCGATCATCATCCATTATCCGTGTATGGCGATCGCAATATTGTCACGAATATCCGTCCGGTGGATGCGCCATCTGGGTACCCTCCTTCCTCCATCCATTCCTTCCATTCCTGCCCTCTCTCTTATCCCTCTCCCTCTCCTCTCTCTCTCTCTCTCTCCTCCACCCTCTCTCTCTCTCCTCCTCTCCTCTCTCCTCTTCCTCTTTCTTTCATCTCATCTTCGTTCTTTTCTCTGTCCATTCTCCTTCTCCTGTCCATTCTCCTTCCACCTTCCTTCCACTATCCACCTCTCCTCCCTCTCTCCTCCCTCCACTCCATCTCCTTCCTCTGCTCTATCTACCTGATCTGCCCTGCCTCTCCATCTCTATCCACTCCTGCCACTCTTTCACTCCTCTGTCATTTCTCCCTCATGTTCTCTCTTATCTCATTAAACTGTCTCAGTTGATCTTTGTCTTCATTATTCTCTTTCTCTCCTTCCCCTATCTATCTCTCTCCCTCTCCACTCTCCTCTTTCCTCTCCTCCACCATTCTCTCTCCTTCTATGTCCATCTTCTCTTCCTCTCCCTCCATCTGTCCTTCTCTCTATCTCATTTATCCCTCTATCACTCCTACCACACTCTCTTTATTTCTCTCTATCTCACATCTCTCTCACTTCTCTCTCTCTTCCTCCATACCTCTTCCTCCATCTGTCCTTCCTTATCTACTCTTTATCTCTCATGCCTCTCAACCTCTCCTTCCCTCTCTACTTATCTTTATCTCCTCTTTCCCTCCCAACCTCTCTCTCTCTCCCCAATCCCTCCCTCGCCCTTTTTCTCTCTCCCCCTATGAGGGTTGAGGGTGTAAGGTTTAGTGTTTAAGGTATAGGGTCAAGGTTATAGGGTTAAGTGTATAGGGAATAGGGATTAGGGTTTAGGATATTAGGTATAAATTTGAGGGTATAGGGTATAGGGATGAGGGATGATGGTTTAGGGTTTAGGGTTTAAGGTATAGGGTTGAGGGTTGAGGGTTGAGGGTTGAGGGTATAAGGTTAAGTGTATAGGTTATATGGATTATGGTTTAGGATATTGGGTATATAGTTGAGGATATTGGGTTGAGGATATTAGGTTTAGGGTTGATGGTTTAAGGTTTAGGATTTATTTATAAGTTTGAGGGTTGAGGTATAATGTTCAGGGTTGAGGGTTTGAGGTTAAGTGTATAGGGTATAGGGATGATGGTTTAGGGTGTAGGGTTAAGGGTATAAGGTATATGGTTAAGGCTTGAGAGTGTAGGTTTTTTCGATTAAGTATAGGGTTGAGGGATAATGTTTAGGGTTTAGGGTATAAGGTTGAGGGTGTAGGGTTTAGGGTTTAAGGTATAGGGTTGAGGGTTGAGGGTGTTGGCAACACAAGCGTAGACAACTGAGAGGGGGGGTGAATCAACTATCATAGAAATTCAAACTTATTAACCTTATTCTCAGATATGATTAATAACCATGAAAGCATAAATCATCAACACATTAGAAACACACATAACACAAAGATTTTTTTTATGTGGAAACCCTATTAGGGGAAAAACCATGGTGGAGGTTAGTCCACAAGATTATACCCTATTAAAAGTATAAGAATAATAAATGAGGAATGCACATGCATTCAGACACACTACCTAGAGCTCACTGCTCAAATACAACAAGGCTTACTGCCCAAAGGAAGACACACTATCTTACATAAACATTCAGATTACATTTGTAAGATTTTGAACTGAAAAAATAGCATCTACTAATGCCTTATTACAGTTTTGGTTAAGCACATGAACACTTCTTCACACTTTGCTTCTACCTTTGAATGATTATGACATTATTCACATCTCATACACACACATACCTTCAAATGGAATAAACAATTGCTTATATATATCTGCAACAAGAGATTACATCATTACATGTCGGCTTTAACAAAATAATAAAACATATACAAACTGTCGGCCCAAAACAATAAATAATTTTCAATGCGAATCAACCAAGGTTGGCCACAACATAGTGAAGACCCATAACAAATTCCTCAAACATGAAACACCTTCAAAAATTATTCCACGAATATCCACAACATGCTACTATCACCTTGTCGCCCATGAACATGAAAAACATGAACACACAAAATAAAATCACCAATCATGAGCACAACGATGAATGCAAACATGCAACATAGAAGAGCATGATCTAGAAACATCCACAAGCATCATGAATTAATAGAGAAGCATCCACAATAACTAAACTTACTAGAATCACATTATCTTCATTTAGGAACATCAACTGAAGCAACATAAAAATTGTCAAAATACAACTACTCATAACTCGATCAAATCTTCATGCGGATCTCTGAAACTTTATGTGGATAAACTAGGTATACTAAAAAAAACCCTTTAATCTACAACCTCTGATCATCAACGTACTGAGCTTGGCAACATACTGAACTTCACTTCATCACTGTCAACCTGCAACTTATTTCATTACAATTTTCTCAATATCTTCGACATATACAACCTTAAAGATATTAATTCCAATAGTGTTAACATCAATGAAAACCACATATCAGCAACAACCAAAAATCTCCCCCTTTGGCATTGATGGCAACACATGATGTGAAAAACACTATCAATGCAACTATCTCTTAGCACTTTCCCCCCCTTAGGTTTTGACTCTTCCCTCTTTAACTCTTTCATATGAATCTTCTTCCCAAAAAAAAATTCACATGACTCTTCTCCCCCTTTGACATCAATGAAAAATATTTCTTTTCTCCACACAAGCTCTGAACCACATTTCTGAACATCTGACTACTCCCCCTGAGTAGCAGCCACAACAACATCAATCTGGATCAAGATATGACTATGAAATGCAAATACTGATGCAAGTCAATGCATATTAGTTCTGATTAGGAGGGGTAATCACCCCTAACTACCCTCTGAGATACTCAAAAGTATCCTTAGGCAAAGGCTTGGTAAAGATATCTACAATTTATTCCTTATTAGGCACATACTCCAATCTAACTTCCTTTTCACTCGCCTTCTCTCTCAAGAAGTGAAAATTGATAGATATATGGTTGGTCTTTGAATGCAACACTAGATTATTAGAAATGTTAATTTCACTTGAATTATCATAGAATATAGAAATAGGTTCATCATGCAGAACTCTGATATCTTTCAACACCTACTTCATCCACAATACTTGAGTACAATTTTTAGCAGCAAGAATGTATTCTGCCTCTACAGTAGATAAAGAAATGGCATTATGCTTCTTAATTAACCATGAAATCAACTTCTTTCCTAAGAAAAATGTACCACCACTAGTAATTTTTCTATCATTCACATCTCCTACCCAATCAACATCAGTAAAAGCACTCAAAGTAAGGTCATCATCTCTAGGATACCATAGGCCAAAATCAGTTGTATCCTTCAAGTATTTGAAAATCCTCTTCAAAGTTGTCACATGAGATTCCTTAGGATCAGCTTGAAATCTTGCAACAATGCATACAACATTCATGATATCAAGTCTAGTTTGAGTCAAATAGATCAATCCACCAATCATTGATCTATATCTAGTCCTATTTTCTTTCAGAGAATCATCATCTTGTGTCAACTTACATATGGTCACCATACATGTACCAACTGGATTTGAATCTTCCATACCAAACTTCTTTATCAATTTTCTCACATACTTGGACTGAGATATAAAGATCCCTTTATCTAGCTGATTAATTTGCAATCCCAAAAATAATTTCATCTCTCCAATCATAAACATCTCAAACTCACTCTGCATCTCATTAGCAAACTTCATGCACAAACTATCACCTCCTCCAAAAATGATATCATCAACAAAGACTTCAACAATCAAATCTTTATCATGATCAATCTTGAAATACAAATTACTATCAGCAGTACCTTTATTAAATCCAAGCTTCAACAAATACTTGTCCAATCTAGCATACCATGCTCTTGGGGCTTGCTTGAGTCCATACAGCGCTTTCTTCAACCCATAAACCATATCTCCCTGATCAGTCAATTGAAATCCATTAGGTTGCTCAACATACACTTCTTCCAATTCACCATTTAGAAATGCTGACTTGACATCCATCTGATAAACCTTGTAGTTTTTGTAAGCAGCATAAGCAAGAAATAGTCTCACAGCTTCAATCCTAGCAACAGGAGCAAAATTTTCTTCAAAGTCATTTCCTTCCATCTGAGAACATCCTTTACAAACTAGTCTTGCTTTGTTTCTACAAACTTCACCTTGCTCATTCAGTTTGTTTCTAAAGACCCATTTAGTTCCAATTACATTTTTGTCCTTAGGTCTAGGAACAAGAATCCATGTATCATTCTTCTCAATCTTCTATAGTTATTCTTTCATTACTTCCACCAAATGTTCATCTTTGCATGCTTCATTCACACTAGTAGGCTCAGTCTTTGAAATCAAACAATATTCTTCTACAATTTTTCTCCTAGTCTAAACACCTTTGTTCTTATGACCTATGATTTTATCTTTTGAATGATTTAGTCTTATGTACCTTGGAGTCTTAGGATGTTCTTGAACTTCAGGCTCTTGTGATCTCTCTTCTGCACTTTCACTAGTTCCTTCCTCTTGATTTTCTTGATTCACCAGAATGATCTAAACTTGATTTGAAGTCTAAAATTTCTTTCCTTTATTTGAACTATCATTCTAATTATCTGAATCATATCCACAGGTTCTAGATGGTTTAACTATGTCTACATCAACCTTGACATTTGTACTTTCAAGCATTTTCCTCAATCTCTTATTGTAGCACTGGTAGGCCTTGCTTTTAGTAGAATAACCAAGAAATATTCCTTCATCACTCCTAGCATCAAAATTTCCTATATCTTGATCTCTTTTGATATAGCATTAGTCCCAAATATTTTAAAGTATCTAACACTAGGTTTATGACCATACCATAGCTCATAAGGGGTCTTACCAGTATCACCTTTGATTTATACCCAATTGAGAGTGTAAACAACAATACTCACAACTTCTCTCTAGTAGACATGAGGAACATTTCCTTCCAACATCATAGTTATAGTAGCTTCTTCAATTGTCCTATTCTTCCTTTCCACGACTCCATTTTGTTGAGGGGTCCACGGTGCAGATAATTGTTTCTTTATCCCATGTTCTTCACAAAAATAATTAAAATCATTCAAGGTGAATTCACCACCTCTATTTGATCTCAAACATTTAATTTTTAGACCTATCTCTATCTCAACCATAGCCTTAAAGATCTTGAACTTCTCCAAAGCTTCAAAATTTTCCCTTAAGAAATTAACCCACATCATTCTAGAATAATCATCAATAAGTAACATGAAATACATGTATCCTTGTAAACTTATGACTCTAGAAGGACCACACAAGTCAGCATGCACAAGCTCCAACACTTCATTTGAACTATGTTGTTTTCTCTAAAATGAAACTCTAGTGTGCTTCCCTAACTGACATTCCTTGCATATAGCATTAGTATGTTTTATCAACTTAGGAAGATCTCTCACAACCTTAGTAGAGCTTATCTTGATAATATTGGAAAAGTTAGCATGACACATTATCCTATGCCACAACCAAATTTCATCAACTTGAGCAATCAGACAACTTTTACTAGCAGCACTCAAGTGAAAGATGTTACCTTTTGTTTTTATAACTAATGCAATCACATTTCTGGAACTTCCCAATATTCTACACTTTCCATCCTTGAATTGAAGATTGTATCCCTTATCTACCATCTATCTAACACTTAAAAGATTATGCTTCAGACCTTCCACAATTAGGACATCATCAGTATTATAGTTACCATCAAGAGAAATGCATCCTTTTCCATGGATCACACCAGCTTTTTCATCACCAAATCTTACAACACCACCATCATACTTTTCCAAGCTCACAAAATTACTTTTATCACCTCTCATGTGATGAGAGCATCCACTGTCAATCATCCATTCATCTTTCTCTTCAACTCGAGTAGCTAGGGATTTCTCCACATTTGTACAACTACTAGAATCAGTAGGGACAAGATTATTTTGCTTGATAGAAATAAATACCCATTCATCCTCACTTACATTACCTTTATCAGATTCATCATCTTTCACACCTTCATCAACAGCATAATAACACTTCCTTTGAAATCTAGGCTTGTTAGGTCTTGACTTAGGAACTCTTTCTAGACACCTTGATGCAAAATGACCTATCTTATTTCAAGAAAAACATTTAATAGGAAAACTCCCTTTATACTTACCTTCTCCTCTATCTTCCCTTTTGACAATAAGTGCTTCAAGCTCATCCAATTTTCTTTCTTCTTCTTTAATCTCTCTCATTTCTTTCTCATACTTGAATACCTTTCTAAAATAACTTTCTCCTGGATCATATCTTTGCTTATCCATTCCTGAGGTAGTAGCCTTGAATGCAGATTCTATCTTAGGAAGAGCATCACCAAATTCACTTAACTCAAAAGCAGTAAGCTTACCAATCAACATGTCTCTGGTTACATTTGTCACGGTTCGGAGTTCCTCAATAGTAGTAGCTTTGAATTTGTATGTAGCAGGAAAGAATTTGAGCACTTTAGCAACAATCTCTTATTCTTCCAATTTTCCACCAACACATCTAATACCACACACAAGTTCATTCACTCTTTGCATGAAAGAAGTAATGTTCTCATCATCACCCATTCTCAACATTTCATATTTCACTTTCAAACTTTACAACTTAGCAATCTTCACATTAGCATCACCTTCATACAAAGTTTACAACTGTTTCTAGATCTCATAAGCAGTCTTCAGATCCATAACATTTATCATCTTAGAATTAGTCAGAGCACTCAATAATGCTTCCTTAGCCCTAATATTGTACTCAACATCCTTAATCTCAACAATAGTAGGACCATTTTGTGGCATAACATACCTATTCCTTGTAATGTTCCAGTAGGGTTCACCAATTCATCTCAGATGACACTCCATTCGAGTCTTCCACAGAGAATAATTTGTTCCATCAAATCTTAGACTATCCTTCTTATATTTCACCATCCTCGATCACCTCAAGCTATTAAAATTCTTCTAAGGAACCTGCTCTAATACCAATTTTTGGCAACACAAGGGTAGACAACCGAGAGAGGGGGTGAATCAGTTGTCACAAAAATTCAAACTTATTAAACTTATTAACCTTATTCTTAGATCTGATTAATAACCATGAAAGCATAGATCATCAACATATCAGAAACACACATAACACCAAGATATTTTTTACGTGGAAACCTTGTTAGGGGAAAAACCACGATGGAGGTTAGTCCACAAGATTATACCCTATTAAAAGTATAAGAATAACAAATGAGGAATGCACATGCATTCAGGCACATTTCCTAGAGTTCACTGCTCAAATACAACAAGGATTACTACCCAAAGGAAGACACGTTGTCTTACAAAAACATTTAGATTACATCTGCAAGATTTTGAACTGAGAAAATACCATATGTTAATGCCTGATTACAGTTCCGGTTAAGAAAATGAACACTTCTTCACACTCTCCTCACTCTTCTTCACACTCTGCTTCTACATTCGAATGATTAGGAAATTATTCACACATCTCATAAACACGCATACCTTCAAATGAAATAAACAATTACTTATATATATCTACAACAATAGATTACATCATTACATGTCAGCTTCAACAAAATAATAAAATATATACAAACTGTCAACCCAAAACAATAAATAATTTTCAATGTGAATCAACTAAGGTTAGCCACAACATAGTGGAGACCCAAAACAAAGTCCTTGACATGAAACACCTTCAAAAATTATTGCACGAAGATCCACAACACGCTACCATCACCTTTTCAGCCATGAACATGAAAAACATGTACACGCAAAAGAAAATCACCAATCGTGAGCGCAACAATCAATGCAGATGTGCAACATAGATAGATCACAATCTAGAAACAACCACAAACATCATGAATGACTAGAGAAGCATCCACAACAACTGAACTTACTAGAATCACATTATCTTCATTCAGGAACATCAACTAAAGCAACAAAAAAACTGTTAGAACACAACTGCTCATAACTCGATCAAATCTTCATGCAGATCTCTAAAACTTTATATGGATAAACTAGATATACTAGAAAAAAAACTATTTAATCCACAACATCTTATCATCAATGTACTAAGCTCGGCAACATATTAAACTTCACTTCATCACTATCAACCTGTAACTTATTTCATTACAATTTTCTCAATATCCTCAACATATACAACCTTAAAGACATTAATGCCAATAGTGTTGACATCAATGACAACCACATATCAACAAAAACCAACAGATGGATAGTGTTCAAGGTTGAGGGTATAGGGATAAGTGTATAAGATATAGGGATTAGGGTTTAGAATATTGAGTATAGGGTTGAGGGTATTAGGTTTAGGATTGAGGTTTAGGGTTTAGGGTTTAGGGTTTAAGTATAGGGTTGAGGGATGATGTTTAGGGCTTAGGTTATAAGGTTGAGGGTATAGGGTATAGGGATGAGGGTTGAATGTGCAGGGTTTAGAGTTTAAGGTATAGGGTTGAGGGTTGAGGTATAGTGTTCAAGGTTGGGGGTGTAAGGTTAAGTGTATAGGGTATAGGCACAACAACACAACAGGAAATTAGCACCAGATTTTAGTGTATTTGAGTCCATCATTTTTGAGTCATCTGATGGTGCAAAAATTGGTGAAAACCCGTTTCTTCAGTTCATCGCCTGATTTAGCACTGGATTTAGCGTTGTCTTTAGCACCTACTTTAGCGTCGTATTTTGTGCTAGAAATTTTGTGTCGGCTATAGTGTCTCCTTTAATGCCGAGAATAGCACCAGAAATTGGTATCAGAAATAACACCTAAATTGGTGCCCAAGTTGGCTTCCAGTTTTACTTCCATGTCTGCTCTCATTTTGGCTTCTAGTTTTGCTCCCAGTTTTGCTTCCAGGTTTGCTTCCAGTTTTGCTTCCAATGTGACATCCAGATTTTTTTCCAGTATTGCTTCTAGTTTTGCTTCCGATTTTGCTTCCATTTCTGCTCCCATTTTTGCTTCCATTTCTACTCCCATTTTTGCTCCTAGTTTTGCTTCCAATTTTGCTTCCACATTTGCTTCCAATGTTGCTTCCAGTTTTGCTTCCAATTTTGTTTCCAGATTTGCTTCCAATTTTACTTCTAGTTTTGCTTCCAGTTTTGCTTCTAGATTTGTTTCCAATTTTTCTTCTGGTTTCCCTTCCTAATTTGTTTCTATTTTTGCTTCCAATTTTGCTTCCAATTTTGCTTCTGGTTTTTCTTCCAGGTTTGCTTCCAAATTTGTTTCTAGTTTTGCTTCCTATTTTGCTTCCAGTTTTGCTTCTAGGTTTGTTTTCAGTTTTTCTTCCAATTTTTCTTCTAGTTTTGCTTCCAATTTTCCTTCTAGATTTTCTTCTAGTGTTGCTTCTAGTTTTTCCTTCGGGTTTTCTTCCAAGTTTGCTTCTGATTTTGCTTCCAAATTTTCTTCCTATGTTCTTTCCAGTTTTTCTTCTAGATTTTCTTCCTATTTTGCTTCCAGTTTTGCTTCCAATTTTTCTCCCAAGATTGTTTCTTGTTTGCTTCTAGTTTGGCTTCCATTGTTGCTTTATGTTTTGCTTCCTTTTTTGCTTCTAAAAAATGCTTCTTGTTTTTCTCCTAGTTTTTCTTCCAGGTTTGCTTCTTGTTTTGCTTCCAATTTTGCTTCCAAGATTGCTTCTAGTTTGGCTTCCATTGTTGCTTGCTTTTTTGCTTCTAAAAATGCTTCTTGTTTTGCCTTATTTATTAATTTAATATTTTTTAATTCAATTTAATTAGTTAAATATATGATGCCTCTTAAATAACTCATATGATTATAGAGTAAGTAATTTAATTATTTAACTCGTATGATTAAATAACAACATAATTATTATAACATGATCATCATCTATAATTAAAACAAGTGAGTCAAATATCTATAATTTAATTGAATTTGACAACATCCATCCTAAGCAGTAAATTAAAATCATCATACGAAATAAATATCCATCCAAAAATCATCGACCACTTTTAATATATATAAATTGACAAGTCAATACTAATAAGATCATCATCATATATAACTAAAACAAGTGAAAATCAAATATGCCAGTAGATCAATAACATGTCAAAATGATACATGTCCAACAATTGACATAAGTCAAAATGATACATGTACAAATGATATAAGTAAAATGATTATGTAATATCAAACTACACATACCATAATAAAATTTCAAAAAAGTTACAGCTAATATGTGATTCCAATGATGTAAAACATGCAACAATTCTAATAAACGTTAGTAAAGATCATAAAAAAATTGTTTTACAATTTAACTATCAATTGTAAATTCTATTACATAACCTTAAGTGCCAACCCTTTGCAAAATAATTAGACTGCAAGAAGATTGGTTGTAGGGAGCATTGGTACAATAGATGGACATTGATCTTCCAAGCCATCCACTGAGATGGTTTCATACAAAAGTGTGGAAGATATCCCCGTTTCTAGAGAGCTCATGATTCAAGTTGATACAAAAAATGATATTGTTCTAGTACCCATATATGGAATCATGTTTCCATTTCATGTAACCAGGTCATCAAGAGTGTTACAAGCCAACAAGATGGAGGGAATTCTTATATAAGGATAATTTTCAATGTTCCAAGCACCAACTTTAATGCCAACTACATGCCAACATTGAAATTCCCTAGTAGTATTTATGTTAGGGAAATTTACTTTGGATCCAAGGATTCAAAGCACATCAACCGTGTGGTAAAAATTATTAAATACCACAGATGATATGTAGCAATGAAAGAGTCTTAAAAGGTAGAGAGAGCTACACTAGTGACTCAAGAGAAAATTTAGCTTTTAAAAACAAAGGAAATGAGGCTTGCAGACTTGTTGATCAGGCCAACATTTGGTGGAAGAGGAAGAAAGATGACTAGAACTCTGGAGGCTTTCCATAATGGATTTTGGTATTCAACCATGAGAGTGGAAGAGATAGTTGATATCATGTATCAAAACATTAATCATGCATTCTTCCAACTAGTGGAGAAGGAGGTGATTACTTTGCTTCATTTTCATTTGCATAACCATATCATGGTGTGGGAACCAAGAAGACCAAGGATGTCTAATTTTATGTGGAGGTAATGGATGTGGTCCAAACTTTAGGAGGGGCAAGAAGGTCAATGTATGATCTTGATGAAATTGAGGAAGAACAGCAAGAGAGGGACAGGAAAAATAAAATCAATGCAAAGTTTCAAGGATTTTTCAAGCGAGTGAGAGAGAAATGGGAGCAGCATCATCTAAAATATTTTGAATTAGAGTTTGATATACCATTTGGAGAGCTTGCTTTTCATGGAGTTCCTTTCAAATCCCCTACTTTTATTGTTCCTATTAAAAACTATTTGGTAGATTTAGTGGAATTACGTTTCTTAGTAATCACTATTAGTGAGATTGAGATTGTTAACTTTGAGAGAGTAGGATGTACTCCACATTGACGCTATTGTTTTCAAATATTTCAAGTAGGATTTACTCCACATTGATGTTATTCCTCAATCTTCGCTTGATGGCATCAAGGAATGGCTAAACTCCATGGATATAAAGTATTATGAAAGCAGAATGAACTTGAATTGGTGGCCAATTTTGAAGACTATTATTGATGATCCAAACAAATTTATTGAATATGGTGGTTGGGAATTTTTGAATATGGAAGCTAGTGATTCTGATTCTAATAATTTAGAAGAGTCAGATTAAGGATATGAACCCTCTGATGTAGAAGAGGAATCAGAATCAAATGAGGAAGGTTCAGAAAATGAATCTCTTGTGGAGTTAGATGAGGATGAAGAAGAAGAAGAAGATTTTGAAGGGGAGGAAGGTAAAACATAGGTTGAATTAGAAACCAAATCCAGCAATTTAGATAAGGAAAAAGAAGACTAGTTTGATAGTGAAGAGGAGAGGCAATGATGAAAGGTAAAAGCTACAAGGAATTCTCAAGCACCTGATATTAGAGATTCAAGAGGAATGCCTGCCAAGAGGCATAAAGTTAGATGAATTGAGTTCATCTACATCCTTCTACTATTTATTCATGCACATAAATGGTTCAACTGTTTATGCAAATGATGCATATATGTTAACTTGATTAGTGTTATTACTTCGGTAGTTTGACTTCTATGACAACTAGCCATTAGGCCATTTTGTGTGGGAGCACGTTTGTGTTTTTAGTTAGCTTTTTGGATAGCTCTACTTGGTGTTAAGGACATTCCATTTATATTTTGAATGTTAAGAATTATAGTATTACATGCTTCTCTATGTTGATCATATCAGGTTGTAGGTATTTTACTGCTGATTTCTTTATTTATGGAGTTTTTTTAAATTGGAAGACAAGAATTTACTGCCTTTTTAAAAATTAGATTTACAAATTAAGTGGCTGGTTAGCTATGCCAAGTGATGTAAACTAAAAGGATGTGTTAGATCTATAGGATTCCTACTGGTCAAGATGCATCAATATAATTGCAGCATCGTGAGGAAGGATGGCAAAGATGCATGTGGATCACTTAGTAGAATGGCAACATGAATTCAAGGAAGCACTCCTTGAGATACCATGTTTGAGAGAAAAGAAGATAAATCAAATCAACATGGGACTAAGTTACTCAAATGATACAAATCATAACTTAAATGAGGACACTTAAGAGATATTAAAAGACAATGGTCATTAATTAAAAGATGAGATGAAAATAAGGAATGAATGTCACCCACTACCCTTTAAGGCAAAGAATAGTTTTTTCCTCAACATGAAATAATGGGACAATTGAGTGGCATCTAGGGCCAACAGAGAAGCACTTTAGAACTCATCCTACGCATCAATAAACAACTCAACACAAGAAATGAAAATTGACATATTAACACAACAATATCTAACTAAGTTATTGAAAGTCAACTATTGATACCTCGTTCTCCATCTAGATTAAAAAATCAGCCCACTTTTTGCTTTGTAACTTTTCCTTTTCAAATTGCTTTGGATGTTGGCCATATTTCTCCTCTTGTCAAAACATGGCACATGGACTAGTTAAACTAATTAATATGCAATCATTTACTTTTTCCTAGGGAATTATAAAAATATCATTTAACATATTAAATATACTTACAAAATTATAGATCAAGGCCTGTAAACCTTTATGGCCACTATGATGCGTGGCACAAATTTTTTGAAGCCTAGCCCTGGAGGCCTTGTCCTAAAACATATACTAATTCAATTTAACTATGTAAAAATAAAATTTAAAAATTATTTAATAAATTTGATATAATCTTATGAGAAAATTCAAATACTTGTGTACTCTCCTCACCAGATTTCCTTTGTGCTTCGGACTTCTCATATGCCTTTACAAGCTCTTTCCATACTTTGACACTTACATCAATTGCCCTTTTTTTGAGCCTTAGCTTAGGAGGGATTTTTTTATCTTCTTTGTTTGGTTGCACCAAAATATCTTGCAATTTTGAGACATTCGTAGCTTTACCTTCTTCATAGACCAACCTATGCCAAATTCAGTCTCCATGTCATTAATAACTACTTTTTGCAAGTGTATGGGTATCTTTGAGAATGGAAAATGTAGATGGTCTTTGAACTATTGAAGGCATGATTCCTTCAACCTATTCACAAACCCTTTTCCAACATCTATCATTCGGACTTCCCCTGAAACCGCGTCATATTCTATCTTTTTATTGTAGGTACCAATGCAAGAATGAAAACTTGCCATGGTGGAATAAGTTTGTGTCCCAGGAGTGGGTGGGACAGTGGAAGCCTCTGCTCCATGTTCTACACTCCTAGAGTTTACTGTTACTGATTTCCTCCTGTATCTTTTGCTTGATCCAAGACTTCTTGGGGAATCAATTTATTCCCTTTGACATGGTTGATTTGGTTGCAATGTTTAAGGGGCTTCACTAGATCGATTTTCTATGTATTTTGAAGCATTTTCCAATGCACATCATCCAAGTTGTTCACTACGTCTTCCCCCAATATGGAAGCCAATGTATCTTTACCTCTATCAGTTACATGTCCCTATATATATAAAAAAAAAAATTCTTCTTTTAAATTTAAAATAAAAAACTAAAAAGTAAAAATGAAAGAAACAAGGGAAAAATTTACAAATCTATAATTGACAATGAATTACCTCATTGTGGCCAGAGTCTACTCCCTTTTTTCTCTTCCCTCTATCACTTGACATTTTGAGGCGACCTAGGGAAAATTATTTTCGTCCATTCTGTGGAGGTAAATGAAGTACACACTGTCAGGTATGAAAGTTTTCATCCAGTTTGTGGTATGAAAGTTTTACCTTCAATGACTCTCTTTCTAGATTTAAACACCTATGAATCAATTTCTTGTGTACTTGTATAGAATATAAATATATTTGAAAGGATATAAATATATACAAAATGAAACAAATGTATTGTAAGAAAATCAACGCTTGCACACCTATATAGAATGGTAATCTTTGGGGGATAAAAAGGGCATGGAGTGTGGTTTTATTGAGAGTTAACATAGATAGGTCCCATGCTTGAGTTTCATCTATTGATTAGAAAGAAAATGAATATGTGCGCACAATCAATTCAAAACCACGAGCTCATTGTTTTGTAAAAGAATAATTGAAAATTAGTAATAGCTAATTTAAGCCCGAAGGTGTCACAAATTTGAGGAAATGATCTATTATTCAATTGTCATCTCAAAAGCCCTATCTCCTCGTATTGTCTCGACCAACCTTTGTTCCCATGAGACCTGGATGTAGTGGGGTGAATGTAGTTTAATGACTTGTCTTGAAAGCACTCAACTAGTTTTTTATGGAAGGAAGGTCCAAGAAATCAAACCGGAAACCAAAAGCTTGGGATGGGAATGATAAGCGAACTGGGGCATTGGGGTTTCAAAAATGCGTTCACTGCTCTCAGATGCAAAGGAAATAATGCAATGTCTACAATTTTACCCTTCTCCTTTGCTACCACATGAGACTTGAACAATTCGCGTGTAAATAAAACAATATTCACAACCCTTTCTTTACAATCTCTCCATTTAATCCAAACAAAAAAAATTGTGGGAATGGAAAAAAAAATTGTAACCTTACCTATGGTGTCACAAACTAAATCAAAATTCTGATCTACTTGCTTGTAGCCCTCTGTGTCATTTTTCCCTTTTTTCTCCTCTCTTCCTTCGTGCAACTTTTTTCTCCTGTCATCTCTTCCTTCTTGTCGTGAGAAGTTTTAAATTTTTGTTCTTGATTCAATAGTCAGCACTATAGTCGGTGTAGCAAATTGTGCCTAATTTAGTGTCGCCTTCCAACCAAAAAAATGTAATTTTTTTTGGATGCAAAAGGCAGCGCAAAGTGTGCCTAATTTAGCGCCTAGCAATGCAAAATGATGTATTTTTCTTGGAAGTTGATAAATAAATTGATCCTAAATTGACTTCATCTTCATATGTACCAAGGGAGCAATCATGGTTCCCTATTCTATCTATTCCTTGTCCCATGTCAATTTTTTGGGTGCAAAACTAATAGAGGTTAGATTTGTGAACTCAAAAATGACCCCTATACAACTAGATGATTCATCTAAAGTGTAAAATATATGTCAAATATATGTCTAAAGTGAGGTTTTTTGTTGGATAGCATATTTGTTGAAATGATATAATTGGTGTACTAAACATTATTTACTATGTTGTGTATTATAGGGGTGAGATGAGGCCATGACAAAGATCATGTCATGTCAAATGAGGACACAACAACTGAAGTGGGACATCAAGTACTCAAATCTTGACTTAGGAAAAAATGATCTGATGGAATTTTGTGATACGTCCATCTTTTTTCACAGTATTATTGAAATTTATAATGTATTATCCAATCTTGACATAAATTAATGCATGTTGTTGATAATTTTAGATGGATATTGTAGCAAATGTAGAGCCTAAGCATTCAACTAGCAAAAGAGGATGTGGACATGGACCTGAAACTGTTAAATCATGTAGAAAACAATGGGTGTTTGAGGATATGATAGATCATGTAGAAACAATAAATGATTGAACTGAACAAGAGGTTGGTCAAGACTATAATACATGGGATGAATACTTTGAGAAAATATACGACTAAAGTGAGGTTTTGTGTTGGATAGCATATTTTTTGAAATGATATAATTGGTGTAGTAAACATTATTTACTATGTTGTGTATTATAGGGGCGAGACGAGGCCATGGAAATAGATCGTGTCATATCAAATGAGGACAAAAGGGATGACGCGGGACATCAGGTACTCAAATTTTGACTTAACTTAGGAAAAAATGATTTGATGGAATTTTTTGATACATCCATCTTTTTTCACAATATTATTGAAATTTATAATGTATTATCCAATCTTGACATAAATTAATGCATGTTCTTGATTATTTTAGATGGAGATTGGAGCAGATGTAGAGCCTGAGCATTCAACTACCAAAAGAAGAAGATATTTATGTGGAAGTGTACCTAAAACTATTAAATCATGTAGATGACAGTGAGTGGAAGAGGATATGACAATGGATCTTTCAAACACAATAGATGATTGCACTGAACAAGAGGTCAGTCAGGACTATAGTACATGTGATGAATACTTTGAGAAAATTATTGTTTGTGGATGTTTTGTATGTCGTGGAAAGAAAAATTTCAAACGAACAATTGTACAAAGAAATTACATATATGATGAGCTTCTAGTCGGTAGTATGCCTCCTACAATTGATTCAAATCCAATAGGAATTGTGGTAAGGAATTTTCCAATTTGATATAAATAACATGTATACTTCATTTAAACATTGTTTTATATTATTTAAATAACTATTTTTTTCTCAATGGATACTTGCAGGATAAAGTTCTTGGTTTAAAGTTTCCTGGATCACTGACTTCCATCCTATAGGACAATGATCATTTATCAGATGATACATATAACAAAAATATGTGCCAATATATGAGCTCAAAAGATGAGGAATTGATGAAAACAAGTCACAGAATAAGAACCAATTTAAAGATGCATAATTTTCTTAAAGACAGGGGGAAGGTGGACTACATACCCTATGAGAATGAATGTGATGGAGATGATGACTTTCCCTGAGTTTGAGATCAATTTACAAAGAGGCATTTGATCATCGACTATATTGCAATTGGCCTAGTGATCAACAACTACCTAGAGTGTATGAGGTGTTTCAATTTTGGGGATACAGCTACATGATATGACCCTGCAATATTCATGGAGTGAATCTAGGCCTCTTTATTGTCCAAAATGTACATGTGGGATCTAAACATAGAAACAATTCAGAACAAACCACTAGGAGATTAATGCCATATTATGGTCCATCATATGATAGTGGTGAATGGAGAAGGCTAGCAGAAGATAAGCCTAGCATGTCAGCATATGGTCTAAATTTGAATATGTATACACATCGTCTCCAATTGGAAAGTGGAAAAGAAATTAATAGAGGTCATCTTATGTATATAGATGGACATGCATACACACACAAAAATATTGCAGGATTTATAAATAGTAGTAAGGGAAGGGACCCTAATGTAAGACCGAATTGTCAATTTGTTGAGGTTATAAATGATACAGATGGAGATATGGAAAGAGATGTTGAAAGATTGATAATGGTTGATGCTATTAAGGACCTTACCATTGGGGATGATTTATTGATTGATTACCCCTTCTTAAAACTCGCTCCTGTGTGAAAGAAAAGGGAAGAACAAGGTCTCCCTAAGGATGTTCTTAAGGGCAGAAAACCAAAGAATAATAAATGAGTGTGAACTAATATTTAATAAACTATGTTGTCAAAATTATTTTTTATTTAGATTATTCTATAAAAAAGGTAGTCTATAAAATAATGTTCCATTATTCAATTGATGTATATATGTTCATACAATTTATATTTTAATTTTTTAAGCCATATTTGATTATATTTCTTTGAAATTGATACATTTATGATTTATCCAATTGTTGGAAAACATTAAATAATGATTGCATTTTTTGATAGGTAGAAGATGTTGATGAAACACATACTAATACCCACAATCCAACTGGGTTATTAAGATTTGGACGGGATGATCCAAACCATCCTTTAAACAATACCAAGGCAAAAAGAGCAAGTTTGAAGAGATTTCTACCACCTAAGAAATTTGAAGAGCTAATGAGATATGCATACATTGATGAGATGCAACCTAGCCTTAATGATGATGATCATGATAGGGAAAATGCAATGCATGAAGAAGGATTGAATGAAATGTTTACAGGTTTCTTTAGGGATGGAAACAATGATTCTGATAATGATCATAGGCTAACAGTAATGATGATAGCAGGAGTAATTACCACCAACATAATGTTGATGATTAAAACCTGAAAGACTCCATCAAGCAAGCAACAAAGACACCCGTGTTCAAATCGAGTGGAAGCAGAACCTCACAACTGGAATGCACATTAATATTATTAGAAATCATGTCACATTAATATTGAAAGAACATATGAACATTGACAATGATACACTGGATGACATTGTAGCAACCAATAATGTTTATGACCAAGACTTATTAATTTTCAGAATTATTTGTAATCCATGTTTAAAGAAGGGTGATTCTTATGGCCCAAACTTTGAAATGTTTCAATAATATTATTTGTGTTGATACAAATTACCTGTTGCAATATCCTTAAATTTTTTAATTTTGGTATGAATTGTTGGCAAAAAAAATTACGATTACTTGGATGCTTCTTCCATTCATTTTGTATCAACATATGTTCGTGAAGACACAAAACTTAATAAAATATTAATGCACGTAACTCAAATTATTTAAATAAGCAACTTTGTTAACTTTATTATTTTTAAATAGTTTCCATTTTTATGTTGAACATAATTTTGAACATGTAACTGAAGACATCCATAGTAAATGCTTTACTGTATCAGCATATTCATTCACATAAGCACAGTATTGAGGCTCGATAACTAATATTCATTCAAATATAAGAAGAAATAAGTATGGAAAACATAAGAAAAAATAAAAAATGATAACACAGTCATGGATAATATCTGATAATAAGATGTTATGTTTCATTCATAAGCTCAAAATAATCACATAGTAATAGCAAATGTGCCCTAATAATCTTATGAATTTAAATAACTTGAAGAAACCACTTTGGAAACAACACAGTAATAGATAAGCATGCAATTTAACACAACAATTGAACACCATAATAGATTACCAATTATGAGCAATCTTCTCCATTATGTTGTTTCAAATATATACATTTATAGCAGAAGTCTTTGATATGATATGGATGGGCGGAATGTGCAATCTGTCTTCTCACTAGTGCCTACTATAATGGAAATGAAAATGGAATATGACATGATGATCCTCTCAAAATTGGCATTGGATTCCTATTTATATAGGAATCAACAAACTTCGGGCCTTTTACAAAAAGAGACGACCCTTCAAAACTACTTCTTTTACTAACAACTAATTAATTTGCATAATTGAAGAAATAACAAGGCTTAAGACACTTTAGACGTATGTTTCCTTTAATCAATGTAGAAAGCCCATGATCATCGATCTGGAAAAGCTTTCCTCTCCATGATAGATGTCTAGATGCCCTCACCTTAGTAGCCTACTCATTTGAAGCCAAATACTTCTCTTCCCATTGATACACCATAAAATTTAATGGCCATTGATATTCCTAGATCTTTGGTATGTTTGCAAGATGTGCCTGCCATTGACTATCTAGTAGTGCCTTTGTATTATTGAAAAATTTCAAATATCTAGCATCAAGAGAAATCAATCCATCCATGATCAAATTGAGTTTGTGAAGACTGGTGTCACTATCCCCCTGAACATGGGTTAAACACTTATGAATAACCTGACCAAATTCCTTCTTCCATTCATCCAAGTCTTTTAAGTGACCACCATCTTTCATAATTTCTAGTGTATACCATTGTTTTAAGGTGTGGAAGGAATCCATTCGTGCTACAATCCTCTTATCCTCCCCTTGTATAAACTAAAATTCATCAACAATCATTTTTATTGTTTGCTTAGTCTGTTTTAATGTTTTAGGAACATCAGGACTCCTTTGTAGAACTCGTCATAACTTGGATAGAGTGTGGTGAATAGGCTACAACCTTTGAAACAGGGGACCCAATACAAACATATGTGCTTTTATTTGATCAATTTCTTGTTGAAGTGATTTATAATTGTCATGCACACTATCCAATTTATCAATAACCAACTTTATTTTGTACTTAATAATATTTTCCATAAGTTTAGAAATTTTCCTTTTTACTTCATCTTGAGCCTCCTTCATTTCATCCACTTCCTTCTCAGGAGCCTTTGCTTGCTCGATCAGAATGCTCTGCACAATATTTAATGGAGCACTAGGAGGATTATATAACACTATCTCCTTTCTTTGTGAAGTTCCTACTCCTTTTAACTGTTCTTTCAATTTGACATTCTCCATAAATAGTTTATTAACTTCATCATTTAAGAACTTTTGTTCCCTTTCATACTCCTTTAATCTTTCCTCCAATCCCTTAACAGTTGCATGAGTGAACATGGCTGAGTGCATGGTGATCGTGGCTGCCTCCAAAGGGGTGGTGTCCTATATTGTTCTTACCATTGATGCTCCTTCCATTTCTTGTATTACATCCAACAGTTTAGGCTTCTATGTTTTTTTCTGCTTGATCCAAATGGACAAGGTTTCAACTTTTGGGTTATACCCAGTTCCACTTACTCCTTCATCGGATTCAAACTTTGAAACTAACATTGGATCTTCTTGATCCTGTACTTGATCAAGCAAAAACATTTTTCTTTAATTCCAACCCAGGAAAAATGAGCATGTTGATCTTCAAAATCATCTCTCTAGCCTTTTGAGGGCTAATGTCAATGTGTTCAACCCTCAATTCATTGAAGGTTCATGCCACCATTTGATTATTTTTTGCTTCTTCAATTCCCACTTCATCTAACTCCATTTTCTCTTCAATTTTTTTTTTCTTCATCTTTGTCCAGAAATCCCTAAACTTTGGAGTCTTGATGAAATCATCATCCTCTATAAACCTCCTGGAAGCAATTTCTCTCTCATCTTCATGTATCTTTGCACTTGTTTTTTCTACATCATCCATCCTTTCCTCATGCCTATGGGTGCTAGTCTCATGGATGGGATGATCAACCTCAATATCACCCTTTAATGATTGCAATACAATGGCCACATCTTCAGTATCTCCCACCCCTTCACTCTCCTCATAAGGTACCAATTGCTTAATGCTTTGTCTTTTGTCTCTTGGGAGGAAATTTATCCATGGGAGACTCTGATGCTATGTTTGGGGTGTGATTTGTAGTTATCTTACCACCATGTTCCTAAAGATACACTTTTTTTTAGCATATTGATAAAAATCCTCAAATTTATCAATTATTCGATTGATCCTCCTGATGGGGTATTCTTTTCAATGAAATAGCTAGTGAAACTTATGTCATTTTGCTTCTTCCTTCCTTCAACCTTCATTATAACTTTCCATTTCTTCCATCTAAGGGACGGCTCTAGAAAAGGAAGGCATTTTCTTATCACATCTTCCTCATAATCTACTTGGTGTGCCACTATCATTTTGGTAAGAAGATTATGCCTTATGTTATTCATATGATTTTCAAGGTCAAAGGCTATTGATTTTCTAGAACCCAACACATATCCTGTCTTCAAGTAATATTGCAACTCCTCCAGTGTATTTGATCCTCCTATCCAGTCTCCAAATTTAGTTAAGTTTGGTAGAAATGTGCCCTTCTTTTGTTTGTACATTACATCCTTTTCCATCCACAACATTTTCCACATAAATTTAAGAAATGCTAATTTGAGGGGCACGAACTTTGGAAGTATGTGTGGAGCAATAGGGCAGTCATAGATTCTTATTATTGTAATTTCTGGGAAAAATAACCAATCACAAAAATTATGTCTGTGGCCCTATTCCTATCTCAGGGCCAAAGGTCTTAACAATTGTTGCATTTTTTTTGGAAATCTTGGCATTTAATAACCAAGAACTTGAAGGATTTTGTGCACAAAGTCTTCATAGAATATAGGAAAGCTTGAATTCTTGCACTGACTATCCCAAATATAGCACCACTTCTAGATAGTTGTGGCATTCCTTTGCTCATCCACTATAGCCAAGTCCATTTGTTTAGTCCAATGGTCCTGATTTTGGTATAGTATCAAATGGCACCATAAGGAATAATGTTTGAATGTAATCGATGCTCTATTCTATATGGCTTGTGAGAATTCATCATCCAATGCCCTCTCACAAGGTATGAAGCAAATTCATACTACATATTAGTCTCAAGGTTTTGAGTTCTCATGGCCATCATCATCAATCTTATTGGCATTTTATCTTGAGCATCCAACCCTAGTACTTGGCACAAAGCTAGATATGTATTCACAAAATAATATTGAAAATCTACCACAGTGAATGGTTCAATATTGGAAGTAGAAATGGGAATCGTTCTATTACTAATGCCTATTTTCATATATAGGGGTATCTCATCACTTCTATAAGTTCTTCTTAACCTCTTATAATCTTCCTCGCTCTTTTGTAGGTTTATTTTGGTCAAAGCCTACTTGTTTAAGCCAAAAAATTAAATGATAGAAACTTTGGTTACCTCTACCAATATTGAGCCATTTGGAAACCTTACTGTCTTGGTTGTAGAGTGATAATGCTTGGCTAGTAATCTAATAAACTCCACATCAATAAACACGTTTGGGACAATTAACTTTGATAAATCCAACATCCAACAGTTTGACACTAGAATCTTCTTATTTCTCTTACTGTAAAAATACAAAAATAATTCCCACTTGTATTTGGGAATGAGAGCATCCCTCCAACCTTGTGTAGTGCCTACAAGAAATTTCTTATTTCCCTCCTTGGTTGATCCTGGAAGTATATCTAATATAGACTAGTGGAGTGGTCTCTTCTTTACCTTAGGTTCTTCTTCCTTAATTTTGGCCTTACTTTCTTTTACTTCCAATTGTTTTCTTTTAGGAGGCATATTTCAATTTTTCCTACTATGAATTCAAATAACATAGCTCTACCAAATAACACACCAATCAAGCTTCTTTAGAGGGTTATTCATGCACTTACCCAAGTGCTCGTCTTTTGTAGAACTCCTTTTCTTGACATCCTCAGCTCCATCCACAACAATGCATTTCAATTGAGCACAATCTTAGGAAAATTCACTTGCTTTTGAGGGCGTATTATTTAGTCGTATCAATATTAATTCCAATTCTTTGCCAACTATTTTCCCAACAAGCTCAAATCCGTGAAATTAATTTGAAGCATGTGTGAGGGAATTTATTGTTGTAAATTATAATGATGCCACGATTATCATACTACCTCCATCTCTTATTATACCCACTTTAGTATGGCGGTGTTTTTCCCTTCCATTCTGATGTTTATCGCTCTACCACCTTGTTCATCACTCTACCACCTTGTTCAAGACTTCTTGCTATGGAGTTGCGGTGTACACTACTCTACCGCATATGTTGCTCACCCTCCCAATGGTATAGTGGTGTATGCTTTATCTTCTTGTTTTTTACCACCTTACCACACTCCTTTGAATCATTTTATGTGGTACTGCGGTGTCCAATTATCTTCCCTGCTTACCACTCTACCGCCTTGCTCAAGACTTCTTGTTGTGGGGTTATGGTGTACACTGCTCTACCGCATATGTTGTTGACCCTCCTGATGGTATAGCAATGTATGCTTTATCTTCTTGTTGTTTACTGCCTTACCGCACTCCTTTGAATCACCTTATGCAGGATGGATTAAACGTAAGTCAATTGAAAAATATTATGGCCCAACTATAGGGAGCATTTAAATGATTAACCAAACGTGATGACTGACTAACTTAGAACTTGAGGCCAATAGAAAGAACAATTTTAATGGCTCAACTCATGACTTAAATGAATGATAACCAGATGTAGGAGGTCAACACGAAATTATTGTAGGGACTTCACTTCATTGTAATTGCTATGGAAATTTTATCTCCTAAGGCTCTCACATAATGAAAATTTTATCTCCTAAGGCTCCAACGATGCTAGGCCATCATTAAAATTTGAGCTCAAAATTCCCTTCATTAATTCTTGTACTTATAAAAAATCCCTTATTTTATTTTATTTAATTCATTTTTAATTTGTAAAAAATAATTTCAAATAATCTCATATATATTATTTTCAAATAAAATTATAATGTAAAATAAATAATGTACATTATAATTCCCAATTATGGGAAAAACAATTCTCATAATTAAATAGTTTAAAAATAAAATTAAAAACTCAACTAATATATTGAGAATGGGAATTATAATGTATATTATTTTTGCATATACATATTGTTTTTGTTTAGTATTTTTTTTTAATTGAAACAATGCAAATAATACAAAAAGGATGCAACAAAGGTTTCCAAAAGAGAGAAAAATATTACAACCAAGCTAACAACCAACAATACAATCACTTATAGCCACCAAAAATAGTAGGAGATTGTATTAATCAAAATTCAAATAATTATAGATCATCTGCCAATGCAGGAATATTCATGAAACCCTAATTTTAAGCCTCACCAGAGGCCAAGACCCTAAACCCTTAAACCATATATATACTTTGTACCCTAAACCCTAATCCTTGAACCATATACCCTCTAGTACCCTCGACCCTAATCCCTCAAGCCTAGTTAAACCCTTAAACCCAATTACTAAACTCTTTGCACTAATTCCTCAACCCTCAACCCTTAATTAACCTTCAAACCTCTACCCTCTACCCTCTACCCTAGTCAAACCATAATCCCTCAACCCCTATACTGTCTACCCTATACAATATTGGACCCTCAATGTACATACCATATATGTACCCTCAGCCCCTATAGGTACACCCTCTACCCTATACATGATTGGACCCTCAACCCTAATCCCTCAACCATATACCAGCCTCAACCCTCTACCCTCAACCTTAAACCCTCAAGCCTAAACCCCCAACCCTTAATCCCTCAACCCTCAACCCTCAACCCTTAATCCCTCAACCCTCAACCATTAAACCCTAAACCCTAGTAAACCCCTATACCCTCTACCCTCTACATTGGAACCTCAACCCTAATTGACCTTCAACCATATACCCTCAAATGTCCTAGCTATACACTAAACCCTCTACCCTCAACCCTAAACCCTTAAACCCTAAACTAGCCTTAAACCTTCTACCCTCTACCCTCAACCGACATATCCCCTCAACCCAATACCCTAAACCCTAAATCGTTAAACCCTCTACGTCCCTCTACCCTCAACCGGAAAATACGTACCCTCTTATACCCTCGACCTTAATCCCTCAACCCTTAAACCCTTAAACCCAAGTAAATTACTCTCTACCCTAATCCCTCAACCCTTAACCCTTAAACCCTCAAGTACCCTCTACCGGCCTCTACCCTCAACCCTCAAGTACCCTTAAACCCTAATCCCTCATTAACCCCTATACCCTCAACCCTAATCCTTGAACCATATACATCCCTCAACCCTCTACCCTATACATTAAACCACCCTTAACCCTCAATTATCTACCCTCTGATCTACCCTATACTTTAAACCCTCAAGCCTCAACCCTTTAACCCTCTACCCTCTACCCTCTGATCTACCATATACATTAAACCCTCAACCCTCAATTCTCAACCTTTAATCCCTCAACCCTCAGTTCTCAACCCTTAATCCCTCAACCCTTAACCCAGTTCTCAACCCTTAATCCATCCCTACCTCTCTACCCTAATCCCTCAACCCTATACCCTCAACCCAATACCCTAAACCCTAAACCGTTAAACCCTTTACGTCCCTCTACCCTAGTCAACCCTAGTAATCCCTCAGCCCTAATACCTCAACCCTTGAACCCTCAAGTACTCTCTATCAGCCTCTACCCTCAACCCTCAAGTACCCCTAAACCCTAATCCATCATTAACCCCTATACCCTCTACCCTATACATTGGATCCTCAACCCTAATCCTTGAACCATATACGTCCCTTAACCCTCTACTCTCAACATTAAACCCTCAACCCTCTACCATATACATTAAACCACCCTTAACCCTCAATTCTCTACCCTTTGATCTACCCTATACCTTAAGCCCCCAAGTTTCAACCCTTAAACCCTCTACCCTCTACCCTCTAATCTACCCTATACATTAAACCCTCAACCCTCAATTCTCAACCCTTAATCCCTCAACCCTCAACATCCCTTAAACCCTAAACCCTAGTAAACCCCTATAGCCTCTACCCTCAACCTTTAATCCATCCCTCCCTCTCTACCCTAATCCCTCAACCCTATACCCTCAACCCTATTCCCTCAACCCTATACCCTCAACCCAATACCCTAGACCCTAAATTGTTAAACCCTCTACATCCCTCTACCCTCAACATCCCAATATCGACCTCTACCCTAGTTGAACCTAGTAATCCCTCAACCCTAATCCCTCAATCCTTAAACCTTTAAACCCAAGTAAAATCTCTACCCTAATCCCTCAACCCTCAACCCTTAATCCCTAACCCTTAAACCCTCAAGTACCCTTAAACCCTAATCCATTATTAACCTCTATACCCTCTACCCTATACATTGGACCCTCAACCCTAATGCTTGAACTATATACGTCCATCAACCCTCTACCCTCTACCCTATACATTAAACCTCCCTTAATCATCAATTCTCTACCCTCTGATCTACCTTATACTTTAAACCCTCAAGCCTCAACCCTTAAACCCTCTACCCTCTACCCTATGATGTACCCTATACATTAAACCCTCAACCCTCAATTCTCAACCCTTAATCCCTAAACCCTCAATGTGCGTTAAACCCTAAACCCTAGTAAACCCCTATATCCTCTACCGTCAACCCTCAACCCTTAATACCTCAACTCTTAATCCATCCCTCCCTCTCTACCCTAATCCCTCAACCCTATACCCTCAACCCAATACCCTAAACCGGTAAACCCTCTATGTCCCTCTACCCTCAATGTCTCAATATCAACCTCTACCCTAGTTGACCCTAGTAATCCCTCATCCCTAATCCCTTAAACCCTTAAACCCAATTAAACTCTCTACCCTAATCCCTCAACCCTCAACCCTTAATCCCTCAACCCTTAAACCCTTAAGTGCCCTCTAATAGCCTCTACCCTCAATCCTCAAGTATCCTTAAACCTAATCCCTCATTAACCTCTGTACCCTCTACCCTTAACCTTAAACCCTCAACCCTCTACCCTATACATTAAATCACCCTTAACCATCAATTCTCAACCCTCAACCCTTAATCCATCCCTCCCTCTCTACCCTAATCCCTCAACCCTATACCCTCAACCCAATACCCTAAACCCTAAATCATTAAACCCTCTACACCCCTCTACCCTCAATGTCCTAATATCCTGTACCCTAGTCGACCCTAGTAATCCCTTAGCCATAATCTCTCAACCCTTAAAACCTTAAACCCAAGTAAACTCTCTACCCTAATCCCTCAACCCTCAACCCTTAATCCTATTAGAACTAAAAAATCACACATTTTTCAATAGCCTCCACCCACCTATCCTCCACATTTCACAAAAAATAATCACATTTTAATTTTATGATCATCACAAATTGTTGAAATTCATGACAAGATCCATTTTTTAGCCCACATTGCCAAATTGACACACCCATAAATGAGTTTGAGACTCCATAATATTTCCCCGTTCCTAAATAAAAATTAGCACTATCGGCCTAACAATTCCTCATCAGTAGAGCCCCCATCATAGCCTCACCGATGGCCCAATGAAACAATTCATAACCTAGTATCGGTGTAACAATACCCTATCGGGTTGACTCCTAAGGCGTTATCCTTGATAGACTAATAGATTCAAAAAAAGTAAGCACATTGTTGTAACTCATGAACATCAGTGGAACAAATGTTTGCTTTCCCCCGATGGCCCGATATAATCACAAATTATCAAGAATTGAAATATATCAGGGGAATTAATGTATATCGAGGTAATATATTTTGGCATCTCATTGATAGACCAAAGTAAATTTGTTCATCAGTGGAGAAGGTGGCTATCGATGGAAGAAGGATCGCAATCTCACCGATATGGTGATGATGATTATACTAAATAAATAATGTAAATTATATTCCATATTACAAAAAAAAAAATTCTAATAATTAATGCCTCACTCTTGGAGTTGTAGTTGCAAGACGAAAACACTGGTAGAAGGATAGCTTGATAAACCAAGAAAGGATGCTTTGTTCATGTGGTGGAAAATAGGCTTGGAGCTTGTGGTTTTTATTAAAATGAGTAGGTGGCGTATGTGAAGCATCTTAAAATTCATTTTGGCTTGTGGTTTTTTTTATGGTCAAGCTGGTTGGTTTCATTTGCAAGGTTTTTGGATTTGTCGGCGGTCTCCAATGGCAAAGCGATCAATGACTAGGGCACGATCAAAGGTTGTTATTCCAGTCTCGGCGGAGGGGTTGGTTTGGTGCAGACACCCTGGTTTCTCTAATTGTGATGGAGTGGAAAGAAGCCTTAAGGGAGGTAATGGACCAAATAATAAAAAGGATTTTGATCAATAATGATTCCCTCACTGTGGTTGTAGCTAAAATGGTTCTGGGTATGGGACATCTTGAGAGGAATGAGTACGATCGAGATAATTTGCATATCTCTTCACATTTTTTGGCCTCATTGCTTGATAATCAAGTCCCAAAGGGGGTGGTGAAGGAGCTAATGGTTCACTTGTTCAGGAAGGACCTGTTAGGGGGCTTGGAGGTGGCGCTAAAGTTGGCATTAATTGGCATTGGAATTCCACAGCCTTCAGACTTGGAGCACCTTTGGTCAAAGATGGACGATGAAGCTATGAAATTCTATCCTTTTCTTCTGGATTTGAGTGGGATGGCTCTAATGCGACACAAGATGATCACGACCATGGCTGTGGAGTACCTCAAGAAGTTGCTTGGTTTAATGGAAGTTGGTGATGATGATGAGTGGGTAGAGGTCTTTGATTCCTTCACAAAATTAAATATTTTTCTATAATCTATGGTCGGGTGGGTTCCCATTTTGTCTATTGAATGCATTAGTTGGGTGGTGGTAGTAAATGTCTAGAGTTTTTTGGGTTGAAATCAAAATTTTATCTCCTTTCTATGCTAGTCGAATGTATGGGATGGTTTTTTGGGCCTGGTTTGAAGTGAAAGAAATTCTTCCCTCGCAGACGCTCATATGCTTTTTATTAAATCTAATATATAACTAGTATATATATCATGTGCTAGTAGATTTTTTAAAATAAATATTTCATGTTTTTTATTTTTATTTTTAAAAAAATATATATTATTCTTTTATTTTTGATAAAGATAAGACTATCGCTATGGATTTTTTTAAATAATTTTTGTGTTGCTTTTTTTTAATAAATAATTATTGTTGAATATATGTTCCCTTTTGTTTAAATATAGCCTTATGTATCAAAAAAAATATAAATAACAATTATACTTACTAATTCTAAAGTTTAAAATGGAAAAGAAAATAAAAATAATACAAAACCTTATAATTAATTAAATACTAAACAAAAAAATTTGTATATGCAAAAAGAATGTACATTATAATGCATTCTCATTATTTAAACAGTTTTAAAATTAAAAAAAACTCAACTAATATTATCTAAAAAAAATTATAATTACTAAATGTTCAGTTTACCTGTTCAAAATTTTAAAATGGAAAAGAAAATAAAAAGAAGAAAAATTCTTATAATTAAATATGAAAAAAATAGTACAATCCTTATAATTAAATACTTAAAAAAAGCAATATGTATATGCATAGAGTATTTTGTTAACCAAGTGGTTTGTAATTACCAAGCAAGGAGTAAAACGATAGAATAGTCAATTTAGTAGAATAAAAAGTAATTTCGTCTAGCGCTTGGTAATTTAGGGCTCGCAAAACAAATAATATTTACATGCCTCTAAAAAAGTAGAATAAAAATACTTTAACCACACATGGTAGTAGATATTATGCAACACGGGGAAAAAATAAATTATATACAATCTGTATAAGATATTATGCAGCGCGAGGTAGACTTTTGCAGGTAAAATATTATTATAATGTGATAAAATCAAGAAAAGAGTATCAATGGACCAAATAGTTTTAAGGGTCAACAGTTTGATATCAACCATAGATTAGCAATTTCAAGTTTGTCTTCTTCAAATAGGATATGCCTTCGGTCTAAAATATATAGCACCATCTCAATAAATAGCACCAACTTTTTCAAAAAATTGGAGAAAAATACATTATTAAACCCTTAATTAACCCTCAACCCTCTAACCTCAACCCTCAACCCTAGTTAAACCCTAATCCCTAATAACCTCTATACCCTCTACCCTATACATTAGACCCTCAACCCTAATGCCTCAACCATATACGTACCCTCTATCAACCTATACATTAATATTAGACCCTCAACCTTAATCCCTCTACCCTCAACCAGCTTAAACCCTCAAGCCTCAACCCTTAAACCCTCTACCCTCTACCCTCTAATCTACCCTATACATTAAACCCTCAACCCTCAATTCTCAACCCTCAACCCTAGATAATCCCTCAACCCTTTAACCCTCAGCCCTCAACCCCTATACCCTCTACGTACCCTCTACATTGGAACCTCAACCCTAATTGACCTTCAGCCATATTATACCCTTAAATGTCCTAACTATACCCTAAACCCTCTACCGGCCTCAACCCTTAATGTCCCTCAACCCTAAACTAGCATTAAACCTTCTACCCTCTCCCCTCAACTATAATCCCTCAACCCTATACCCTCAACCCAATACGCTCAACCCTCAATTAAACCTCAACCAGCCTCTACCCTAGTACCCTAATCCCTCAACCCCTCTACCCTCTACCCTATACATATTTGAACCCTCAACCCTAACTCTCAACCATATACCCTCAACCCTCTACCCTCAACCCTCAACCCTTAAACCCTAAACCCTTACACCCTCTACCAACTCTACCCTCAACCCTAATATACATTAAACTGCCCTCAACCCTTAATACCTCAACCCTTAATCCATCCCTCTGCCCTCTCTATGCTAGTAATCCCTCAACCCTATAGTACCCTCAACCCTATACCCTAAACTTTAAATCATTAAACCCTCTACGTCCCTCTACCCTCAACGTCCCAATACCCTCTACCCTTGTCGACCCTACTAATCCCTCAACCCTAATCCCTCAACCCTTAAACCCTCAAGTACCCTCTACCCTCTACCCTCAAACCCTATACATTGGACTCTCGAATCTAATCCTTGAACCATATACCCTCAACCCTCTACCCTCAACCTTAAACCGGCCTCAAACCTCAACCCTTAAACCCTAAACCCTTACACCCTCTACCCTATACATTAAACCACCCTAAACCCTCAATTTTCAACCCTCAACCCTTAATCCCTCTATGTGAGGGGGAAGGAATCCATTAGGAAAATGATGCAAAATCAAGATCAAACGCAATATTGAAATTAGAAACTCATCTAATTCAAAACACTTAATCTATCTTATTCTATCACTCATGAAATGTACAAATCTAAGCTATTTGAATGAAATGAGATCCTAAGATATTCAAAACTAATTCAAACAGAAAAAGAAGAGATTACCATCCCATGTTGGAGTGTATTTGCATGATGTTGGGTTGTTCGTATCACTGCAAAGCTTCCATTGCTTATGTGTAAAAGCTTGACGATCGATGCTTGGTTGACTAAAAAGGTTGAAGCTCTATCAATGGTGATTGTGATAGCACTCTGTTTCATAAGGAAAGTTGAAATTTGGATCATTATTTGTGAATAGAAAGGATTTTTATATAGGAAAATCAATTTTGAATCAATGATCAAGATCACGTTGGATAATATCTAGATCAACGGTCAAAATGAGTTGGGATTATTTAGACATGAGGAAATTGTGCAAATTTGATTGCACAATTAGGGTGATTGAAGAATAGATTGGCTAGTTAGGATTTTGATTGCTTAGTTAGCAATTGATTGATCAGTTAGGGTTGAGTTAGGAATTAGATAGTTGAGTTAGCAAAATTAGATTGCTTAGTTAGCAAAATAGATTGCTTAGTTAGCAATCCATGATTTTCTCAATCAAAAAGTGGGTGAGGAATATTAATTTAATTAATTAATTAATTAATTCCATTTTGATTTTTATTTTTGAGAATTTGAATAGTTTGATTTAATTATTCAAATTTTGGAGGGAAAGTGTGATAATTGAATTATTATGATTTAATAATTTAATTAATTTTGAGGAATAGGGTGAATTAGTGACATAATCAAATAATTGGTTTCATTTAACTAATCAGGACAAAATAAGATTAGATTAGGACTTTATTAAATAAATAAAATTTATTTAATTAGTCAAAGATGATGAAATGTGAATTAATCAAATAAGGTTGTATTATTCGACTAATAGTAGAATTAGGGTTTTCAAAACTTTATTAAAAAAATGGTATTTATTTAAATTTGTTGAGAATGATGAAAAAGCGAATTAATTAAATAATGTTGTATTATTCAATTAATAGAGGAAATAGGGTTTTGGATGTTGTTTGATGTGTTGTGATGATCATGGGATGTCGTGGGATGATTTCAAGATGTTTTGAGATGTTTCCAAGATGTTCTAAGAAGTTTCGATTTGATTCAGAGTCATTTTGAGTTGATTTGGAGTTGTTTCGAGACATTCTATGTTGATCCAGAGTCGTTCTGAGTTGATCTAGAGTCATTTCGAGATGTTCCAAGTTGATTAAGAGTCATTCTGAGACATTCCAAGTTGATTTAGAGTCATTCTGAGACATTCCAAGTTGATTCAGATTCATTCTGAGTTGAACCAGAGTTGTTCTGAGATGTTCTGAGTTGATTTGGAGTCATTCTGAGACATTCTAAATTGATTCCAAGATGTTCCGAGACATTTTGGGTTGATTCCAAGTTGTTTCGAGACATTTTGAGCTTTTGATAAGTGTTAAGTCAATTTTACATGTCTACATTTTGCCCCTCTTTGATACAAAGTACTGGTTTCTTTGTTTCAAATATTTTTTTTTTAAGATCAAGTTTTCAAAAAAAATTATACCCCACTGTGCTCCGGTGTATTGTGGAATGATGGTAGGACTCTGTGTTGTCCCCTCGAGAGGTTGACCCTAAAAATTCAAGTTTGAGGTCAAGATCACGACACCAATGGAAAATTTAACTGTAGAAAAATAGAAAACCACCTACACCATTGCAAAGATCATGAATTCTACCCCATTTTAAAAAAAGAAAAGCATTGAAAAATTCTTATGTATCACCAAGATATGGTCATTTGAAGATAGGGTAAAAAAAGTCCTGATTACCAATCAATAGCAAGTTTTTTATGATTTTTGAGCATTTGCATAGTTTTTCTCACCTTTGCATGTTGAGAATCCACGCTTTTGACTTATTTCCACACTTTTGACTTATTTCCATGCCTTTGACTAGAATATTTGCTTTTTTTTTTTAGCATTTGACATAAAATATCACCTTTGACATATTTCCACACCTTTGTTTCCTCGCCTTTGCTTGAAAATCTCACCTTTTCCTGAAAAGATCACTTTTTCTTGGTGCTTTATGAGCATTTGCTCAAAATCCTTGCATTTGACTTTAGCATTTGCTCAAAACCTTGGCATGTGTTTGTTTGTCATCGTGTTTTGTGTGATTATGTGTCGCTTTACATGTTCAGAGTGAAACCCTAATATCATGAGTTAAAATGATTGTAGATGGTCACCCTGTTACATAGCCAGATCCAAATGGTGTTCTGTAGCTTGGTCTATAGAGTGCTTTCATTTTTGTTGGGCAGTGTACCTGATCTTTATTATGTTGTTTAGAGACATATTGCAGACATGATTTTTTGCAAATATATTCATTGGTTGAGTTGAGGCCTCGTATATATATATTATGATTTTGTACATCCTATCACACTTATGATGATGTACTCTCCTTTTTTATGATGATATAAATGAGATATACCTTCTTCGATTCATTCTCATTTTATGCTTCCCAGATGATGATGTATGATGATGTACGCATATGATATGGATGAACCATATATTGTTTCATATGATGTTTTATTATGGATGATCAATATATCATTTTGATATATGATGTTTATGTGATGTTGATATATGATGGATGTATTCCCCATACATGATGTTTTTATTGGTTTATTATCATCATGATATGTACTGATGACACTACGGATGCAGGATGGATGTTAGAAGAAATATTATGATGATGGATAGAAATGTGATGTTATTAGTAGTGATGAGTTGCTTTTCGCTTTACTTGGAGGCTTCACAGTTTTTGAACAATCCTGTTTGATGTAGCAAACAGATATGATGCACTAGGGTATTAATGACCAAGGTGACCTTGCATCCATTGTGTGGACTTTGACTCTCCAAACAAAGAGTATTCTTGTTCATACCAGGCATATGAAAACTTTGTTTAAAGTATATAGTTGGGTTGTGTTAAAAACTTTTCAGACCAATCCCACAGAGATATAGGACACCTTAACATGAAAATTCTACACGAATTTCAAACCATTTACATAGGGAGGTATGAAATACCTAACATGAAACTTCTACATGAATTTTGTACCATATACACAAAGAGGTATGAAATACCTAACATGCAACTACTACACGAATTGTTTCAACACAACTTCCATACACTCAATAAAGCAAGTATTTGCCAAGATAGTATTACAAAAATATCTTACAAACAACAAACTGAAATGACGCTCAATTGTCCCCATTCCTTCTTCTCTAAATCCTTATGGACATCAATAAATTGAAAATATAAAGACTATAAAAAGATAAAACAAAGTTACAGTATCACTTGCCATATATGTTTGGGGTGGGGCTATTATCAGTTGTTGATCATGTCTATCGTAGGAATGGATCCGTTAAGAAATATCTCAGGATGTTGTTGGGATTTGTCAAAAAGATAAATAGTTGATACTTTGGCCTTGTTTTTGGTTGTTTAGAGTCAGAGTTTTTTTATTGTTTGATTGAAAGTTCTATCTTTTGATGTTTGCTTTGTTTTCTTTGTTTGATTTGTCAAAGGGTGAGTGTGATGACCTATTTATTATGGATGATGTCTTATTGCGAATTGTGATGGAGGGCATGGGTATTTTTTATTTTTCTAAGTTTTTATGATGTTTTTGTTGTTTTCAGGGTACTAACCTAAGGCCTCAGGGGCTCATCAAAGATAAGTCTTTCCTACGTTGTACACACAGAGGCTCATAGTTCACTTGGTTTTTTTTAATGTTTTTACCTTTTTTGTTTTGTGAATGTTTTTGGATTTTGTATGTTTTGACTAAGTTGAAATAAAGCATGTTGGAAACCTAAGGGGACTGACATAGGGTCTCGAGGCATGATGAGTCTTTCCTACATTGTACACACAGAGACCATGTAGTTTGACCATTTGTCTCAAAGCATAAACTATTTTTGGGTATACAACATTGATAATTTAGATTGATATTCTATATCTGTGTCTAGAGGATATGTTCTAGAAAAGCTTACTTGAACTAGTTGTAAGGTTCAAGCAATTGTTGATATCTTAGACTGTTTGAGTGAAGGAATAACCCCATGATGTTGTTTTGTTTTCAATTTTTTTCAAAAAAAGAATTCTTGTATTTTTTTGATGTTTTTAATCTTTTTGTGGTTTTCTAAATGTTTTTTAATCTTTTTGTAGTTTTTTGTGACCATGATAGGACACCCAAAAGATCTAATCCATGACTAGCTTTTTGACATTGCCCCTAGTTGTGGACAAGACAACTTTCCTTAATGAATGACAAGCCATGGTTGGATATCTAGTTTTGAAATGAATGGGTGGATGTTGTGGATAGTACCAATAGATAATGATGCAAGTTTTATTCAAACACAATGCTTTTTTGTCAAGTTTTCACTATGGTACCTATTCTAAGAGTGCCACAAAGTGGTTTTCACTCAAAGAACGTTTTATTTCTCTTTACTATTTTTCTTTCTTTTTGATTTTTTGATTTTTTTGTATTTTTTGCCATTTTTTTGGATTTTTACCCTCTTTCCTGGGGTGTAAGATACTGAAAACTTGGATTGATATTTCACTTTGCTTTTCTAGAGGATATGTTGTGGGAAATCTTACTTCAATTAACTATGAGGTTCAAGCAATTACTGATATCTTAGAATTTTCAAGTGAGAAAAATCCATGTTGTTGGTATCTTTGAAGGTTACCTGGGTAGTGCATTGGTGGTACTACACCTTGTTGTTGGGATGAAGAGTTTTGAAGGATACCCTAATAGTGCATTGGTGGGATACCTTTTTTATGGGATGAATTGTTCCTGAAGGCTACCTTGATAGTGTGTTGGTAGGATACCTTGTTGATAGTGGATTTTTACCCTCTTTCCTAGGGTTTAAGATATTGAAAACTTGGATTGATATTTCATTATGTTTTCCTAGAAGATATGTTGCAGAAAAGCTTACTTGAACTAGTCGTGAGGTTCAAGCAACTGTTGATATCTTAGAATTTTCAAGTGAAGGAATAATCCATGTTGTTGGTATCTTTGAAGGTTACCTTAGTAGTGCATTGGTGGTACACCTTGTTGTTGGGATGAACTGTTTTGAAGGTTACCGTAGTGGTGCATTGGTGGGTGACCATGTTGTTGGGACAATGCCTAGATCAACACATGAGCTAGAAGACATAGATCAAGATTTATTTTGAAGCAAGATGTAAATACTTGCCCCCAATGTCTAGCAATGTAGGTGATGGATTATCTTGTGATAGGAAAACTTGTTTGGATAGAGTATGCCCCTTTGGACAATGCCTCATGGCTTGGATAATGCTGGATAGAATAGGATCAATGATAGTGACCCATGTCAAGATGTATTTTATAAGCAAGTGTAAAGTTTATACCAAACATTTGTCAAGATCAAGGTATGTTGGATTCAGATAAAAAAATGGATTGGTTTTATTATGAATGAGCTGAGATGCTTCCACCTAAAATGGTGTGCATAGATGCTCAATTTTACACATGACACATGTTTGTTAGGTTTTCATCATGGTACTTGTCCAAAGCGCCACCATAGTGGTTTTCATTGGAGGAAAAAAAAATTCTTGACTATTTTCTTGATTTGTTTGTTTTTTATTGATTTTTGATGTCACACAAGATGCCTATTTACCAGGTTTTCATCATGGTAATGATTTTCCTACTCATGTTGAACCACCTAGTGGTGTTGATGTAGACATCGTTGGTGCTGATATGGTTGTTGTTGATGTCATGGTGTGCCAACAATATCCTGCTTGGGGGAGTTGTTTTGCTAGGATATGAGTGCTTGAATGTAACCCCTGATAATTCTTATCTTCCTTGTTGATTCTTGAGTTAACCTTAACTTGATGTGCACATCGCGATAGAGTTCCCTTAGAGTCCTTATGATAAAGAGTTGATGCCAACACATGGTCAATGTGAGATTTGGATATCTTGGAAAAATGTGTTGAGGGATATGATATTTAGATGGATTGGTCGACAGTTTGGAACCTTTGACTCTCCAAACTTGGGATGATGAGCAATAATGGGTGGATATGGAGATTCGATTGGGACCAACATCTTGATATACCTTGTAGGTCGCTCTTGAAGCTTGATTTTGTATTGTTGGACATTTTTGATGGATGAACTTCCTTTTTTTATTTTGCTCCATAGTTTCTTTGACTAATGGAGTTTGATAGGGTTGATTTTCTTGCTTTTTCTTTTGTATCCATTTGAATTTTTCTTGTCCATTTTATTTTGCTAATTCTTTTGCTTCAATGACTTGTTTCATTCTTGGGTATATTTTTTTCTCTTGTTGTTGGTCCCAATGAGATGGTGGAAATATGTGTGGATGATGATTCATGATATGGCTAGTTGTAGTGTTGGTAGAAATTTCATCATAAGGACTCTTCATGCTCTCTATGTTGATGCTTGCATTAGATAAAGTTTCCCCCAATATTATATAGGTATCATTGATATTTTTAGATCCATTACTTGTTGAATAACCAAGATATTGATGCTTAGGATTGCTAATAATCTGCATTGGTGCTAGGATACCATGTTCATGTAGGCCTAATCCTTTGTCTCGATAATGCATCTGTTGAATTTTTTTATTTTCCATAGGATATGTTTTACCTTGGAAACAAGATGCTAATTCTTCTTTGCTCTATTGTGGATCTTTAAATGTGATATCTTCTTCATTGATAGGATCCTTCATATGTGGGATAACTTCTTGATTGATATTTTTAATGTGATCTTGTGAACTATTAGAATTTGATGGCCCTTCAAAAAATATTAGTGCTCCTTTTACTGGTGTATACCCACTGCTTTGTTGCTTAGGATTGTCCATTATCTTTGTTGATTTTAGGATATTGTGCTCCATATTTTCATGCTCGATGTCTTCAACCTTCCTAGAGGATGTTTCTAATTTCAATTCATCTTTTTCATCACTTTCTAATAGGTCTATAGATTCTACTATATCTTGATCATGTGTATAGATGTGAAGAGTAGGTGACTCTTGTTCTGTGGTACTGATATTAAGAGTATGAGACTCTTTTTTTGGATGAAGATCATCTACATTTCCATTAGGAGTAACCATCTCATGGGTAGATGTATGTGTGCTTGGCATATGGATGTGTTCTTGGATGTCTTGGAAGATATCTACCAAGTCATTGTAGTATTTTGATGATAAGGATTCTTGATGTTGAACTTGTGTGGTATTATCTTTGACATGCTTTGGATCACATCCTTGACATGGATCAATTTCAAAGAAAGGGTTGCCTATAAAAGATCCTTGGATTTCCTCAAATTGTGGGCATATGGTTGATAGCTCTTGGCTTAGATTTTCTGCATTGGGTATAAGTATTGGCTTAAGAGTGTCTTGATCATCAATATGTACTATCATGAGGTTGGATGATGTCAATATATTTTGAACTAGATCATTACTAGACTTGGGTGATTTATTTTGATCATGCTTGGGACTAAATTCTTGATGTATGTCTTCTTGCTCACTGGATGATGTAGAGACATTGTCATTGTGATCAGTGATAGATAGCTCTTGATCATTGTTTTCAAATTTTGAGGTTGAGACATTTTCCATGTTGTCATTGGTAGATGGACCTTAAATGTTAATAGCTATTTCTCCTTGATCAATGAGGTCTTGGATGAGGTTTTTGAGTGTAGCACATTTGTTCATTGAGTGGCTCTTGATTATGTGGAACACACATTGTCCGTACTTGTTATACCAATGGATTTTAAAGTTTGGTTCACCATAAATTGGATTATCGTTGATCTTGATAAGTTCCTATTGTACTAGTTTATGCATGGTTACCTCTAAAGTTGCTCCCAAAGGGGTGAATTTTTTTTCTGGTTGGTAATCTTTCCTCGATGGATTTTCTTGACTGTTTTTCTCTTGATTTTGCTGAACTCCTTAATACTTTTTTGGAGGTACATTTTGATATTGCACTTGAGGTATGCCTTGGTGTTGTAGAACTTCTTGATATTGCGAATATTGAAAGTGTTGTTGACGTGGATATTGAGGTGTTTGTGGAATGATATATTTTTTTTTGTGGATATGTAATGTTCCAACCTTGAATAAGGCATTGATGATATGTTGTATTTCATTTTTGTTTAATTTCCTCAAGATCTCTCTCAATTTTATCTATGGAAATTTGATATTTTGGATTTATTCCTTAATGGTGATTTTGAAATCCCTGATGTTGTTTCCCTATTTGATGTTTTAGCCCTTGATAAGAGTAATTTGGGTAATAGATCAACATGTTTTGGGGATTTTTTGATACTCAATACCCTAACAAGGTCACTTGGTTTATATCTCTAAGAGGATCATACCTATGGCCATGCGGGAGGTAGTAATACAAGTCTTCTGGCTGTTATGTTTGACTTTTCTTCCTCTTCATTTAAGATGATTGATGTAGTGAGAAACTAATGGGGTGTTTCATTTTTCTCACAAATAAAGTTTCTCAAAATACTTATGATTTTGGTTTGTGTACCCTCAATGTGTGTGAGAGTAGGTTGAATAATCGGTGCTACAAGGCCTAGTTGTTGAACTAGAGTTGTTGGTCACCAGATGGTCATAAGGTGTGGTAGTATGGGGTGGTTTGCTATGAAACTCAAAAACCCTAAGGATTGAGTGTTGTTTTGGAATGTGCCCACTTTTCATAACTCAAAATGTTGAGGAACTAGGGTCAATATTCCACTTCTTGGTGTAGAGGATATGTTGTTGGAAAGATACTTGAACTATCTACGAGTTCCAAGTAACTATTGATATCATAGACTTTTTGAGTGGAGGAATGATCCTAATGTTTTGTTGGATTTTGATTTCAAATAAGTGGTATGGGAATAATGGGTGAGAGATTTTATGACCAATTTGATTTTCCAAGTGTCTTGTTCAAGTAATGACCTTATAAGCAACTTCAGTTTGTTTTTCCCCTAAGTGTTTAGCAAAACATATTGTGAGTTGGAATGACAGTTTGTAACCTCTATGTGTTTGCTTCCTTTGTGATCTTGAGTATGGAAAATGATATAATAGTACTGGACTTACTCACAAGCATGGACTTTATGTGACCTAAATGTTTATAGCTCAAGTTGTGAAATAACAACACCCAAGCCATAGTTACCAAAGTGTTTACTTTGATCAATGCAACCTAAAAATAAAAACCAAAATGTTTAGAAAACTTTAAGGATAAATTATTTCAAGGAGTGCAAACATAAGGCTTCTTTCACAAGTATACACTAACTCAAAGGGTTTGTGGTTTTGACCATCTTGTTCAATATTTGTTTTGATGTGTTCTTTTTCTTTAAGTCAAACACGGAATTTGATGTCACAATTGTTTTTGGAATGTAATTGGGTAAGTTTAACATTAACAAACAATTACAACCCTAGTGGAGAGAAACCATCCTCTTAGGTGGGCCTGCCTCATGCTCGGAAGAGATGATTTTACATGCGACTTATGGCATGGGCATGTAGTCAAACTTGGCAAGTAACTTCTCGAAAGTAAATTCTGATGCACCACTTTCAAAGAATGTTTTGGATAATAGGGTGGCTTCTAAAACAATTGGCTCTTATTCATGTTTTTGGGATATTATTTTTGGGCACCTACAAATACGACATTTTTTTCAATTAAGAACCTTCCAACCCTTTTGGGTTTTTACACATCACAAGGATACTGAGGAAGAATATGTCAGTATAGGACATCCACACCTGACAAGTGATGAAATTTCCTCACACTCACAAAATATTTATATAGCGGTCTAGAACGAAAGTACCGCTTGGGTCGCCTATGAGTTCTCTAGCGTGGGATGTGTCTCAATAGGCAGGCCCTCTAAGAAGGTAAAAATTAAAACAAATTCAAAGCTCAAAAATTTTCTTTGCTCACCCAAGATCACCAAAATGGTGTGAGGGGAGAAGACAAAACACTTCAACTTGCCAATCAATATATGCATAGAAAACAATTCATTGCAAATTGATTCATTTTAAACACCTCGAGTGGTGTTATCCCCAAGAATATGTGAGTAAAAATGAAATGTTCTTTTTATCTTTGTACCAAATGAAGTGTTCAATACATCAAGCAATTAAGATAGCAATGGTGTGAAAAAAATCAAGAAACATTTTTGTTCATTTTAAGGCCCAAAATTGAAGTGTTTCTAAGAAAATCAGGCATGGTCATTAAATAGTTAACAAATGTAAATCGTACGTGCATCAACAAAATGAACAATGTTTGCACTCTTTTTATGCACCAAATTTAAAGGTTCCTAATTATGAAAACATGAAATGTGTTCATTTTTGGAGCCCAAAATTGAAGTGTTTTATGTTCTTTTTATGAGCACCAAAAGAGAATTCCTACTTTAGAAAGCTTTGAATTGTTTGTTTTAAGAACACCAAATTTGAAATGTGAGAGTTGTGTTGTTGATTTTTAGAGCACCAAATGGAGATTCCTACTTTAGAAAGCTTTGAAATGTGAGAGTTGTGTTATTCATTTTTAGAGCACCAAATGGAGATTCCTACTTTAGAAAGCTTTGAAAATGTTTATTTTAACAACACTAAGTTGCAAGTGTGAAATTTTTGGTTCATTTTAAAGCACCAAAGGGAAATTCCTAAGTTAATAAACAAAATTATTTGGTATCTCCAAAGATCTTGGACCGATCATCTTCTCTGCACAAAACAGGCAGTATCTTTCACAATCCTGCATAGAAATCCATTAATTCCTACAAAAAAACCAATATGTTAGCAAGAAAGGTCATTACAATAGTGTAGGATCCGTGCACTTGTCTTCTAGAGCAAATACTTAGAAGAAAAATTAAAAGCTCAAAATTTTTTTTGCAAAAGCTTGGAAATCTGGTAAAAGCTCAGATTTTTTGTATAGGTGCAAACCTAAAAAGAAGCAAAAGCGTACTTTTAGAGAAAAAGAATTGATCTTAAATAAAAAGAATCATTCCCATGGAAAAAGTGCTGATTTTGTGGAAAATTCTTAGAATTCTTGCCAGTCAAAAGTGAGCTTTTGTTGGGCAGTCCATGAAATGTCTCTGAAACCTCTCAGAACCTTGTAACTTCAACTTAGCTCATAAAAATGTTAGTAAGGAGGACCTAGGTCCCACCGGGAATGCCAAAATGTGTGAGGGGGAAGGAATCCATCAGAAAAATGATGTGAAATCAAGATCAAATGCAAGATTGAAATCATAAACTAATCAAATTCAAAACACTTAATCTATCCTATTCTATCACTCATGAAATGTACAAATCTAAGCTATTTAAATGAAATGAGATCCTAAGATATTAAAAAATAATTCAAACAACAAAAGAAGAGATTACCATCCCATGTTGGAGTGTATTTGCATGATGTTGGGTTGTTCATATCACTACAAAGCGTCCATTGCTTACGTGTAAAAGCTTGATGATCGATGCTCGGTTGACTAAAAAGATTGAAGCTCGATCAATGGTGATTGCGACAACACTTCATTGCATAAGGTAAGTTGAAATTCTAATCCTTATTTGTGAATAGAAAGGCTTGTTATATAGGAAAAGCAATTTTTTTGTAGTGAAGTATTTGGGTTTAGGATATTGGATATAAGTTGAGGGTATTGGATTTAGGGTTGAGGTTTTAGGGTTCAAAGTTTAGGGTACAAGGTTTAATGTAGTTTTTAGTGTTTAATTATAAGGTTAAGGGTTTAGGGATAATGTTTAGGGTTTAGGGTTTAGGGAAGAGGGTTGAGGGTGTAGGGTTTATGGTTTGATTCTCAAACCTCAACCCTATACAATGGACCCTCAACCCTAATCCCTCAACCCTCGACCCTCAACCTTAAACCCTCAACCCTCAACCCTTAAACCCTCTACCATGTACAGTAAACCCTCAACCGTCAATTCTCAACCCTCATCCCTTAATCCCTCAACCCTCAACCCTTAATCCCTCAACCCTCAACCCCTATACCCTCTACCCTATACATTGGACCCTCAACCCTAATCTTTCAACCATATACCCTCAATCCTATACCCTAAACCCTATACCTTCTACCCTTAACCCTAAACCCTCAACCCTAAACCCTTAATCCCTCAACCCTTAAACCCTAATCCCTCAACCCCTATACTCTCTACCCTATACATTGGACCCTCAACCCTAATCCCTAAACCCTATACCCTCAATCCTCTACCTCAACCTTAAACCCTAAACCCTTAAACCCTCTATCATCTACCCTCTGCCCTATACATTAAACACTCAACCCTCAATTCTCAACCCTCAACCCTTAATCCCTCAACCCTCAAACCTTAAACCCTTAACCCTCAACCTCTATACCCTCTACCCTATACATTGGACCCTCCACCTAATCCTTCAACCATATACCCTCAAACCTATACTTGAAAGCCTCTACCCACAACCCTAAACCCTCAACCCTAAACCCTTAAACCTTCTACCCTCTACCCTCAACCCTATGCCCTCAATCTAATACCTTAAATCATCAACACTATAGATTCTCCACCCTAATCCCTCAACCCTATACCCTCAACCCCTATCCCTTTATCTCTATATATACATCTCACCTCTCTCTCCCTCCCTCTCTCCTACCCTCTCCCTCTTTCTACATACCTCTTGCTCAATCAATCCCTACCACTCTCTCTTGCTCCCTCTATCTATCTATCTCTATCTACCTCCCACTGCCTCTCCATCACTCCCTCTCTCTCCCACTCCCTCTTATGGTTTAGGGATTATGGTAGAGATTTTTCTTGGGTTTAAGTGTTTAAGGGCTAAGGGATTAAGGTTGAGAGTAGAGGGTATAGGGTTGAGGGTAGAGATCCAATACCCTCTAACCTCAGCCCTTCAACCCAATACCCTCTACCCTCAACCTTAATCCCTCAACCCTATACCCTCAACCCAATACCCTAAATCATCAATCCTATTTGTCCTCCACCCTATCCCTTTCTCTCTATCTATACATCCCACCTCTCTCTCCCTCCCTCTCTCCTACCCTCTCTAATTGTCTCTATCGGACCTCTCCCTCTTTCTACGTTCCTCTTTCTCAATCAATCCCTACCACTCTCTCTTGCTCCCTCTATCTCTCTCTTTATCTCCCTCCCACTACCTCTCCATCACTTGGCCTATTTGAAAAATGGGTCTGAGAAATGGGGTTTCTCAGTGATTTACATCACCAAGAGACCCCATTTCTTAGACCCATTTTTTCAAACAAGCCACTACATTGCCAATTTCACTGAATTGGCAAGCCAGTGGGCCCACTAGCTTGCCAATTCAGAGTGAAATTGGTAATGCAGTGGCCTGTTTGAAAAAATGGGTCCAAGAAATGGGGTCTCTAAATCACTGAGAGACCCCATTTCTTGGACCCATTTTTTCAAACAGGCCACTACATTACCAATTTCACTGAATTGGCAAGCCAGTGGGCCCACTAGCTTGGAAATTCAATGAAGCTGGAAACCATCATTGAGAGACCCCATTTCTTGGACCCGTTTTTTCACACAGGCCACTACATTCCCAATTTCACTAAATTGACAAGCTAGGATAGAGGGTTTAAGGGTTTAAGGGTGTAAATGTAGAAGGTAGAGGGTTAAGGGTAGAGGGGAGAGAGATAAAAGGAGTGAGTGAGTGAGAGATAGATACTTGAGAGAGGGAGAGGGGGTAGGAGGGAGATACTTGAGAGAAAGAGAGAGATGGAGGGAGTGGGAGAGAGATAGAGGGTAGAGGGTTTAAGGGTAGAGGGGAGAGAGATAGGAGTGAGTGAGTGAGGAGAGAGAGACTTGAGAGAGGGAGAGGGGGTAGGAGAGAGATACTCTAGAGATATAGAGGGTAGAGGGTTAAGAGTATAAGGTAAAGGGTTTAAGTATTTCAGGTTTAAAGGTTTAGGGTTTAGGTTTTAAAGGTTAAGGGTTTAGGGTTTAGGGTTAAGGGTAGAGGGGAGAAAGATAGAGGGAGTGAGAGAGAGAGAGATAGAATTGAGAGAGCGAGAGGGGGTGTGAGTTAGAGACTTGAGAGAGAAAGAAAGAGACAGAGAGGGAGTGAGTGGGAGAGAGATAGAGGGTAGAGGGTTAAGAGTAGATGGTAGAGAGCTCACTAGCTTGCCAATTCAATGAAATTGGAAACCTAACTTGGATTGTTTTAAAAATGGGTCTGAGAAATGAGGTCTCCTAGTGATGTAAATCACTGAGAGACCCCTTACATCACCAGGAGACCCCATTTCTTGGACCCATTTTTTCAAACAAGCCACTACATTGTTATTTTAATCGAAATGGCAAGTTAGTGGGCCAACTAGCTTGCCAATTCAGTGAAATTGGCAACCTAACTTGCCTTGTTTGAAAAAATGGGTCTAAGAAATGGGATCTCCTAGTGATGTAAATCACTAGAAGACCCCATTTCTTGGACCCATTTTTTCAAATAGACCACTACATTGCCAATTTCATCGAATTGGCAAGCCAGTGGGCCCACTAGCTTGGAAATTGGTGAAATTGGCAACCTAACTTGCCTATTTTAAAAAATGGGTCCCAGAAATGGGGTCTCCCAGTGATGTTACATCACCGGAAGACCCCATTTCTGGGACCCATGTTTTCAAATAGGCCACTACATTCCCAATTTCACTAAATTGGCAAGCTAGGGTAGAGGGTTTAAGGGTGTAATGGTAGAGGGTAGAGGGTTAAGGGTAGAGGGGAGAGAGATAGGAGTGAGTGAGTGGGAGAGAGAGACTTGGGAGAGGGAGAGGGGGTAGGAGGGAGAGACTTGAGAGAAAGAGAGAGAGGGAGGGAGTGGGAGAGAGATAGAGGGTAGAGGGTTTAAGGGTTAAGGCTAGAGGGTAGATGGTTAAGGGTAGATGGGAGAGAGATAGGAGTGAGTGAGTGAGTGAGAGAGAGACTTGAGAGAGGGAGAGGGGTATGGGGGAAAGACTTGAGAGAGGTAGATGGTAGAGGGTTAAGAGTAGAGGGTAGAGGGTTTAAGGGTTTTGGGTTTTGTGTGATCGAAAATAATATGCATAATAGATTGAAAGAAATACTATTCAAGCACACCAATAAGACATTGTATCAAGACAGAAAATAAAAGGTAAGTAAATGAAAACTCAATATTCCGTTTCGATTTTTCGTCCTATTGTCCTCTATCTTCAGTGTTTTTGTTGACTCCAGCTTTTGCTCTCAGATTGTAGGCTAGGCTCAACAAAATATCTTCCTAAAGAACGAGATTTAAATATGATGCATGATGCAAGATTAAGCTATGATATGGAATAAGACTAAAATGATTGAAGTAAACATGATGCTATGATATGAGAATACTAAATGAATTAAATGCATGAATTCTAATTAATTGCCCATTATCAATGCTTAGATTCACACAGGTATTTATAGAGTTTTTTGAATGATTCTGATTGGCTGTCTTGATTGACGGTTGTGATAATTCCTCACAGATCAAATGGCTGAAGAAGGATGAAACTGAAGAGAAAATAGAAGAAAACCTGAAAACAAGATTTTTCTATTTATATGAAAGAGAGAAAGATAAGAAGATAAGAAATCATCTTTTCTTTAAAAAGATAAAAGAAATATTTAAAAGCTGATAAATACTGAATTAAAAATTCAATTATTTATTTGTGGATGATATTCAACTTTTTCTTAATTAAATGAAATATTTAATTAAGCTTTTAAAAGCAGAAGAAAGTTTGTGATAAGAAGAAAGTTTTAATCAGGATTTTTTTTTGAAAAAAGTAGAAGATCTCATATTAAAATAAAATATTTAATTATGATATGAGAAGAAAACAGAAGATTTCACAATTAAATAAAATATTTAATTGTGATTTAGAAAGAAAGCATAAGATCCTTTAATTAAATAAAGTTTATTTAATTAAATCACTTTTATGAAATTAATTAAATGAAATATTTAATTAATTAGAAGAAGAATTTAAAATAGAAGAAAGGGAAATATTTAAACTTAATTAAATCAAAAGATTTAATTTAAATTCAAACAATGATAATTAATTTAAATAAATAATATGTATTTATTTAATTAATTAAGTGGACATATGAAAATAATTAAATAAACTAGATTTATTTAATTACGAAAGAAGAATAAGATGAATGAACAATATAATTAAATTAATTAAATTTAATCATATGTAGAGGACTTTTAAATAAATTAATTAAATAATAAATATTTAATTAATTGCCAGGATTATAGACATGAACATTTTTATGTGTATACATTTTGCCCCTCTTTGAAGTGATGTGTGAAACGCATTGCTTCAAAGAAAAAAAGAAAAAAAAAATTCCCTTGATATGTTTCTGATTTTTGATGTCGATGATGCCCCCTCGGGAGGTAAATCATGGAAGATGATGATGAGAATGATAGGGAAACAGTGATTTAGCTCCCAATAAATGATGTTTGTGATGGCCCAGTGAAAAATAATATGGAAAGAATGGAAAATGCCATTAACTCCCACCCTAAAAGACCCTTAAAAGGTAAAAAGGGGTAAAATGAAGTGTCATTTTCACCCTACTACTACAGTGAAAAGTGAGCTCTAATAGTGACCTGGCGAGATGGAGATCCCATTGCACATGCATAGATTCGAGCGAGCATGCCGATACCAGAGACCAGCTGCGTATGGACCACTGGTGAGTGATTCCAACCGTTTTTTATTGCAAATTTCGCATTTTGAATCAATTTTTCAAATGTTTTAGATCGGATTTTAGTTTTTTTCACACGTTTTAGCGCAGTTGAGAAAAGTTTTAGCGCATTCGTGTTTTAGCGCATCTGGGCAACAGAATAGCACATTTGAGAAATTTTTCACAAAACGCTTGTGTGATGAAAAATGATGATTAAAATTGCTTCCTTGGTCAATAGATAGATGAATTGTAGTACCATCATGTGGATATGGAAAAAAATATAAAAAATGATAGAAAATCCGATAGAGAACTGATAACTTTGTTTCCAAAATAGAAAACAAAGAGTAGATAGCTGATAACTTTGTGACGAACAACAAAGAGTAAATTGATTGATTGATTGATTTTGTGGTTGATAACTTTGCTTCTCGTGATTGAAAAACAAAGAGTAGATGTTTGATAAATTTGCTTTCTGCACTAGAAACCAAATAGTAAAATGAGGGTACAAATTTGCATTCATGATTGAAGTACAACTAGGAAATGATTTGTGTGTTGATAAATTTGCTTTCCTGAAAAGAAAAACAAATAGTAGATGATGATGGAGTAGATTGATTTGATATGCAGATAGATTGAAGTAGCACTTGATATGGGTCATTGATTGAATTTGTTAGATAGATAGATCACATGATATGAGTCTGATTGATGTGTCCTTTGTGATGATCAAACAAAATAGGAGGTTTTCAAAAGCCTCCAGATTAGAGAGCGGTTCCCACTATGTTGGGAGCGGATAGGAGAGCTTACCCCTGTAGAGTTACAGTTGATAGAAAATTGTGGACTGGGACCTTTATTGATGATGCCGCGAGGTATTCAGGCCAACAGGGGACTGTTGACCACTTTGGCAGAGAGATGGCACTCGGAGCATAACACTTTTCACTTGCTAACTGGGGAGATGAGTGTGACGCCCGAGGATGTGTACAGGATTCTTGGGACCCCAGTTGTTGGTGCCCTTTTGGTTTATGACCACAAGGAGATTGGTGGGACGGAGGCGTTGCGATGGATATGTGGCGATGCGAGCATTTGTGGTTACTGGATAGATTGGGAGGATTTCAGCAGGTGTCTAGCCTTAGTTGCTGTGTTGGCGGCATTTATTGGAGGCTTCCTTGGACTGAACCATCAGTCAAAGGGATTCGCAGTTGGTTGGGGTAGGATGCTGGAGTGGATGGTGACACAGCCACGAAGGTTTGCCTTGGGGAGCTGTGTATTGGTCGACATATATCATGATCTCCATCAGGTTGTATACAGAGGATCCACTAGCTTGGCGAGTGGGGTGACACTTCTATAGATCTAGGCGTGGGAGCATATTACGATCACGAGACCACATTGCATGAGATATAGGCCAGCAGGGAGACCATATGTGTATGCATATTTTGGTGCAAGTTGTCCAGAAAAAGCTGGGCAAGGTAGAGTATTGGCGATGGGTATTGGATGACATAGATGCAGTGATATGGATACCATACACAGATTGCGAGGCATGGGAGAGTGATCACTTGGAGATGCCATTTGTCTGCAGGCTGCGATATATGATAGGGAAGACCCCCTTTATTATTGAGATATTTCTGGCATTACGTGTCCTGAAACAGTTTTGATTTACACAGGGGATGCCCCAGGGCGTTGCTCATTATGGGCGGCGCAAGGGTGATCCAGGATGGGGGCCATGCATTCGATACCAGGTAGCATACACAGAGTATTCTACCTTACAGCCGGAGGTATGGACGGACAGGCCAGAGGTGCAGGATGCAGGGATGACAGATGATTATGCACAGTATTTTCATATGCATCCATTTCCATGTTTTACAGTGCTAGATGAGCCACGGGCAATTGGGGTAGCGCCACAGCTAGGAGCAGGGAGATAGGAGGATGTGGCTAGTGGAGAGCAGGCGATGGGCAGAGGAGAGGAGGAGGAGGGAGATGAGGAGGGTGAGGAGGAGGAGGGAGATGAGGGTGAGGAGAGCGGAGATGGAGGAGATGGAGATGAGGATAGTTCGGATGACGGGGATGATAGGGGAGATGAAGGTGGAGAGGAGAGACGGTAGAGGTTGGATAGTCTGGGCAGAGCACAGATTGTTCAGCGAGCCAGATCCAGTGGCAGACCATGGGCAGTGATTAGGGTGTCATCCTCCTCTCAGCATGTACAGATAGCTGCATTGCATGGTCAAGTTCAGACTTTTCAGGGATAGCAGGCACAGCTATAGAGCCAGCTAGCTCAGGCTCAGAGTGTGATAGTGCAATTACAGGCACAGCTTGCACAGGTTCAGGCTCAGGCACAAGTACAGGCTCAGGCACCTGCCCTAGATTCCCAGGTGGCACAGTTGGTAGCAGAGAGGGATGCTCTTAGATGACGGGCACTGGAGGCCAAGGGTGTGGCACAAAAACTCATGGGTACCATAGAGAGTACCTCATTACAGGAGGTCATTGCAGAGGGATTTGAGGTAGCCAGATAGGTCGAGTACTATAGAGTTCGATATGAGGAGTTGTGTCCTCTCAAGTAGCAAGAGCCGTATCCCCAATCACATAGCAAGACGAGGACCCGATCATGGACATCGACACATGGCAGAGAGGTTACAGGGCCTCGACAGGATCTTGATGCAGGGGGTAGTGGCAGGCCGCCTCCTTTCGGACCAGCTCCTTCAGGGGCATCTACCAGCTAGTTGTTTGGGACTGATATATTTTGCACATATGCAGGGCATGTATATTGAGTTTTGATCATATCTCATGTATTATGTTTTGAAATTTTTAGTTTCATTTGGACATTGGACATTTGTATTATTTTGATGAGCGATGATATGCAGCGGCGATGTTTTTTTGATGATGATATGTTTGTATATTTTTGATGTGATATGGATGCTACATTTATGCATGTATGATATGAGGTGGATTTTGATATGTTTTTATTGTTTTTGCAGACTAATCTTATGATGCAGGATGATCTAATGTTATGATGCAAATGGATGATCTAGGATGTAGATGCAATGATTTGTGATAATGTAGATATGAGTTGTTGATTTTTGAATTTTTGTTGCAAATGCAGAAGTGAATAGTGTGTATGAAATGTATCGTGAAAGTATGATATGAAAATGGTAGATAATGAATGTGATACTGATAATGATAATGATGAAAAGATAAATGATATGTTTGGTAATGTTTATGTAATGAAAATGGCACTGCGATGAAAAATGAAATGATGAATGAGTGCAATGGTAATGAAATGATATGAGATGATGATGATAAATAATAGCAAATGATAAATGATAAAATGATAATGATAAAAATGATTGAATGAGAAATGAGAATGATAATGATAACGATAAAATGATAATGAATGATAAATGATAATGATAATAATAAAAATGATTGAATGAGAAATGATAATGATAATGATAACGATAAAATGATAATGAATGATAAATGATAATGATAATGAATGATAAATGATAATAATGATAAAATGATAATGAATAATAAATAATAATGAAGGATAAATGATATGAGAATGATAGTGATAATGATAATGGTAATGATGGAATGATAAAGATAATGATAATGATAAATAAGAAATGAGAAATGTCCAAATGTCCTCCACAAAGAGTTCAAAACTACATGACAACCGTTAATGTTTTCATTCAGCCTTTCAGAACACTGATGTGAATCCAATATGCAGATATATACAATGATCTAACAAATATGCAACTAAATGAAACTTAACCAATTTGTTGAGCCTGTTATAAGCCTTCTTGAATCATCATAGAGCATTTAAAATGTTGGAAGTATGTACAAGCATCAGAGGGGAAATTAGCACCAATGATGACCAGAGTATAACTTTCATGATTTTTGATATAGCAAGCGAACACAAGCATCGAGGTATAATTGAACCGAGATGACCTGAGCATTTCTTGCATAAACAGACAAAGATTAACCACCCTTCTGATACAAATGTGGAACTGTCATCGATGATATTGCTTTGGTAATCATGTCCTGTGACATATTTGCATCAGATTGACCGTTAACCTCAAGATAGCAGACAAAGAAAAATCATTCTCGTTCCTTGCCACTCTAATTCAGTACATCATCGAGTGTTCTCTAGAGTAATGATATCAAAAATCAAACAACCTTTGTTCAAAGTGTAATACTATTATTTCATACATTATTCAGATTTTTGGATCATCCAATAGACAATGATATGGTATCTGCTGAAAATTGTTCATGATAAGGCTCGATGATCGGATAAGGTTTCGCATGAGTTTGTTGTTTGTTCGCATGATCGGATTTTATGACATTGTTCAGCTGTTTTAGTATGCTCTGAAAGTTAAGTGCCCCTAGTTGAGAGTTTTCCCCATTTATTGACACAACTTGCGAAAAGGAATATGTACAATGATCAAGCCATGGTAAGATGTTTTATCACTCTAGGCAAATGATGGCAGGATGATGGGATTATAACCCTAAGATGCAGAAAAAAAAGGAAGTTGAAAAACCAAAGTGCAAAATAGGAACTAATAGATAGAGAGGTACAGATAGCGTCTATTTGCCAGATTTTCACTATCTGTATTTATTGCATTTTTCTGATTTCTTTTTAATTTTTTTGTATTTTTCTGTCAGTAGACTGCCTGTTTGCCAGGTTTTCACCCTATGACATTTTTTTTATTTTTTTTTATTTTTTGAATTTTTCCACTGTTTTTGAATTTTTTCAGGACTTTTTTTGTTGTTTTTGAATTTTTTCAGGACTTTTTCTACTGTTTTTGAATTTTTTCAGGACTTTTTCTGCTATTTTTGTATTTCTTCAGGACTTTTTCTGCTGTTTTTGTATTTCTTTAGGACCTTTTTCTACTGTTTTTGTATTTCTTCAAGACCTTTTTCTGCTGTTTTTGTATTTCTTTAGGACCTTTTTCTAGATGATGATAGCTAACCTAAACATAATATTTCTTGAGATGCATGTTGTTGATGGGTTCGTCAAACAGGTCTCCTTCTGGTGTTGATAACTTGTATGCTCCCGAACCGTAGATTACAATAACCACGTAAGGGCCTAGCCAATTTGGTTCAAACTTTCCTTTCTTTTCTCTGTCTTGTTGATTGCGTGGGTTCTCTTTCAGAACTAGATCACCCACCTAAAAGGTACGTGGCTTTATTTTGTGATTATAGCTGCGAGACATCATCTGTTGGTATGCTTTCAAATGGTCAGCTACTCTCTGTCTCTTTTCATCTAAAAGTTCTAACTCTTGTAGTCGGGAAACTCTGTATTCATCATCTGTTATGATACCTTTCAGTGATACTCTTAGTGAAGGTATTTCAACCTCTAAAGGCAATATGGCTTCTGCTCCATAGACAAGGGCAAAAGGTGTTGCTCCTGTTGGCATTTGGACACTAGTTCTGTAAGCCCACAAGGCGGGATTGAGTTGAACATTCCAATCTTTCCTTGAATCATTTACTATCTTCTTCAAAATCTTTAGTATAGTCTTGTTTGAGGCCTCTTCTTGGCCATTCCCTTGTGGATGGTAAGGCATTGAATATCTATGCTAAATATGGAATCTTTCACAAAGTTCATCAACATCTTGATTCTTGAAAGGTCGACCATTATCTATAATAATGGCATTAGGAATACCATATCGACAAATAATGTAGTTGAGTATGAAGGATGAAATTTGTTTTCCGGTGACTTTAGATAGAGGTACCGCCTCAATCCACTTAGTGAAATATTCTGTCGCCGTGATGATGAACTTGTGCCCATTTGAAGATGAAGGATGAATTTTGCCTACTAGATCTAACCCCCATTTAGAAAATGGCCCGGTTGGTGTGAACGAGTGAAGTTCTTGTGCAAGAGCATGAATAAGATTCCCATGAATCTGACATTTTGAGCATGTTTTAACAAAAGTGAATGATTCCCTCTCTATTGTAGGCCAGTAATAACCCATTCTAATCAATTTCTTGGATAAAGTTAGTCCACTCGAATGAGTACCACAAATTTCCCCATGAACTTCTTGTAAAGCTTTTTCAAAATTTTCACGTTCAAGACATCGAAGTAAAGTACCATCAAGACCACGACGATAAAGGGTATCAGTGATAAGGGTATAGCGAGAGGATTGTCGGATAAAGTTACATTTTTGGTTACGGGATAAGTCAGGTGGTAAAATGTCATCTTTTAGGTAGGCATAAATCTTACCATACCAGGGTGAATCGGATCCTACCAAGTGGCAGATAACTTGGCTTTCAGGTGTGTCATAAGTAGGTGTAAATAATTGTTCCACTAGAAATTCATAGCGAGTCTATTTTTCTGGGAGTTGTACCAATGATGCAATCGTAGCCATAGCATCAGCTACTTTGTTATCAAGCCTTGGAATTTGTGTGAACTGAATGTCTACAAAGTACTTCTTGAGTCATCGACCACCTTCTTGTATGGCAACAATTTGTCATCTTTAGTCTGATAATCATCATTGATTTGGTTAATGACTAACTGTGAATCTCCATAAACTTGTAGTTCGGTAATCCTCCATTCCAATGTTGTCTTTAGTCCGGTGATTAGTGCTTCATATTTGGCTATGTTATTGGTGCATGGAAACATTAGCCTATATGACCAAGGAATAGTATGTCCTTGAGGGGTGATAAAGAGAATGCCTGCCCCCGATCCATGTTGAGTAAAAGAACCATCATAGTATAAGGACCACAGTTGCTTGAATTCTGTAGTGAAAACATTGGCATCTGGAAATTCAATGTGCAAGGGGTGCTCTTCTTGTAGAGGAGCGTCTGCTAGTTGATCCGCGATAACTTGTCCCTTGATTGCTTTGCGATCAACATAGTGGATGTCAAACTCACTCAAAATTATGACCCATTTTGCTAACCTTCCTGTTAGTGATGCTTTACTTAGTAGATACTTGAGTGGATCAATTTTTGAAATAATATTGATTGTATGAGTTAGCATGTAATGTCAAAATTTCTGTGAAGCAAAGACTACTGCTAAACAAGCCTTCTCAATGAAAGTATAGTTAAGTTCATGACTTGTTAGTGTTCTGTTGATGTAATAGATTGCACATTTTTTCCCTTCACGGTCTTCTTGTGCTAATAATGCCCCCAAGGATGTCTCGGTTGCGGCAATCGTTTGTCTAGATTTGGTGGTACTAGAACTGGTGGGTTCATCAGGTACTACTTGATTTGTTGAAATGCCATTTCACATTTGTCATCCCATCTAAAAGGAACATTCTTATGCAGGAGATGTGTGAACGGTAGACTTTTGTTAGCCAATTGTGCAATGAATCTTCTGATGGACTGAAGTCGCCCTTGTAATGATCTCACTTGTCTATGGGGAACGTACTGTTGGAATGTCATGCCTTTTGGCTTAAAGAATGTTGGGGCTACTTATCAAAGAGCTATGACTACAATCTTTCATGACATGATGCACACATTCATGGAAGATTATGTAGATGACATATTGGAAAAATTTTACACCAGAGAAGGACACCTAGAAATACTATCTAAAATATTTATCAGATTGGAAAAATTCAAAGTTCGCCTAAATCCTAAGAAATGTGTTTTTGGGGTCACATCTAGAAAACTTTTAGGATATATCGTTTCAGAAAAGGGAATTGAAGTAGATCCTGCTAAAGTTTAGGCAATCATGGAGCAGGATCTACTTCAATTCCCTTTTCTGAAACGATATATCCTAAAAGTTGTCCAAATGTGACCCCAAAAACACATTTCTTAGGATTTAGGCGAACTTTGAATTTTTCCAATCTGATAAATATTTTAGATAGTACTTCTAGGTGTCCTTCTCTGGTGTATAATTTTTCCAATATGTTCTCTACATAATCTTCCATGAATGTGTGCATTATGTCATGAAAGATCATAGTCATAGCTCTTTGATAAGTAGCCCCAACATTCTTTAAGCCAAAAGGCATGACATTCCAACAGTACGTTCCCCACAGACAAGTGAAAGTTGTTTTCTCTTGGTCTTCTGGTGCAATCTTGATTTGGTTGTAACCAGAGAAACCATCCATTAATGAATACATGGCATGGCCAGCTATCAAATCAACTATAGTGTCAATGCTTGGAAGCGGAAAGTCATCCTTAGGGCAGGCTTTGTTAAGATCTCTGAAATTAGTGCACACTCTAATGCATTTATCCTGGCTTTGCTACTAGGACAATATTGGAGATCCATTCTGCATAGGCAATTGATCTTATAAATCCTACATCTAGGAGTTTCTTGAGTTCTTCTTTAACCAGTAGTGCAACATGAGGATGCATCTTTCTGAGTTTTTGTTTCACTGGTTTAGCTCCTGGTTTGATAGACAAATGATGCATTATGATATTAGGATCAAGACCTGGCATGTTTGCATATGACCAAGCAAAATTGACTTGATTTTCTTTGAGGAATTTCATGAACCCTAGGATTTCATTATATGTCATTCATTCAGCTACCTGTAGAATCTTTGGATTATCTGTAGTTTCAATATTGATTTCCTTTGTAGGCTCGATCAAAATGGGCGATCTCTCATGATAGTGCTCTAGGAGAGTGTCAAGTTTCCCATCAGCTGGTGCCTTGAAAAGGTTTTCACCATCTGATACACTCTTTATTTTATCTTTTTTCTGATCTAGTACTGCCAGATTATGGTTTTCACCACTAGATCATTTTTCTTTATTTTCATTTTTGCAGCTAGGAGACTTGACACTCTCCTGATTAAAGACTTCGTACCAAAAATTGCTAGTGGAACAATTATTTACATCATATGCGGAAAGGAAGTTTATGATAGCTTCGTCATTAGGAAAAATAGGTAAATCAATAGGTTCAGTTAGATCCCAGTCAATGAGATTAGGATGGATCAAAGGCAACAAGTCATTTGGTCATGTGAAATCGGCAATGGTTAGCGTCAAAATAGAGTTATCGGTAGGATCCGAGGCATGAGGTAGATCAATGATGGTACTATTCTCCTGATAGTCTTGTTCGTTAAAATCCGACTCAGTATCACTAGACTCATAGTTGCTTTGTAGTTCAGATTCTTGTGGTTGGGACCCTGAACCTTCTCCTTTGATTAAAGTGGGTGTATACGTGTGTATGACATCTACCTCTTTGTCTCTCCAAAATTCATCATCATGGATGGTATCTCATTCATATTCAACAGAATCTATATCAGAGTTATTTTCTATGAAATTCAAGATTGATGCCAAACATGCCTCTTTCTTATCAGAACCTTCTTGCAGTGTAAAAACATTACCCTGTGATTGGTTGGATGGGGTAGCGTCATAGCCTAGTCCAGTTTTATCATATGCAGCGAGCCCTAGAAGATGGATAGGCTCAATTATGCCTTTTTTTCTTTTTCCAATAGGGCCATTGTCATAGCCCATCTTTCATATGATGGAATACCCTTTTCCATATCGATCCGTTGGTAAGGTGACATTTAGAACTGTTTCCTCTTCATCTTTATAGAGCCAATCCAGAATTGTTGTATCCTCAGGATCTCCCATGGGGAATTTTTCTTTGATAAATTGTCCATTGAACTTGGTAGTTGTCTCTGTTTGTATTTGTGTTGATGTTGATGCTACTGATATCTGTTGTTGTGTAATAGAAGGTTGTCCATGTGATTGAGGTGATGTAGGTAGATTAGCAAGACAAAGAGAATATTCCCCAACTCCACTTTCTTTGAACTGCAGTTTCTTGTCAAAGCTTTTGGCCAATTGACTGATTTGTGTATCATTCTTAGGAGAAGTATTAGCAAGCGCTTCTTGATTGTTTGGAACCAAAGTATCCTGACTAGCTTTGACATTGGCACAAGTTTGGATGTTTGAATTATCAGCTGATATAGTGATTTCCTTTCCGTCATATGGAAACTTAAGACATTGATGGTAAGTGGATGGAACAGCTTGCATTTCATGGATCCAAGGACGACCCAACAAGATGTTATATGCAAGATCTTGGTCTAAAACTTGACAAAAGGTATTTTTGATAACAGGTCCCACTCTGATTGGTAGCATGATTAGACCTTTAGATGTTCTTTCCTCATCATCATAGGCTTTTATAGTAATCTTCCTTATAGGATCAATGGATTCCTTTGGAAATCCTAAAGCTTGAACCACCTTCAAGGTAAATATATTTAGACTAGCCCCTCCATCTATTAGGACACGTTTAACACAGAACTTATGGATCATGACCTCTAAGTATAATGACGAATTGTGAGGATGAGTCATGGAAACATCATCTTTGTCTGAAAATGAAAGACATGTAGGTGAGGACAAATGTCCTACCATGGCTTGAAATCGGTTCACATCCAAATTCATGGATACAGTTGTTTCAAAAAGGGCCTTCTCTAAAATTTCCTTATGTGCAGGGGAAATCTTCAAGAGTTCCAAAATGGAAATTTGAGCCAGAGTTTTTCGAAGTTGGTTAACTAAGTCATATTGATGTTGAGGGAAGGTCTCAGTGGATTTCGAAGAGGCACCCTTCAAGACAACTTTAGCTTGTGCTCTTGTTGTGACATTAACTTGTCCATTGTCTATTTTCTCATTGATTTTTATAACGTTGACTCGCTCATCATCCATATAGAGGTGACGGATTACAGTGTCATTGATTTGATTCACATTTTTGTCAGAAGACTCTCCCTTTTGATAATTTGGTAAAGAGTTGCAAAATGCTTGGTGATCTTCATTGGATTTTTGTTGTCCTTCTACTATGATAATGCCATTGTCAATTAGGTCTTGAATAGCATGCTTCAAAGCTTGACAGTTGTTTGTACGATGACCTTTGCACCTATGATAGTCACAATAATAACCTTCATTCCATGATGGAGGTTTTACACTAGGTTCATAATTCCGTTGAGGTGGCAAAGTAAGGACATTTTTTTCCATAACCTCTTTGAAAGCAGATTCCAAGGATTGTCCTAGTGGAGTGAAAGTTCTTCTACTAGAGAAGAATGAAAAGCGTTGTGGGTTCATGTTTGAGGTATTCCCTAAGGTGTTGTTATTGTTGTTTCCACGGTAGTTTTGGTTGTTGATAGTCCCCTGATTGTTGTTCTTTGGAGGGGGAATATTGTTTCCTTGATTCGTGACAGAATTGACATTGTTGTAATTATTGTTACGATAAGTATTTGGAGCACTCAGAACAAATGACTTAGTCAAGACATGATTTGCATCTACAGCACCATCGTTTACAATGTTTTTGTTGCGAGTCCAAAATTTAGACTTGTCTTGATTGTTGTAATGGTTAGATGAGCTAGGATTGTCCTTGTCAAGTTTTATTGTCCCTCTTTTGACCAAAGCACCTTCAATGGTGATGGCATCCTCAATCAATTTCTCAAAGGAAGGTGGACAATGTAGATTCAAGTGATAGCTCATTTCTGAATTTAGGTTGTTGATGAAAGTAACCATTTTTTCCTTTTCAGGAACATGAAGTGGATACCTAGCGAACATTCTTCTCCATCTTTGAAGAAAGGTAGTGAAAGGTTCACCAGGTTTTTGTGCAACTTTGCAAAGATCAATCATGGTAATTTGGTGTTGGATGTTGTAGGCATATTGTGTTATGAATAAATTGATCAATTCCTCAAATGTTTGAATAGGAGGTGTGATTTTTGATAGCCATTCCATAGAGTTAATTCCAAGACTCCTAGGGAACAAACACAACAAGTGTCTTCATGTGCAAACTCTAAAGTCATGTTTTGGAAGTCTCTCACGTGATCAATTGGATCCGATTTCCCATTATAACGATCAAATTTGGGAATTTCACAATGTTTAGGAAATGGAATCATATTGAGACTTCTATCAAAAGGATAAGGACATATGTCATCAAGAGTGTATTTTTTTGTTGTGGTCCCCCCTTGTAACTCTTTGATTTGTGCTTGGAGTGCCTTAAATTGTTGAGTAAGAGCAGTAAGATCAAATGGGGATGTTTCTTCTTCTTTGCTCTTTAATTTCTCAGTATCAAAATCCTTAGGCAGTTTAGCTCCTTGATCGGCTAGGAAGAGAAAATACTTTTCTTTGTCACGTTGTAGGATATTTTTTATGGCTTTAAGAAACTTGGGGTCTTGTTCAGCCTCTCTAATGTGAAGTTCTTCCTCCTGCTCATTGTCACTATCTATGGGAGTTTTGTTCATGTCTTTGTACTTATGAAATGGATTTTCTTCTCTATCAGCCATATTGTCGTCACTGAAAAGAGGATTGCGATTCACACTAAAATGAGGATTACCATGTTCACCTTCTTCTTGAATGTTATGGGTAGGAGTTTCTCATTGAGACTCTTCTCCTAGTTTGTTGTATTGAGATCTTGTAAAAATAGGCATATGAAAGGAATCATATGATATGATTAAAGGTCATTGAAAGATTTGACTAGGATGCGTTGAATATTCAATCGAAGGTTGTGGTATATTCTCAAACTCAAGAGGTTGATTAAGATTGTGATGTTGAGATAACGCTAATCTTTGATAATAAACTTGAGTAGCTAAAGGTTCTACAGCGTAATCGTCAGTGAATCCTCTAATATAGTCTTGGTATCTACGGAGAAATTTGTGATAATGGAGCAAGACGTGTCGACTCTTATACAAAAATTCTCTGCGGTCTAAATTTTTCTTGTAACTTAATTTCGTTTTGGGCTTCTTGATCTTGTTGAAGACTGATTTCTTGACGAACTTAGTTGATTTCCACTTCCTCAACATGGGAGAGAAATGTCAGAAATTCGAGCTTGTGTAAAAATTTTTGACAGCAACCTAAAAGCGCTATTTTGTTCCCTAAATGCGTTGGAGAAAAAGTCAAATGAGCTATAGAATACCTTGAATACGCAGAAACAGACCTTAAATGCGCTAAATCAAGAAGAATATGTAGTAAAACAATCCCTAAATGTGCTAGAAAATGACTTAGATGTGCCGAACTAGCTAGTGAATGCGCCAGAATAGTTTGTATATGCGCTACAATTTTGCCTAGATGCGCTAAAATAGTTCTCCAAAGACAGTTTTTGACCAGTTTTGAAAATTTTCAGCTGAAGTTTTTCATGTTCATTTTGGATGATCCTTTATCTGAATTAATGTTCTTGAAAAACACAGCAAACAATTTGATTTAATTTGATCATAACCAAGCACAGAATAAGACAAGCACAACCTAAGTTAGGCCAGGACAATATCCGCTAGATTCCACATGGGTTTCCCCAACCGCATATCAGAAGCGTGTGAATTCAGAAGCTTGGTTGCACGGGCTCCCCCTTATAGTGCACTCTCTTCTCAGGCCAACCAAGCTTCCAACCCCCATGAAACTTCCATGGTAGATTGATCACCTCTACTACAGACTGCAAAAGTGTGGAAGGCTTCACACCGACTAGTGCTAGACTAGCAGATAGAAGGTTTTTGACTTTCTAAACAATGGTATTTAGTTTGGGACCCCCGTTCGAGTGGCCATACATGGGGTAAGAGATTAATCACTATTAAGGTGGCACTCCAGCCTGAAGAGGTTAAGCTCAACAGGGTTTAAGGGAGTACAACTCCATCCGTATGACACATTCGCACAAGCAACCTTAGGTTTTCCCTTAAGGTTTACATTTATATACCGGTTGGGGGTAGCTTGGCCTTAGCTCCATTGCCAGTTTGAGTCGCGTTGAGGTGATGAAATCCCCAGGAAGGCCCAATTTCTAGAGTCAATAACCTTTTCTCTTACACCCAAGATCGCACAAGTGCACAAGGGGAGAGGATACTTCGATTATCAAGTCAAGGTTACACAGGGAAAAGTGGGTCTGGTTTTCTGATCACCTAGTTTGCACAGGGTGAGAGCATAGTCACCTACCACTTTCAAACACATTCAAGAAGAGTAGACAGATTCATTTTAGGTGCACCAAAATCAAAAATGATTTAATCTAAGTGAAGATTTTGCTTCACAACAGACATGGGGTTCCTTTTAACTGCATGATAAAGATGTGGTGGCTACCCTAGATTGATTCATTTTAAATCCAGCAAGAAAAAGGAAAGAAATTCTGTCTGCGGAAGGCGTCAGACTCAGAATCTCTGTTACAACCCAGATGTGCGACTCTGTTACCCAGATGCGTAGAAACAAAACCCAGATGCGCAATAACAGAACCCAAATGTGAAAAAATAGAAGCCAGATGTGTAAGAACAGAACCCGGATGCACAATAACAGAACCTAGATGCGCAAAAACAGAACCCGGATGCGCGAGAACAAAACCCGGATGCGCAAGAAAAGACACTAGATGCACTAAACTAAAATGCAATTTTTTTTTAATTTTTCCGAAACAAATTTGAATGCACTAAATGATGTCCTATATGCGGTAATTAAACTCCTATGTGTTCTTCAGAAATTCCCATATACGCCACTTTGTTTCCTAAATTCTCTTCAGAAATTCCCATATGCACCGAAACAGTCTTCAGATGCGCTAAAGTACCTGCAAAACAAAAAAAATTCAGATCTCCCAAATGCATTGCCGAATGTCAGAAAACCTGCAAGAAAACCTGCAAGAAAGAAGTCTAAAATGGGGGCATAGGCCCCATGGTGGGCGCCAGAAATGTGTGATCGAAAATAATATGCATAATAGATTGAAAGAAATACTATTCAAGCACACCAATAAGACATTGTATCAAAACAGAAAATAAAAGGTAAGTAAATGCAAACTCAATATTTCGTTTCGATTTTTCGTCCTATTGTCCTCTATCTTTAGTGTTTTTGTTGACTCTAGCTTTTGCTCTCAGATTGTAGGCTAGGCTCAACAAAATGTCTTCCTAAAGAACGAGATTTAAATATGATGCATGATGCAAGATTAAGCTATGATATGGAATAAGACTAAAATGATTGAAGTAAACATGATGCTATGATATGAGAATACTAAATGAATTAAATGCATGAATTCTAATTAATTGCCCATTATCAATGCTTAGGTTCACACAGGTATTTATAGAGTTTTTCGAATGATTCTGATTGACTGTCTTGATTGACAGTTGTGATAATTCCTAGCAGATCAAATGGCTGAAGAAGGATGAAACTGAAGAGAAAATAGAAGAAAACCTGAAAACAAGATTTTTCTATTTTTATGAAAGAGAGAAAGATAAGAAGATAAGAAATCATCTTTTCTTTAAAAAGATAAAAGAAAGATTTAAAAGCTGATAAATACTGAATTAAAAATTCAATTATTTATTTGTGGATGATATTTAGCTTTTTCTTAATTAAATGAAATATTTAATTAAGCTTTTAAAAGCAAAAGAAAGTTTGTGATAAGAAGAAAGTTTTAATCAAGATTTTTTTTTGAAAAAAGCAGATCTCATATTAAAATAAAATATTTAATTATGATATGAGAAGAAAACAGAAGATTTCACAATTAAATAAAATATCTAATTATGATTTAGAAAGAAAGCATAAGATCCTTTAATTAAATAAAGTTTATTTAATTAAATCACTTTTATGAAATGAATTAAATGAAATATTTAATTAATTAGAAGAAGAATTTAAAATAGAAGAAAGGGAAATATTTAAACTTAATTAAATCAAAATATTTAATTTAAATTCAAACAATGATAATTAATTTAAATAAATAATATGTATTTATTTAATTAATTAAGTGGACATATGAAAATAATTAAATAAAATAGATTTATTTAATTACGAAAGAAGAATAAGATGAATGAACAATATAATTAAATTAATTAAATTTAATCATATGTAGAGGACTTTTAGATAATTAATCATATTTAATTAATTGCTAGGATTATAGACATGACCATTTTTATGTGTATACAGGTTTAAGGTTTTAGGGTTTAAGGGTTAAGGGTTTAAGGTTTAGGGTTTAGGGTTAAGGGTAGAGGGGAGAGACATAGAGGGAGTGAGAGAGAGAGACCTGAGAGAGGGAGAGTGGGTAGGAGGTAGATACTTGAGAGAGAGAGACAAAGAGAGATGGAGTGAGTGGGAGAGAGATAAATAGAGGGTTAAGAGTAGAGGATAGAGAGCCCACTAGCTTGCCAATTTAGTGAAATTGGTAACCTAACTTGGCATATTTGAAAACATGGGTCTGAGAAATGTGGTCTCCCCGTAATTTACATCACCGGGAGACCCCATTTCTTGGACCCATTTTTTTCAAAAAGGCCACTACATTGCCAATTCCACCAAATTGGAAAGCTAGTGGGTCCACTAGCTTGCTAATTCAGTAAAATTGGTAAAACCTAACTTGCCTATTTAAAAAAAGGGTCCAAGAAATGGGGTCTCCCGATGATATAAATCATTGGGAGACCCCATTTCTTGAACTCATTTTTTCAAACAGGCCACTACATTCCCAATTTCATCAAATTGGAAAGCTAGGGTAGAGGGGAGAGAGATAGAAGGAGTGAGTGAGTGATAGAGAGAGACTTGAGAGAGGGAGAGGGGGTAGGAGGGAGAGAATTGAGAGAAAGAGAGAGAGGGAGGGAGTGGGAGAGAGATAAAGGGTAGAGGGTAGAGGGTTTAAGGTTAAGGGTAAAGGGTAGAGGGGAGAGAGATAGGAGTGAGCGAGTGAGTGAGAAAGATACTTGAGAGAGGGAGAGGGGGTAGGAGGGAGAGACTTGATAGAGATAGAGGGTAGAGGGTTAAGAGTAGAGGGTTTAAGGGTTTTGGGTTTTGGGTTTAAGGGTTTAAGGTTTAAGGGTTTAGGGTTTAGTGTTTAGGGTTAAGGGTAGAGGGGAGAGAGATAGAGGAAGTGAGTTAGAGAGAGTGAGACACCTAAGAGAGGGAGAGGGAGTGAGAGGTAGAGACTTGAGAGAGACATAGACAGAGAGAGAGGAGTGAGTGGGAGAGAGATAGAGGTTAGAGGGTTAAGATTAGAGGGTAGAGGGCCCACTAGCTTGCCAATTCGGTGAGATTGGCAACCTAACTTGGCCTTTTTGAAAAAAATGGTCTGAGAAATGGGGTTTCCCAGTGATTTATATCATCGAGAGACCCCATTTCTTCGACCCATTTTTTCAAAAAAACCACTACATTGTCAATTTCACTGAATTGGCAAGTTAGGGTAGAGGGGAGATAGATAGGAGTGAGTGAGAGAGAGAGAGACTTGAGAGAGGGAGAGGGGGTAGGAGGGAGAGAATTAAAGAGAGAGAGAGAGAGGGAGGGAGTGAGAGAGAGATAGAGGGTAGAGGGTAGAGGGTTCAAGGGTTTAAGGGGTTAAGGGTAGAGGGTGGAGGGGAGAGAGATAGGAGTGAGTGAGTGAGAGAGGGGGAGGTGGTAGGAGGGATATACTTGAGAGAGAGATAGAGGGTAGAGGGTTTAAGGGTTTATGGGTTAAGGGTAGAGGAGAGAGAGATAA